>VXBB01001156.1:51198-64282 GCA_013399915.1 Illadopsis cleaveri | reverse complement strand
CAGTGTCCAGGGTCACTGTCTGGGGGTGCTCTGCGGGGGACACGACTGTGTGTGTCTAGGCTGGGAATCAGCAGCTGGGGGTCTTGGGGAGGGGGCAGTGCATGGGGAAAGGGCTGCAGTGTCCCGGGGGTCGTGTGTGGGGAGGGGACCGTGCAGGAGCGGGCTTGGACGGGAATAGCGCTGGCATGGGTCGGGAGTGTTGGAGAGGGAAGCGTGGAGAGGGAAGAGTTGTGCTGTGGGGTTATCGTAGATGGAATGTTGCTTGGGAAAGCGGTGAAATAAGGGTGTCGCAGGCTGGTGCGTGTGGCTGGACTGTGGGACACTCAGGGAAGTGTCCCAGGGCCGGAGGAGAGGTGGAGGGAGAAGGGGTGGGAGAGTTGAGTCCCGTGAATGGGGCTGGAGTAGCGCTACAGGGATGGACAGGCTGGAGCGAGGGGCAGGCAGTGACAAGGAGGAAAAGGAACTTCGGGACCTCACCAGCGCTGAGGTGCTCGTTCTTCACGCGGTTGTTAGCAAGGAGAAAGGGTGTCTTAGTTCTTAGACAAGCTGCCGGATGTCGCGCGATGTGACATCTGGCCCGTCTGCTTACCCTGGCAATACCGCGTCTCGATCCCTTCCTTGCCTTGGTCCCATGTGGCAGTTCTGTGCCTGCGGGAAGGAGACCCTTAAAGCATCTGCAGTCTAAACTCTTCCCAATACCCGCAGCTTACAGTTGTTCAGAGCGCGCTGTCCCTTTCTGTCATCGTTTTGTTTTAAAGAAAATGCGGTTCCCCCGCGTACTTAATTGTCTGTTCAGCACAGACACTGGGGTGTGCCTGAGGGGAAGCCAAACATGCGAGGCAAATTGATGAGCAAGTTTCAGAATATAACAAGGGGAAATAAAATACTTAATAACTGCGTGTGGCAAGGAGCTCCGGCAAAAGGAAGACTTAGATGAATGACTCAAGTGCAGAAATGTTACTGAGCTGATTCCAGTCTATGTCTGAATTGGCTGAGAATGATGAGGTGATAAGCCACAGCCTGAGTTTAAAGGAAAAACAGCATGACTAAATGCCTGCTGTATTTGAAAACATCAAAATGAATAGCCCAAATCTTGTTCTTAGTATGCCCAAGCATTCACTTAAAACAAGAAACTGGCTGATAACTTGGCACCCTGTTTTCTTGGAGGACAGTCTCTCCACTTAGCAACAGGATCATTGTTTTGTATATCAGGTGATCAAAATACCACCTGGTTTATTGCAATTCTGCTGTATTCAGTTTTTGATAGGACACTTGTTTATTTAGCCTGGAAAATTTTTAAAAATACATTTTCTGTTTGCCTTCTAGAGCTAAGCAGAATACACTAAAGATGTTCAATGTAGTAAATTAAGCCTGAGATTAAATGTAGCTGCTCTGTAATTGATTAGCATGTAGGAACAGATTTGCTGTCATCAAATAAAAATAGAATGGCTGCCTGGCCATAGTGTTTGCCTGCATTTATTTCTTTCTTTTAATTTGTGTTTCTGAGATCTCCACTCATCTCAGCTAATTGTTCTTCAGCAATACCCAGGCAATATAGAGGTCAATATATTCTGGAAAAAAAGAAAAAAAACCAAAAAAAACAAAACAAAACCCCAACTATCTTTGCTGTAGGCAAATGAATATAATCATCTTGGTCTGAAGATTTTTTTTTTGTTTTTCTAGAAGAAAATAGGAAGGTTAGTGGTTTGTTGTGTTCTTTTACATACAAACATGCAGGGTTTGCTGTTGGAATAGCTGCTTAGAGTTCAAGCTTAACAAACAGCCATATTTGCAATGTCCCAATGGACTTTTGAGGGTTGAGGGGTTTAGGTTGGATGATTCTTTTAAACTGAAACAGGAACGGTGGTAAATGTACCAAGATGACGATAAGGTCTGCTTTGTTTTTGTAACAGAAACAACTTGCTTGAGTAAAGGCAAAGTTTGATGTAGTGAAAGGGTGTAGGTGAACTAAAGAAGTGTCCCTCCTCTGTCCTGTTTACAACTTCCATTGCTGTCTTCCTTTTTGTTTGTAGGTAAATCATACTTTCACTTCTGTAAGGTAGAACAGTGCCGTGCTAAGGCCTCTTGATCTGAGAAAGCAGCCTGTGTTCATTATAGGACATTTACAAAGGTTTTAAGGCCCAGGACTGGCCATTTGTCAATGTATGTGGAAGTTTGCAGTAGGTATTTTGAATAATTTCAAGGGGGAACATTATCACTGCCCTTGAATAACAAGTTCCTGTCTGTGAGCAAAAGAGGATAGAACCTGGTAAGAAAACATTTTCATTCAGCCATAGAGGCTGTTTGTAGATGGTTGGGGCCAGGGAAGTGTGTCCAGATATACTTTAATAGTGCCAAAGTGCAAATAAAATCCAACTATACAACATTAGCTTTTCTCTGCCAGCTGCTCCAATTACTGATATCTCTGTATGCTCCATGAACTGGCCCCTTGCTTTAGTCCTGCTGTTGGCCATCTGGAAGGGCCCAGAAGGGATTTTTGCCCCCTCCATCCCTTGGTTCACAATATATTCTGGACCAGCAGCTCAAGGCAAGGAGTAGTGCAGGTCTTCATTTTACTGATGTTTATTTTTCAGGTGATGGATCCTGGGATTTAAGTGACTGCCTTATTTTGAGTCATTTATTTTTGTATCTTTTTTGTTCTGGTCTGGGCTTGTGGAGCTTATTGAATTATGATTTTGTAGTATTGGACATTGGGGTTTTTTTCTCCTCCTTTTGTATCCCTGTGATGTGCTTCACTCCCTAGTATAGTCTGTGATTTACTGTCAACAAGTGTTGACACAGCCTTGATGCTGTTTGTCTCTATCCTCCTCACTTCCTTGGTGTTATAATTGTGACTTTTGACCTTAAGCTGGGTAATACTTTGTGTTTTCCCTTCTCAGAAAACCTGTGTGTTCCTAGAAGCTGATTTCTTTGGTCAAGGCACTCTTTCAGCTTTACCCCAGTCAGGAAGTGATGTTAATAAAGCCAGTGACAAGGTGTTGTTTTTCAGAGAATGAAAGAGTTTATCAAACCCAACCAAAATAGAAATTGAGTCAGGAATTCCTTTTACTTTCACTTTGTCATTCAGTTGGCCCAAAGACGCATCAAAAATATTGTTTTTTCAGTTTAAAGTAATGGAATTACAGGAATCGCAGGCCTGACATCTTGAGCCACCAAAGGCTGGCAAACAGGTGGCTGAAAGGACTTCCTTTATTCTGGAACTGTGGCTGTATTCTGCTCGTGTTTCTGAGAATTTGATGTAAGAATTGCCATAAAACAGTGCAGTAAACCCACAGTGGCATTGTGGGGTGACAAAAAACAAGCTGCCTGTCTGCTTGTTTTAAAGCTCTGAAATATTTTCTTGAAGTAGTTGCCTAAATTGCTTTCATCATAATGTGTTCATTTAGTGCTTGATTAGACTACCTGAGCAACAGAAAGATCTCTTATCACCACTCCATGCTCCCAGCACACAAAGCTGCAAGCACTGGAATCTGACAGAGAAAGGGAAGAGAAAATCTGACAGTGAGGAAGTGTAACACTAGAGAGAGTCTTGGGTACGAATCTCAGATCTTACACCAAGTAGAGTTCAAGTGATGGGGTTTTAATTTACTGGAATCCATCAGAGAACAGGTATTAAGATTTTAACTCCTGGACAAACAGACTAAGGAATGAAGGATTTTATCAGAAGAGAAAGGAGTTATAATTTTTTTCCTGGTATTGCTGAAGAGCAGGATGAAGTCGGAACCAGAAATGTGGCTATTTAGTTGAAAATGAATCACTTATTTAAAAGGCAGAGGGAAACTGATGTTTTTCTTACACCTGGTCTCCTAAAGGTAGCCACACCTAAAATTTAGATATAGCTGGGCTGATGTCTCATGCGAGTGTTTGCTCAGTAGGTGAAACAAAGTCCATTTTACTGGGGTCAAACCAAGGTGACAAACCCTGAGTGCCACTGCACCCAAGAAAAGCCAGGATTTTTACAGTGTGCAGAAGTGGTTGGTTAAACCAGTTCCTCCAAGTGTGTGCTGCTGGCACAAAGGTTCCCCACACTCCCCTCCTCTTTCCTAATCAGCTAAACTGGAAACTAGAGTGTGGTCACAGCACGATTTGGGTGGCTGGAGGTCAGGGTGCAGGGACAGATTCCAAAACCACCGCCTGGAGTGGCAGTGGAGAGCCTTAAATAGGGAGGTGACTCCTAGGGAAGGTTGAGGTTTGCATCTGGTATGGTTTGCATACCAGAGGTTTGCATCAGATAATAGAGAAATGTAAGATACAAAGGCATGAAACATTTGTTACTTGAGGGAGAAGTCAAAACAGGAAGAATTAGATAAAGGAAAACAATGGGAGTACACGGGAAGAAAACATTTCACAGCGATTTTGGGATTTGTCTTCTCTGCAGTATGGCTGCCAAAATTCCCTTAATTCTAGCTGCATTTCTACCTCTTTTTATAACCTAGTTGTCAGGAGGATCAACATAAAATTTAACTAGACCCACTTGGAATAATATTTTTTTATGCAGTGCTAGAGGGTTTCAGATAAATTGCTTTACCATAAAGCAAACAGATTGTGTTAAATATGTGTCCAAGGCCGTGTGTGAGCACTTGTTTACAGTACTTGAAAATAGTCAATCTCCTGCAATCTGGTTTATTATTAACCTAGTCTTCATTTCTGTACAGTTGGAAAAAGTGTTTGTAATCAGCTTATAAAAACTTACATCTTCTACTGTGCAAATATTTGCACAATTGGTATTTTTCTAACAGTTTCTTAAACTTGGCTTTTGGAGGAACGTGATACTCGGCCACTTTCACAAGTAGGAGCTGCTGTGGCATTTTCAGAACAGGTTAAAGATATCTTTGTTTTTCTGTTTATTAGTAGTGTAGTGCTATAAGCATTATAAAATCCTATAAATTGTGTGGGTTACTTTAAAGTGTAAAATGGCCATGGTTTACATGACCTTTGTTAGAGGTGATGTAATGAGCCACTTTCCCTGAACGTGTTTTTAGATCATGATTTCAGGTTTTCCCTCCTTAAAGCAAACAAATAACCCCCATCATTCCCTCCCTAAATCCCTTGTTACTACACCATTAACTTTGGACAAGTGAATATATTTGGCCAGAGTTCTAGACAATAATTTATTGTTTAAAGTAAAGATTAATATACATGTCTGTGTATGCACTACCAACCCCCTGCCCTTTCACCCTCACCTGAAACTGCTTAATCTCCCCATCAGTTTATTTGCACAGTTCCTTATTCTCATTGAAACCAGTGACTAGAAAGGTCCTTCCGGGTCACTGGATCCAGCCCTCCTCAGTGCAGGCAGCCTGTAAAGTGATCAAGTTCTGCTCCCTCTGCCTTTGAAGATTGGTGAGCTGCTGCAAGCCAAACTGACAACACAATCCCAGCTTTTTCAGGTCAGAGAGGAACAATCTTCAAGGAAAAAAAAAAAAAAGGCCTTTCAGAAATGCCTTGTCAGTGCTTTGTCTCTGATGTGTTGTTTATTTTGTTTGTTTGTTTATTTTAATGCTGGAGCTCTAGCACAACCAGGAATGTTTATTCTAATTGTACAGCTCTGTAAGAAACAAGATTTACCGAAATTGAGGAGCTTCAGGCACTGTGGAAATCAGCAGCCAGCCTGCCATGGCCCTGTATTCCTAAATAAAGCCTTAAAGCCTGAGCTGCAAAAGCCAGTTTGGTTGCTTTGTGGTCTGCAGGCATTGGAGGTTGTTTGTAGTGCCCTGTGTGTGCCTTTGGAGGGACTTGTTTTATTCAGAGACTTAGGAAATATCCCAGAAGTTTGATGTTTCATCCACATACATTGAAAACTTCGTTGCAACTTAGTATTTTTTACATCCTGATTGGCTGGGTTAATAGTTTTGGGTTTAGGTTGTTTTGAAAGGATGTGTTAAAGATCAGTTTGGAAGGGACTGGAAAAAGTGGGATCCAGACTCTTTGTATAAATATCTCCAGAAAGATGATCTCATTCAGTATTGTAGTGGTAACATCTGCATGCAAGAGCAAAAAGTCAACTGCCTTCCCCTGAATCTCAACTCTGAAAGTGTCTTACAACATGGAAATTAGTTTATGACATCCAGCCAGAGACTTCAGCTCTTCTAGTCTGTTGTGGGTCTGGGTAGAGCTACCCAGCTGAGTTGCTTTTCTGCAGAATATAGAGACTTAAGGGTTGGAGTTGGATTTTACTGGGCATAAAAGGCAGCTAATAGGTGAAGTCCATCCTGCTGTAGGTTTGACTGTGAACGTTTCCAACTTGCAGATCTCTAGTAATTATCAGCACTTTGGATGGACGAATTGCTGCACTGGACCCAGAAAACAGTGGGAGAAAACAGTGGGATCTGGATGTGGGATCAGGTTCTCTTGTGTCATCCAGCCTCAGTAAACCAGAGGTAAGGCTTAATTTCTTTCCTTACTAAATCTTTAAAAATGGAATTGTCTGTAATAAAAGGAATGCAGCTTCCTCCCTGTTTGGTAGGTGTTAAATAATGGAGCAAACACCTACAAAACTTTGTCAGTACTATTCTCAAACTTTTTTTTTTTTTTTGAGTGCTTACATCATGTTGCCATTTCAAAGTGGAGTGTGTCAGCATTTCAGCCTTGGGATTGACGTATTTGATAACTATCAAACTAGATGATGTAACTGAGTTGGGGAATTGTATGCAATTGTGATTGAAAACAAGTTACTTGTAATTTCTAGCAAATGAAAGGATCATCTGCTTTGTATTACTAGACTATGTCTTGGCAAGTACTGGCTTTTTTTTTCCCTCAAGAAAAGCAAAAGTCCTTGTGACTTAATAAATTAACAAAGGATTGTTTTGGGTGTTTTATACTAGATAAGCAGGCTTCCTGTGAAATAGAATGTGTTAGCAATTAAACAGAGTGCTGAAGGTCACCCTGAAGTACTGAGTGGTAAAGGGTTGCATCACTTCAAGCTGATGAACTGTAAGAAGAAAATCTAGAGTTCAGTTTCTTGTTTGGTGCTATTGGCCACCATCAGTTTCAATAAACTAGGCTAAAAATTAGAAGGAAGGTTTTTTCCTTTTTTTTTTTCCTGCACTGGGAAGATCTCTGATTCATTTTCTCCTAGAACCAGGAGGAATAAAAACACCAGCAAAGAGGTAATTTGTGATGATAACACACCACAGAAGTACACAGTCCTTCCCTGTCAGGGATGGTTGGATTTGATGACCAGTCCTGTATCATGCTTTTGCACAATGAGCATCAGAGAATGAAAGTTGAGTTGAGGATTATTCAGACTGCATGACTTTCTTGTGGTTCTTTGTTGCTGTCTGTGTCCACGACCTCTGTTTCAGTGAGAGCTGCTAATGAGTATCTCAGGTTGCAGAAGTAATGTGAATGTTTACTCACATTCCTTTGTTTCTGAGGGAGAATTTTATTTATGGATGCAGCTTTGTGAGATTTGTTCAGGTGTATTTTTATGGTTTAGAAAAAACACTGTAGGAAAGAAGAACTTTCCCCCCAAAATATGTTTCAGAACAGAATTGAAAAGAATACAGAAGAGAGAACTGTGGAGAGCTCTGTGAGGTGGAAGGTGTCAGTGATAGTGTGATCCTTCACAAATGTTCTCAGTAGTAGATACATAAAATACTGGTCTGTTACCTGTTGCTGCAAATAGTTTCTGATGACCACATGAAAATAGAACCAGTGGTTATGAAAATCACACATTTGAAATCTGTGCAAATATAAACTTTATTTTTTCACTACAAGTTAAGTCACAAGCCCAGGTTCTGAAAGATTTGGGAGTGCAAGCATTTCCAATGATAGATGTGTTTTTGCAAATCTAGATTTTGTCACTCAACTGTCTGTCCAAAGTTTTGATACATTTCCAATGTGGTATGTCTGTAGAAATGAAAGGTTGGGGTTTAGACAACAAAAATTGTAGTTTGTCCATGTGATATTTAATTCCCTTTTGTGATTACAAGTTGGCAGGTTGTGGCAGTCACAAAAATATATTTTTAAAGAGTGTTTGTTATGGATAGAGGAAGTTGGACTTTCAGCTGGGCTTTCAAATTGTTGAATTTCTACAGCTGTGACCAAAGTTACTGAAGGATTTTGGCAGTTAAGATACAGAGCCTATGAGATAACTAATTTTGGAAGGAAAAGGTCATTTGGGCCTTTTAGAAGCTGTTAAGCATTATGAATATGGGCCTTTTTAGACTTCTGACTGTCATGTAAACAAATTAAGATTATTAACAAATTGCTAAGACAATTTAACAAGAAACATGATGAAAAGTGATGAATACTCTGAATAAACTGCATTTAAATATTTAAATGTTTAATCTGCTGTCAGTAATCAGCTGAAAGACTTGGTGCAGTGAATCTAGATACTTAAGTGACTAATTCACCTCATTGAAATTGCTGGGAAAATTCTGGTTTGGGTCAAAATACTGATGTGGGCATGTGACCTGTTGAGTTTTATTCTCTCAGAGTCTTGAGATTTTTCCTTCCTCTTCCAGCATTTTTGAAGTAACAAAGGTTTCTGTGCTAGGACCCACAATATTCATCATAAAGCAGTAACATTATGTAAGCTGTTAAATTACATCTTCTTGCAAGAAGTGGCAGATAAGAAACTCTGTTATACTTGCAGTGACAAAGATTTGTGTTCTTTCAGTGCAAGGAAATTGTGTGCTGCTGGGTCTTAATTGTTTTGACGAGGATTTTTTTAACTATCTGAAGTGTGAATATAATGAACTGTACTTCCAAGTCCTGGTGCAAAAGCATGAATTTAATTTCCAAGTGCCTTTTAAGAATAGACATTAGATCTTCAAATTTTCAGTGTTTAACAGAAGTGTAGTTAACTTCCTTTGCCTAACTGTAAAATGTCAACCTGGCTGTCTGGAGCTCGTGTGTTAATTAGGAAAGTGAGGCAGTGAAATTTCAAATGTTCCAGCAGCTCTGTCAAACGCTTCAGATCTTGAAACTACTGCTTAAGACACTGACAAGTGAGATGTTCATCATTTGTCATGTGAACAGATCAATTAGAAAGGAAAGGCTGCTGTAGTATTAATTGTGTGTCTGGATAACTATAAAATACTAAAATTCTTTCCTTGGCTCTAAGCTCCAACATAATCAAACCATGGTTGGGGTGCCAATGCTGAAAAGTTGACTCTCTGGTTCAGGCTTGTACGTGAGAATTTAAAAACTCTGTTTCTCTGTCCATTGTTCTAAAATGGGAAACCTTTCTCTATAAAAGCCTGCTTACAAATCCAGGTTTTCCTGTTATCTGCACGTAAAGATTGCCTGATGAAGTTCACAGTAAAGTCATTGAATGACAACTTTTCTAAAAGGGAGCTTAATTTTAATAAAAACACTTGGCTCTTTAAAATTTAGGTTTGTAATTAATACACTGTCCATACTTAGAATACTTTTGGGAGAAGCAGTGTGTTGAAATAATGATGATTAATTATAGTGAAAGTGGAGAACTGCTTCAGAAGCAGCAGGAAAGGTTCATAGCACATTGTTTGCTGATGAGGATGAGCAAATCATTCTTTTACTTGCAAGCTTTATACTAAATTACTTAATGGGCACCAGTCAGAGTTATTTCAATGCTCTGGGCAGAGGCTACACTGGGATGGACTCCATGAAAGCACCTGGTAGGCTTGGGCTGTTACAGACTAATCCCTAAGTAAGCATCTTATTTCCTTATTTGAGACATTGAAGATCATGGGACAAAATCAGTTTCAGCTCACAAGGCTGACATTTATAGCAGAGTAAACATACCACTGTATCCTGGAAAAATGGAATGATTTGATTATGCTATGTCACCAAATCTGTCAACATCCTTATTCCAATAAAGACTCTCATGACCTTTGTATTGCATTGTGAGTATGTATGTATGTATATATATAAACATAAATACATTTTTTTATTGTGACAGCCACATAAAATCAACTTTTCTACAAACTTAGACATCTGTGTCATCTTTTTTGGACACAGAAGTGGCATATTTTTATGGAATAGCCTAGTATTACATTTTTTTCTCCAGAGAAATATGGAGAGGTGAAGAAGTTGTATACTGAAGTCACCTGAAAACTCACTGCATTGTTGGTGAAGGGAACCCATAGAGACTTTGAGCAGATTGTTCCTTTTTTGCTTAGAGCAGTGAGTTGGAAAAGGATTTTGAAATTGCAAAAAAACTCCACTAGTGACTGGATTTAATGTACAGTGTGAGTGTGTCTTCTTTCTTTTTACTTCCCTTTATCTGCATCATAAACCCTTCCAGATTTTCAGTGCTTTGGTTTCCCAAAACAAATACAGAATTCTGCTGTGAAGTGTCCAGACACCTGGGACTCACTTTGAGGTACTGACTTGCCTGCACTTTGCTGCACTTTGGATAAGGCAACCTCTGTGCCCAGACAAGCCAGAGAAGAGCACAAATCTGTCTTGGGTTGCTTTGGGAACACAGGAGGAAACTCAGCAATTCCCATCCTTTGACCTCTTACACTCAGGAACAGAAGAAAGTGCAAAATCCACATTGAAATGGGTCAGGGCAAGGCAAGAGGTTAAAATGCCCTTTGAGGGGCTTGAATTGTGAATTCTGTTATGTGCCTTCCCCGAGGTTCAGGGAGGGTAAATAATTTAACAGTGTTTTTGAAAGAATTAGGAAAGTCTCACCCACCACTTAATGGCACTGCTGCAGCAGTATTTTATTAGTTTGAATAAAACTTGTGTTTGTTTGGTTCATGGCTTTCTATTATAGTTATTTTTCGGTTGAGTCACTGTCTGTAAATATCATCCAAGGAAAAGCTGATAGTGTTTGTCTTGGATCTGGGTGGGGAACACTTAAGACTGTCAGCCACTTGAGTGTTTTCACTGAAAAGGTTAT
The DNA here is from genome assembly GCA_013399915.1 of Illadopsis cleaveri. NCBI lineage: Eukaryota > Metazoa > Chordata > Aves > Passeriformes > Timaliidae > Illadopsis > Illadopsis cleaveri. Next base: position 53,424 of record VXBB01001156.1, on the reverse strand, counting down.
TATTATAGCAGCTGTTAAATGCAGTGATGAATATTAGGAATTTATATTAATCCTGCATAAAATTGTTGTGATTCTGCTAACATTCACTGGCCAAACACAAATGAGATTCTTTTCAAACTTCACAGACATTCTGAGAAACTGTCTTTGTTCTGAATTCTGCTTAAAAATGAATGCCTCTAAGTTCACTGTCAATAATTTTAACTCCTAATCTTGGGTACATCTTAAAACATCTGGAATGGGACACACCAGCAATAGAAACAATCTTTCCTGCTTAGCACTTGGAAGAGTCTCGGTGCACCACCCAGGCAGCTCACAGGAGGGTCAGACTTTCATACACAGAGAACAGCAAGTTGGTTCTCTGAGGTGTTTGAGTGTGTACAAAAGGTTTTTAAAGGACAGTTTTACTCAACAAAGAATAATTTTTTTAAAATCCTGCTGTAAAATTACTTTGTGGCTGTAATGTGTTCTGAGCAGATGTAAAGCACTGAATTGCCACTCTTTTCAAGCAGGGAGAGTGTAAATTGCTGGTCTGGTTACTGAGGTGATTAAACTGGGGAAAATGTTTCCTTGTAGGTAAACTGGTATCATTTTAGTTGTCTGAAAGAGTATTCTAGTGTCCTGTAGTGACCTTTATTTTTGTGTACTGCTGAGACGTGTAGAACCACCAGATGCTTAGGTAGTTGGAGGTGTCATTCCTGTAGAGAAAGACTGGCACATCAGCTGGTTCTCAGTCATACAGGTTTTCTATAATAGACGTGAAATTAAACTGTGCTAAATGAAATACAAGATGTGGGGATTGATAACAGTGGTTTTGTTGTCGAAGGTTGGAGATGACCAGTTTAAAACTGAGAAAACTGTGTACGAAGATATCCCATGACAGGTTATCAGCTGCCATCTCCATTCCACTGCAGGGGAAGGAAATGTGATTCTTCCTTGCCTGCGGGTAGAGGGAGAGAGAGAGACAGATTAGTGTCTTAAATGGTCCTGGAAAAGCTCATAATGAATAAGAAGTGAGTGTCCAGAGTTGTACTTCAAAGGAAGATAAATTCTAATTGCAATTGAGGCAGAGAAGGCTTATTAGGGCTATCAAGGGGAGTGGAGCCTGTGTTTTGCAGGAAGAGAATGGATGTGACTACTCTTTAACTACGTGGATGTATTAGCATTCTTGAGGGCACAAGTGGTTCTTTTCAGTTCTGTTGCTGGAGACACACACATGTGCATGAAGAGGTGACAGGCAACAACTTCACTGGAGAGACCTGTGGATTTCTGAGTACAGATTTTTGTTGCTTTCTTGGTGAAACTAAAACATAATTTACAATTCTCCTGAAAATAAACTTTTAATGTTGTTTAGTGGACAAAAAGCCATCAGCAAAAGACTAATTGTTTTAAAGTACCCTGATAGCTGGAAGTATGCTTTTATAGGAAACACAACCAACTTTTTTTGTGGGAAATGGCAAATTTGAGGAAAAGAGGAATTGCTGACAGCTGCCTGAGCTGAGTTGGTGCTTAGTGTGATGCAGCACCTTCATACCATCATGACACATAGGGCTGTTGCTGAGGCAAGTAGTGTTATGTATTTATCAAAAATTCACATCTTTAGTCCTCTTAGTTTGATGTCCTGTTCAATTAAAAAACCCAAAAGACTTCCTGTAGCTGCAGCTCGGTGCCTGCCTTGCTGACACTTGTTGTTAGCACCGGAGCCCTGAGGAAGTGCTGACACGTGTCCTTTCACTGTGCTTAAAGGGCCTTTTGGAGGATGACAACTTCCCTTAGGGGACACGTGTGCAGCTGCAGAACAGGAGATTGTGGCTTGTGTGATACCAGAGCGGTAGAGGCCTCAAGTGATGCTCTGCCTTCAGCAGAGGCAGGAAAGTTTCTCAGAGTTGCTCTGTGTATGACCAGCTTTCACCTCATGCTCACAGCCATAGTCAAAATGTTTCCAAATATTGGAAAGGCTTTTTACCATCCCCATTGTCTCTGGGGTTTTATTTTCTTTATATAGAATAACAGAATGGTTTAGGTTGGGATAGACCTCTAAGATTACAGAATTACCGAGTGCAAGTGTTAACCCTGCACTGCCAAGGTCATCACTAAACCACATCCTTCAGTGGCACATCCACAAGGCTTTTACATCTCCCCAGGGATGGTGACTCCACCACTGCCCTGGGCAGCCTGTTCCAATGCTTGATCATCTTTTCAGTGAAGAAAGTTTTCCTTACAGCCAAT
>VXBB01001156.1:817-51176 GCA_013399915.1 Illadopsis cleaveri | reverse complement strand
CCCTGCCCGTGGCAGCTTGTTCCAATGCTTGATCATCTTTTCAGTGAAGAAAGTTTTCCTTACAGCCAATCTAAACCTTCCCTGATGGAACTTGAGCCCATTCCTTGACTCCTCTCACCTGGTTAAAACTTCTGTTCAAGTAGTTGTTTAGAGCAATAACGTCTTCCCTGAGCCCTTTTTTTTTTCCAGGCTAACTAACTGCAGCTCCCTCAGCCATTTCTTGCAAGTCTTGTGGTCTGGGCCCTTCACCTCCTGGGTTGAGATAAGGGCAGGAAGAGAGCTTGTAATTGAATTGTGTATGGCCCACTGCATGTTTTGTATTGGCTGTTTAGCAGTTTTGGTGTTTACAGATACTAAAATGGATCAGCTCTAGTACCTAGACAAATATCAGTTTCAGGTAATGGATAACTTAGATAGTTGGAATTCAGCTGCCCAATACACAAAAAAGTAATTTATTCTGTCCTAGAGCTTTTTTTAACTTTCAGGCTATAGCTTTATCTATATAAAGAAGGACCCATTTCAAGGGTTAAGCATTTTAGACAGTTTAGCAAATCATTCCTCTAGCAGCACAGCCACTGACATCTCATTTCCGAATTTCTTCTGGACTTTGTGCTCTGGAAGGAGGTAACTATTAATCTTTGTCAGACTCACTGCATGTTTCGTGCACTCTTTCTTTGCATCCTTGAAAGAGGAGACTCTGATTTGCCATGTTCTGTTCTCCTGTATCAGGCTCTTTTCCTATAGCAGTTGCTCTGTGACTTAGTTTTTCACATGGACTCTGTGAAAAAGAGTCTGCAAAACCATTCTGTCCATGCAGGGCATGGGGAAGAAACACACAGGGTCCAGCTGAGATCAGTTTGAATCCTGGACTCCTGAAGTGCCACGAGCTTCTGCTATTGCCCCTCCATGGATGACAGCTGCCCACTAAAGCCACTCTGTCACGTCCCTCCCCAGCTGAACAGGAGAGAGAAAAACCTATTGAAAAGGCTTGTGGGTCAAGATCAGGGCAGGGAGAGATCATTCACCAGGCACCGTCACAGGCAAAGCAAACTCAGCTCAGGGAAACCACTTGTATTGCCAATAAAACCAGAGCAGGATAAGGAGAAATAAACCTAAATCTGAAGAACACCTTTCCCCACCTCTCCCTTCTTCCCAGGCTTAACTTCACCCTGATTTTCTCTCCCTCCACCCCAGAGTAGCATCGGGGGATGGGGTGTGGAGACTGCAGTAAGTTCAGCACATGTCTTTGCCAGTTTTTCCTCCTCAGGGGAGGACCCCTCACACTTTTCCCCTGCTCCAGTGTGGGGTTCTTCCCACACCTGTAGCCCCCCACTACCAAAGCTTGGCCATGCAAACCAAGTACAAGTACTAATTCTGCTGTGGTGGCTGATGGACTCGTGTAGGGCCTGTTTCTGGAAAGGCAAGGCTTTGGGTAATTTTTTTCCATTAATCCACTCCCTTATGTGCTGGTAGTTTCAAGGAGCTCAGTGATGGGCTCTGTAGCAGCAGCAGCAGCAGTTTGTCTCAGAAAGCACTGCTCTTAAGTTTTGGAAGACTTGCAGTCTTATTAATAAAACTTGCCATGTAAAAGAGGGGGATGGAATAATGTCAAAATAAAGTCTTTCTTAAAGCACCGTGCAGTTGGGGTTTTTTATTATTATTATTAAGGAGAACAGTTTTTAAAAGTCTGTTACCATGGCAGCAGAGCAGGCTGGCATCTCTGTATCTCAAAACCTCAAGTCTTGTTTGACTGTGATTAAAGTAACGGTGGTATTTCGGTTTGCTTGTCTTCAGAGGAAGGGTCTCTGTGATTGCACAGCAAACAGTATTGGGTTCCTGATCTCTTTTGAAGCTGAGGTGGTCTAGTTAGCACACTGGAGTTCCTCAGATTTCCTGTATGGCCCTTCAGGGGAGGAAAGAGCAGGAATAATTATTTTGAGGGCAAACTCAAGATGAACAAAGTACTATGCACCTGATCTGGAAAGGAGAGTATAAATCTCAAGCTGCTGTGCTGCTGTCACCCATTGCTTTTTCCACTATTTGTGTAAAAGACAGTTTTGTCGGGACCCTGGTGCTTACACCTGATCAGATATTAAGATCTCAAGCGTAGAATCATGGCAGAGATACCAGCTCTAGTCTTTTATTAAAGTTGTCGGGAGGATGTTGCAGGTGTTGCTTTGAAGGGAGAGAAGAAAGGAGTTTTGAAATGAGTTCTCTCGTACTCATCCAGGCACAGGGTTACAGCATCACTTCACGCACTCATCAGCCAGAAAATACAGGTCCACAGAAGTTGAATTTATTACTCTTTTCCATGTATTCATGAAAAATGAAATAGAAACTACCAACTTGTGGAGTATGGGGAATGATGGAAGGAGAAGAAAGACTGTAACAGATATAAACTTGTGTCATCAGGTCCTTAATGTAGGCAGGAGTCAGGGACCAGGTTTGGTCACTTGATAGATGCTGTGAACTGTTGCTGGGTGAGCCATACAACCTGATGGTACAAATCAGCCTGAGCTCTGAGAAACGTCTCTGCTCACTGTTGCTGTGCAGACCTGGTGTGCTCTTTCAGGCTGTCACACCCCAGCTGAGATGAAACCTATTTCCACGGCTTCTCTGATGTGCTGCCCGGGCACTCACCTCTGCAGAGGAGGAAGGTCACCTAATCCCACCCACCTCGATAAACAGCTCAATAAAATACTGATTATCTGATGTCCAGGTGCAGCCTTTCTCACAGTCCTGCTCTCAAAGGCGGTTTGGGCATGTTCAGTGCTTAACAGGCACTGAGGTGGTCAGGACAGATATGCACTCCATAAATAAGTGTAGTGCTGAGATCAGAAGTAGTGGTACAAGAATGAAAAATTTTCTAGACAAACAACCTGTCTGTTGGTATTTCCTGCCTCAGCTTCTTCATTGCCCTTGAATATGTCTCAGGTTGTTTTACTAATGTAAATCATGGACTTCTCTTTGCAGTCAATTTTTTTTTTCCTGGCTGGTTGAACAGCCCTGTATGATTGGAAGAATATTTGCTCTTTTTACCAGTGCTTTAGGCAGCAGCATAGCTCAACAGCCTCTGTTTTTCAAAAGATTGTGTTTGTGTCTGGGTCTTTGTTCTCCTAAGGAAGTGGGGATGTTGTGGGTCTTGTAGAAGTTGGAAGGCTCTGGTTGGCGCCTTGATCCCAGTGTGCTGCTGTTAGATTAGAGTTTGCCTGTTAGTAACAGTGCACTGTGTCATCCTTGAGATGCCCTGTGCTTCAGGATTTCTGCAGGTAGCTGGAGGCAAAACAGATGAATCAGCATCCTGAAATCTAAGGTGAAGAGGAGAAATAACCTCTTCTTGGAAGGAAATCATAAACCCGTGGCTCTGTGCAGATAACCTTCCTGCATGCATAACAAAAAAAAAAACAAAAAAAAACCCAAAAAAACAACCAGACAATAAATCAGTTCCAGAGCAGCCCAAACTAGGGATATCTCAAAAATTGTGTATCTATATCCATATCTATATATATCTGTATTACCTGAAAAATCCGTAAACATTTACAGCAGGGATACCTGTGTTACTATCTGTCTATGGATTTGTGGTTTTAATTTGTTTGTTTTTTTAATGTGGAGCATACCAGCTTGCCTTCACTTCCAACATTTCTTTGTGCAGACTCTTGTTTCTACCCTTCAGAATAAAGCTGCCATATGTGACTTTTAATATGTTGCCTAGATTAATTTTAAAGAGGCTTAAAAGACATAGTTCTCAGTGCAAAGTAGTTTTCTTAAGAGCTTGCTTGATGTTGGCTTTGATCCTGTTTGTTATAGTGATCCTATTGTAGGGATAATCATAGAGGGGAAAAAAACCTGGTACCCTTATCATTTAAGATCATGTAGGTTGGTCTTAGATAATTTGTAATGGGAATGAAGCTCTTGCAGCTTATAGTAACAGTAAGATTTGAAAACTACAAGCAGAAGTGTTAGAAAAACATAACGACATAAAATCCTATTTTAAGGAAAATATTTCACTTGTGCGTGGTTATTTCCTTGGAGTTAGTAGATAGTCCAGCCCATCTGTAAACAATAATATTGACTGTTTTGGCACCAGACTTGTCTCAGATGTGTCTGCACGTGAGCAGGCTTGATTTTTGTTTCAGACGATAAAGAGCCTTAGGAAGGGGGTAGAATGTCACGCTTGCTGTTAAAACAGCTCCTGGAAGCTTTAGTACTTCAGCTTGTTTTGATCTCTGTTTACACAATTTTTCCTTTCCTTTCTCTTTCTCTTCTCTCCACCGCTATAAATCAGCGGCTCCCCGCGCCTATCAACCTGCCGTGGCACCTGGCGTACGGTGCCCTCCTTTCCAGTAAAGAGTCTAGACAGCAAATTCCCTGGAAGCGTATGCCATTCCGGCTCGTTATGCCTTTTCGCTTTTTTGTGGAGGCTTTTTAGAAACTGCATTACCTCACCCGTCGGCCTGGAGATTGCGCAGCCCGCGCCGCTGATAGGGCTGCGGAGCCCCGCGCGGAGCCAATGGAGAACTTGGGCTGCAAACTCTTAATGAGCAAAAGAGCAGCGGCTCGTCCAGGGCTCCACAGTTAATGTGGGGGCTTTTTTTTAAGTGTTACTTCTGAAAGACTAGCCACTTAACAATTATGTGCCATATTGCTGACCAGTGAAGCTGAACAAATAGCTATTTACATTGACAGATCAGAGGAATGTGTAAGTGCATCGTGGTAACCTACATTTTCAGTGCCAAGAGATTTGCAGCTGACTGCCTGGGTGACTCACTCCTTGGATTAGGAGATGAGGTAATGCTTTTGAGATACAGGGTGATGTCATTCCTTTACCTGAGCTGCATGCCGATGCTAGTTGCTAGTACTTTCAAGGAAAGTCCCTTTTCTGCTTCTGATGTACTAGAGAATGAGCTGAATAATTCAGATAGTTGTTGTTATTAATGTCCTTCCAAAACCTCTGGCTGAACTGCTCTTTTAAAAACAGATGTCACCACAAGTGGCCACAAATGCCTTTTGTTACACATGTATGTGGGCACCTGAAAGTGGCACATTTGCATACCTTCCCAATTCTTCAAATAAAGCTATTTTGTTAAAAGACCTTCGTGGTAATCAAGTGCTGCCTCCTGTCAGGACTATGTCATGTAATCCACTTAGAGATAGAATCATCTTAAAAGAAGGTGATTTTTTTTTCCCCTGTTCTGTGTCTGTAGTGAAATAGCTTGTTTGTGATGGTTAGTAACCCAAATGTCTCACTTGGACTTAGGGTCAGTTTAACCTTATCCACTCCTGCTCTGGCGTTGCCCTTCACTGCAACAGCTCTTCCAGCTGCCTGTGCTCCCTTTCCTAATGTGTTCATGGGCAGCAGCTGTGTCTTTTCTCAGCGTTTCCCTCCCAGTGTCACTTAGGACATGCTGCTCCTGTGGATGCCCTCAAGGTTGGGAGCACGGGCAGGTGATCAGCAGAGCTGACCAACAGTGTCATCTGTCCTCTGCAGCTCATGGGGACCCAGGTTTTAGCAGTTGAGCAGGCAGAGAGCCACTGTCAGGGAATTTCCAAAGCCATAACCTGATTTGATCCATATATTGGGAGTGTACAGGTGTGTGTTGCTGAATCAGCTTCATGCAACTTGGAAATTTGGGTGTGGTTCCTAGAAATGGCCATTGTGTGTGTGTTCTTTGCTGGTGGAAATTTCCTACTCAGACCCTGGAGCAAAATCTTTGGGATGGGGAGGCACTTAAGTTGACGTGTGTCACGCTGTCCTCGGAGCTTGCAGTTGCCCACAGAGTCTTCTTGCTCAGCAGCAATTCCTCAGCAGTTCACAGCACTGTCTGCATTCTTCACAAACCATGGAATGCTCTCCAGCCCTTGGAGCAGAGTGTCTCATACTGGCATGGGCCTTCAGACTACTTGCATGTGTATGGATCATGTGCAGATCCATTCAGAGGATTTGTTAATGCAAAGTAACAGCTGCACAGGCTAAAAGTTGTCATCAGAATTATTATGGGCTTCTGAAAGAATATGTTACAGAAACATTTTGTGGTGTTACTCCTCTGTGTTGAATATTTTAACAAGGTACTTCCACCATGGTTACAGCTGCCATTTTGGCATTAGCATTTCAGTTTTAAAACTATGTTTTCCAAATCTTCCAAGTCTTTTGTTTCTCAAGACCACAAGGTTGCTCTTGAATATGAATGTTTATATAAACCTTATTTGTTTGCTTTATTTGTCCACTGATGAGGTGATCTCTACAAATGACACTCACCACCAGAATATTTGCTTTTTTGTTGGTTTATTTTTTTGTGTGTGTGTATAGGGCTGTGTGTGTTTATTTTTCCTTCCCACTAGTAGGCCATAATGCAACATTTGTGTATTGCATGCAGTGTCTTTTCCAGGATATTTGGCCTTTATTGCCATAAGGTAAATATCTGAGAGGGAAAGAACACTCCTAATTTTGCTTTGTAAAGAGCTTCATCGCTAATCTCAGGGGTTTATTTTTATCATCTCTCCAATTACACGTTGTGCTCCTGATAGGAGTTTTTATTTCAATTGTCTGTTATCATGAAGCTTTTCAAAGCTGGAAAGCATCAGTCTTGGATTCTTTAGGGATCTTAAATACCAGCAGTGTGGGGTAACTCATCTGAATTTTCTCTTTAAATGAGGTGTGTTGAACAATGCGTGAGGAGATATTAGTCATGACATGCACACCTCTACAACATCTGTCTTTCCCTCCCTGTTTAGGTGAATCCCAACTTTGCTTAATGCTGTTTGCTTGACTCTGACCCAGTTAGAGGAATAAAAAGTTCCATGTTATATGGAATTTGAATCCTGCAGAAGATGTGGTTTCGGATCCTCACAGTGGCTCCAGAAATAATAACAACAAGAAACCTTCTGCATCTTTTGTACCACTTTGTAATACACATCTGTGCCTTGGAGTCTGAGCAGGAATATTTTTTTCCAAGTGACTAATACACATGTACCAGAAGCAGTCTTTAATTCCTAATGTGTCAAGTATCCGAATTTAATGTAATTATGTTGTAGGATACTGCTCAAATGGACAGAGGTTCTGGAAAAGCACTAAAACCTCCCATGTTAATCCATATCCTCAGAAGCCAAGATTATGTGGATTACAGTTTCTCACTGTTCCTGATGGGCACAGCCACTGTGGCTCCACAGCATTAGTTATGGTCCATCATGCTGATAATGAGTTTCTTAATAAGTCCCTTAGTACTCGCTGACAATGACTCATACTTCCGAGCTAGGATCTCCTTGAAAATCTCTGTGTAATGGATGAAATGTTGTATCCTGGTGAAGATTTTTTTTCTTACTTGTGTGTTTAGGGAAAAGCCAGGCAATTTTTAAAGGAGCAGTGTGTTTAAAGATAAATTCTGAGGAGAAGTCAGATTTAACTGTCTGGAGAGGCAAAGGTGAAATGTGAGCTCTGATCTCAGTGATAATTGCTCTCTCTGCTTTACAGAAAGTTGGATATTCTGGAATAGACATTAATAGTCTTTCTCAATAGTACAGCCTCAGCTGTACTTTTAAAATTACTCTATCTTGAAACTATCACAAATAATCTGCAAAACTTTGCACTTTAACCAGTGCCTGTCTCTTGGAGAATGCTTCAACCCACATCATATTTTCGGCAGTTTTGGATGAAACCTGTCAACTCATCGAGCTTTCAAATGTTTTGAAGAAGTGTCACACGCTGAACTGTTTTTTAACTAAGAACAGTGAAATATGGATCTGATTTGAATGCCTGAAAGTTTTCTGTCTTCAGTACAACTTTGAAAAATAGGACTCTGAGATACAAAACCATTAGGACACTGGAGCATAATGCACTGGACTTATGCAGCATTTCTGTTGCCGTTTGTGGTCTGTGTGTTTTGATAAAATTATGGCTAAATCCTAGCTAACCTTGAATTCAATTATTTTAGGTGTTTGGAAACAAGATGATTATCCCTTCCTTGGATGGGGACCTCTTCCAGTGGGATCGGGATCGAGAGAGCATGGAAGCTGTTCCTTTCACTGTTGAGTCTCTTCTTGAGTCATCCTACAAATTCGGCGAGGACGTCGTCTTAGTTGGGGGAAAGTCTTTGACCACCTACGGGCTGAGCTCCTATTCAGGGAAGGTAAGAGCCTGAAAAGGTGGTTTGTATCTGTGTTTTTTGAGCTCTCCTTGCAAACAGGTGACTCCTGAGGTTTAAACTGGTGCAGCTCAAAGGTTTAACACAAAAGGGTAGAACCTGAGCTTGGTGGGCTGCAGTAGGTGGCATGGCACTGCAATCTCCTCCTGCCTAGGAGCTCCTGCTCTGCTGGAGCTGTGCTGGTTTTAACCCTTGTCTCACCATTTGCTAACCCAGCAGAGCACTGTTCACTTTTTACTCGATTAGTTTTGTGCTGGGTTAGCTGTAGCAGGGGATCAGGGAGTGCCAGAGTCAGCACAAGGGAAGGGACAGGGGGTTTGTCACCAGAGCATAGTGAGAGGATAAGAGGGATGACCTCTTTCTGTGGCAGGAGTTCAGCTTTATCATCTGGCTCTGCTTGGAGTAGACTTTGCAGTTCAGCTCACTGTGTATCAACTAATGCTTTGGGTGACACCTTTTTTACAACTGATTTCAGATTTTTCAAAACTAATGAGAACAGAAAAAATTCAACATATGCAAAAGTTAAGGACTTTTAGTTGTCAGTGTGTTTACTATCAGAAGTTCTCTTTATATTTTAAAGTCATATTTAAAAGTTAAGTTAAATGTCAGATATCATTGAAGTGCTTGCAGATACTTTGTGCAGTGAAGAACAGACATTTGGTGATTTAAAAATACCGCATTTTAAAACAAGCTAAAAATTGATTCAATGAAAAAATTTTAAAAGTTCCCAGTGTTTGTTTTCAACAAAATCAGGGTGGTGGGTTTTTTTCATTTTCACCATACATTTTAATGTGGAACATTTCTATGGTGTGGTGTGGAATCATCACTTATGATAAAGAGCACAGACCCCAAACCAGAGTTCATGTTCATGAATTCCTTTTGATTTCCTCACTGGTAGCAGAGGGTTCTGTGCACCAACAGGCTCCTCCTCCTCCAGTGCTCAGAAGAGGAAATTTTCATTTCTGTTTTGATTCCTGCTTATGCTCACAGCTGCCTCTTAGAGAAATGGTGCCTGGCTCTTCCTTCCTAAGAGTTTGGGCAGTTTCATCTCTCTGGCATTGCCCATATAATGCAAATTCTGTTTGAGATTGGGACTGTTGGAAACTGTGATTGTGAGAGTTCATTAATGTTTTCTTTTCCTTTTAATAGCTGACAAGGCAAAGGGGGAAGGCCTTGTGGTATTTTATATAAATCAATAGTACTTCATTTGAAGCTGATATAATTATGCTGAGACAAATATGCCATGAAAGCAGAATTATGCTGTGGGTCTTGCAGGAATGTTCTTTTGATGTCCATAGAAATAGTGGGAAAAGAGAGAGCTCAGATTTCTTTATGTTAGAAGTACATGCAAAATATAGTCAAATGGTAGTCAAAATACCACAGACTGTAAAATTTCTAGAATCTTTTGAAAGTTTTCCTTCTGAAAAGCCATTATCTCTTAAACCAGGCTTTTCAACATCCCTCCAGTCAAACATCTAAAGTCATGGAGTTCCAAATTGTCTGCCAGCCAAGAACAGGCTGTAAGGGTTGTTAGCTTTGAATGGTGCAGTTGATGATACTTGTTTTGAAGTTGCACATGTGAGCCTGCCTTGTCCCTCAGGTGAAGTACATCTGCTCAGCCGTGGGCTGCCGCCGCTGGGACGATGAGGAGACGGAGCAGGAGGAGACGCTGCTGCTGCACCGCACCCAGAAAACCGTCCGAGCTGTGGGGCCACGCAGTGGCAACGAAAAGTGAGTCTGAGAACTGCTCAGGAACAGTCCCGTACAGATGGTGAGACAGAAAAGATAGGAATCAGGTCACAGTTGCTTCCCTTGTCCTTGCTCACCTCGGAAGAGTTTGTCACTGCTGTACTGCACAAGGCAAATGTCACTGTAATGTTTGTTCTAACTGTTGCTTTTGTACAAGAGGAAACAGTTTAAAAGTCTTCTTATAATCCACTCACTTTAAGGTTCTTCAGCTACTAATGATAACTGTCACTGGGGAGGGGGGTCATACATTATGTCTTAAGCTTTGATTCTAAGTTGATATTTTAAATCATTCTTCAATTTATGGTGTGCATTCCATAATGTAGGTGGTCTGCTCTTTCTAAGTTGTAGAAACTAGTTCAATCTGTGATTTTTCTAACACTGTCACGTTGAAGTTTTAATACATCAAGATTTCTGTAAAATTAAAGTCATGTATTTTCTGGGAAAAAAACCCCAAACTCACTTCATAGAACACTGACTTAAAAAGCTGGGGTTTGTACATAAATACAACTAACTATCCAGCAACACAGTGGAGAACCAGTCATTCCCTGTTCCCCTGCTCCCTCTTCTGTTTGCAGCAGGATGTGACAGGTTGTGAATTTGTAGCCTATCAGAGAGAACCTAATGAGAACTCAGTAGATTAACAGATCAGATGTCTGAGAGGATAAATCTTGGTTTCTGTGTTTCTTGGAGACAGGTATTAGCCAGAAGAGGTATGTCAAACCCGTAGTATTTAGTCTTGTGTCCCAGAATCCTCCTGTCTGTGGGAAACAGAAGTGCTTTCCTAGTGACACAGAATGGGTAGGAAACATCTGGGGTTTTAATCCAGAGAAAGTAACATCTTTAATAAATCTACAGAGTGTATAAAATATACCAACCTTTTACCATAAGGGTGTAAATTCTTTAAAGAGCCAGTTTCAGCTCCTGGTGGTTTCCAGACTGATTTTTTACCATGGCTTTAGGTACCCAAATATACTGTTCAAGAAATATTTTACCCCTTCATGCTGTCCAAGACACCAACATGCCATGCTTTTCCCATCTGTGTCTTTGTTGGTTTACAAGAATTGAAGAGTTTTTTGCTGTGCAAGAAAACTGTACTCCTTACACATTTCATTATACGTTTTTCTTTTTTTGGTGTTAACCTATGGGACATGAGCAGTCCTCATTTCATGAAGTACCTGTCAAGGGATCTGTGTTAGGTTGTATGTGGGGTTAAACAAAAAAAGCATTGTCCCTTTCTCTGTTTGAAAAATCTTATGTTTCCAATTAAATCCACTTGATTAGTGAAGAGAAGAATGTTAGAATGTTTCTTCCTAAGAGCTTTGTACTTACTGCTTTCATCAGCTACAGAATGTTTTCTTACTAAGCAGACCCAGCTGTAGTACTTGATGATTTTACTTTCCCCCTTCATACACTTTAATGCCATTGGCCCTACTTTACCAGCTTCTCAGTTCACTCATCATGTTGGACAGCATTTCTCAGCTTGTTTGATTTGTGTTCTGGAGTAGCACTCCCCTCCTGGTACAGTTTTGTTCATTTGACAGTCTGAGAGTTTACTGTGAAAATATGGGCCAAATACAGGTAATTCAGTTTAGAAATCTTCTGCACAGAGGCCTAGGGACTTTCTTGGAAAATAAAAGCTGTTACTACAAAGGTTTTCTCTTTCTCTTTGAGGTGGAATTTCAGTGTTGGTCACTTTGAGCTCCGCTATGTCCCAGATATTGAAACTAGAGCAGGATACATTGAGAGCAATTTTAAATCAAATATGAACAAAGAAGAAACAAAAATTATTTCAGATGTGGAGGAGCAGGAAGCTATGATGAAAGACACAGTGATAAAGGTCTCCGTGGCTGACTGGAAGGTGATGGCTTTTAACAGACGAGGAGGACATCTGGAATGGGAATACCAGGTAGGGGGAAAGACAGAATATTAAATATCACAAATGCAGACATTTTGAACATGTCTTTCATCTTTGGTTTCAGGCACTGTCTTTGTAACAGAGCACACATCTGCTTGTAATTTTTTTAACTGAAATTCTGACTTTGAGCTGCTGCATCTGTTAAAAAAAATATACAAAAAATTTAAGCACTTTGTTTTTTATTATTCTTATTTAATAGCTCATTAATACAACATTAATTTTCCAATTACTTCTCCCTCCTTCAGTTTTGCACTCCAATTGCTTCTGCATGGCTGCTTAAGGATGGCAAAGTAATTCCAATCAGTCTGTTTGATGACACAAGTTACACAACAAATAATGAGGTACTGGAAGAGGAAGAAGATCTTGTGGAAGCTGCCAGAGGGGCCACAGAATCCAGTGTCTATTTGGGTGAGACACCAACTGCAGCATTTTCTGTAGTAAACACTATTCATTTCTCTGTTGAGGTTGTAGTAAAGCAAATCTTTCTGTACTGGTAGATTTCAAACCCATAAATCTTTTCCATTTTGATTCTGAAATGTTCATTGCCTTGTAGTTTCAGTACATTGAAGATGACTAAAAGTCTTGAAACTTTAGAAGACAGGTTGACAGCTAACAAAGCAGCCTTTTTGCCCATTAATTTGTACACTGATTGCAGTAACTTACTGTGAAGAAAATTCAGATAAGATTTTACATGGCTTAGTTTTCATCCAGCTGTCAGGATTCATTGGATATGGTTTGTGGCCATTTGAAATAGAGTGGCTTGAGGTCCTCCTCCTCAGCTGTTTGTCTCTGGGAAGTACATGTGCTTTAGTTTTCTAAACTTGGTTTGCCTTAGCCTTTTTCTCTAAGTCTTTGCACCTTGTAGCTTTCCAATTAATGGTTAGAATAACACATAAAGAATAACATGAGGAAGAAGCCGGATTGTTCCAGCCTGCCTGGTAATGGCTGTTTTTGCAGCATTAACAAGGGTAGGAAGTTTGAATGAAGTCTTACTTCTGCAAATCCCAAACTCCTTTATAACTCTTAAAAATTGCTGACATTTTCCTGTAGCACAAGCTTTCCAGCAGCAAAAATGAGATGTCCTGAACTCTTGCTTTCGTAGAACAGAGGGAAGACATTACTTGAATTCATCCAGCTTCACGATCAGAGTCAGTATCTCAGGTTCTCAGAATATGAAGGAATATTTTCAAACATGTTTTTACCCATGTATTTTGACTAGGCAGTTTTATTCCGGGGGTGAAGAGAACCAAATCTAAAGACTAATACACATCCTTTTTTATTACTTAGGTATGTTCAGGGGCCAGTTGTATCTTCAATCATCAGTCAGAATTTCTGAGAAATTCCCAACCAACCCAAAGGCTCTGGAATCCAGGAATGATAATGCAATTATTCCTCTTCCCAAAATCAAGTGGAAACCTTTAATCCGTAAGCAGCAATTGAGAGTTTCATATATTACCTTGGCTGTGAAAAGACAAGACATCTTTCTGATTTACAGTATATTTCAAACTAGTCTGATGTTTCCAACTGTAAACTACTTCAGGAAGTAGCTTTATTAAGTGTTTATTTTTTTCTAATAAAATATTTAATGTCTGTTTTACTATGGATTTGGCAGGGTTTTTGTTAGTAATGAAGTGTTGGGTCTTCCTAATCAAATTATTCAACAAAAAGAGGAAGAAGTTTTTTTGCAGTGATGTGAATATGAGTGAATTGACTTGTCAAGGAGGAGAATTATAAAGTAACTGTTACCTTAAAGTACCTTCCTTGATGTTTCCTTCTATGAAATTTACTTCCCATGGCCTGTTTGAAGAGGCATTTTGTAAGATTATGCAATTGGAGTTCTCTTTAAATTAATGTGGGAACAGAATTTTACAAACAATTGACATTTTATATACTCTGAAGAATTAGCAGTCTGTACTTGAAATAAAGCTCAGAAGATTTTTCTTTCCTATGCTTAGAATCTCCTTCCAGGACTCCAGTGTTGGTGGGCTCTGATGAGTTTGATAAATGTCTCAGCAATGACAAGTATTCTCATGAGGAATACAGCAATGGAGCACTGTCAGTTCTACAGTACCCATATGGTAGGTGAAGTGCCAGACTTTGAAGTGTTTCAAATACCCAGGTTTTATTATCTGGGAATTTCAATAAATAACCACTTGTTTGACCTTAAATATATGTATTTTTTTAATATTTAATGAACTAGGAAGTTATTGCCCAAACTAGGATTTCCAGATTATGATGTAAGTAGAATTAGTGCTACATAAGCATAAAATGCCAGGAATTGCTACTAAAGAGCTGTTGTGTGTGTTGCTGTTGCCACTGAGAGTTGTTTGGAGTGGAAAAATCTTGGGAATTACTTTTTTCAGAATTCACTAACAGTGCTGGAGACTCAGGATGGTTGTCTCAAGTTTTCCATATGGAAGCTATTCTGGTTTAAAGCTAGGGAGACATAGTTACTGTCCACAGCCTTAATTAACTGAATTTGCTGATGTGCCATTTAAAATCATGGGTAATGGAAATAAAAACACCCCATGTCTGTTGAGGAGACCTATTAATGAGAAGCCAAAGTTGTTTTGTAGGTACCTGCAAGCAAATCCGTGTTCCCTTTGTGTGTTTCATACACAGACAATGGTTATTACTTACCCTACTACAAGAGGGAGAGAAATAAACGTAGCAACCAGATCACGGTTAGGTTTTTTGATGACACCAATTACAAGAACATTCGCAAGAAGGATCCTGTCCTCCTGCTACACTGGTGGAAGGAAATTGTTGGCACCATTGTGTTCTGTATCGTGGCCACCACCTTCATCGTGCGCAAACTCTTCCATCCCCACCCCTACAGCAGAGTGAGTATTTTCTTCTGAATCCCAAATACAGAAAGAATTATTTTAGCTGTTTCTTTCAGTTTGGATTCTGCAGTGAGTAATATTAATAAGTTAATAACTAATGAGATAACGAAATCAAAAGCCTAAATTTATTGTTTAATCTGTGTGTGAAGGCTGCCAGCTGCCACATACAATTTGCTTAACTGCTTCAGCAAGCAGATTAGACTGCTTCTGACGTGTCTGGAGATATTTATTTCATGCCATATCTAGGGTACAAACCAGTCTCAGGCACTCAAGGAGTTGATTTTGTTTGTTTGTTTGTTTTGTTCTTGTTTTGGAAATCCTTGTTAGCTGCGGAAGGAGTCTGAAACACAGTGTCAGACTGATTGTAAGTATGAGCCCACTTGTGGAGACATTAAAGACAACAGCTGGAGTGATGCCAAGAACTCTGGATATGTGTCAAGGTGAGGTCTGTTCAACGCAACATAAACAGGGTGTTTAATCAGTGTGGCTGCTAATGCTATCTGGAGATAGAAAGAGTAGGTGTTCACCTGTTCTTACCAAGGAACTCCCAGTCCTCTGACATTGTAGGATAATCAGCAACTGGCACAAAGGACTCTGTGACCCCATTACTCATGGGACATGGCATTTATGGTTATTCTCAGAAATTCCAGAGTCAACAGGTTGCATGTGATCAGAGGTATTGCTCTCATACTTTTTGCTGATACGCAAAATGGGAGATTGATCCTTGTAGGTCTTAATCAGTGTTTACTCCATCTGTTCCTGTGTTTATGGTGTAAGGCAGAGAAAGGCAGTTGCAGATGGAAGCAGATGACTTTTTGTATACTTTGCAGAATAAGCAGTCTATACTTGAAATAAAACCTTTATTAGTTTTACAAGGGAGTTGGTTAAGACAAAAGGCTTAACTGGGGTATGCCATTATGCTCCAGAGCAAATGTGACCATTTCCTGTACATTTGTAACTCAATGAAAGTAAAAACTGGGGTGTTTAAAATGAGGAAGAGTAAGAAAAGTAGTGATATCTTAAGAACAGTGATGTTTTGGATGTGATGTTTAGAAGGACTAGTTGCAGAAACAGTTATTCGGGGTAAGGTTAAAAGTAAATCATGATTTAGAAAATACTCAGCTATAGAAATGTGAACTATATACACAGGATCCAGTAGGCATGCAAGCTGGTGATCTGAAAAGCCTCTTCAGTTTGTCCAGTGCATGCAGAATGGATCCTGCTGGTCTGTGATAAACTCTGCATAAATACATATTTAGCAATTGTCCGTTTCATTGATAGATAGGGAATTGCTCACAGTGGGTGAGCAGGGCAAAATAAGAAGTTCTGCAAGTCCTTCAGCATGGTTTGCCTGCACAGAACTACTTCAGTCAAGGTCATAAGTGACTTTATTTTTCTATCTATACTAATGCATTTTTCTCCTCTATCCTCCCTCCCTTCTTCTGTCCCCTCCTCACACCCCTCTGTCCCCAGATATCTGACAGATTTTGAACCAATTCAGTGTCTGGGTCGTGGAGGTTTTGGAGTGGTTTTTGAAGCCAGAAATAAAGTAGATGACTGCAACTATGCTATCAAGAGAATCCGGTTGCCCAACAGGTAATGAGTGGGTTTGTTGAGACACAGAACAATGAATGAATGGTGGGATCCTACACAGAACCATCTGCTCCTGAACTGATATCCCAGATATTTCATTAGGATGAATGACATACTTTTTAATGGGGGGCTGACTTAGTTTTGGCACGGAGAATTTGGCATATGCAGTCCCAGCAGAGGTGACCTGCTTGG
Source organism: Illadopsis cleaveri (assembly GCA_013399915.1). Lineage (NCBI taxonomy): Eukaryota > Metazoa > Chordata > Aves > Passeriformes > Timaliidae > Illadopsis > Illadopsis cleaveri. The sequence goes on along the minus strand of VXBB01001156.1, from coordinate 34,743 downwards.
CTGAAACACTTGCATAGCAGATCCCTTTGTGGTGATGCTGCTCCATGGGGATTTCCTTGATGAATGGAGCCTTTGCTAACAGGACCAGTTATTGCAGTGCTGTTAATGTGCTTCTCTCCTTCCTCTCCTTGCCTTTCCGATTCCACCTCCTCTTCCTTTTCTCTCTCCCTCACCCACTTTTTTGACTCCACTTGCCCATTTGTTTCATTTTCTGGTCCCACAACCCCTACCTTTTCTCTCAGTCATAGGTGGTCAAGCCATGCTGCTGAATTACCCTACCCAGAGCTTGCAGCACTTCCTTTTAGTGGGAGATGGGAGACACTGCTTCTGGAAATCTCAAGTTAGAACAGCAAGAGGGAGGGGGTAAAGCTATGAAATCTAGAATTACTATTTTTTGAATGTGGTAAATAAGTGTGACTATTTAAGACTAAAGGTTTTGTTCTGAGATTTAAGGTAGCCGAAATTCTTCTTTTCCAAGCATATTCAAAGCTATTAAATAAAACCATCAGACTTTATTTGGTCCAGTTACAGTCTTATGAAGAGAGATAAATTCCTTCCGTAAGACAGGAGGCTGCTTGCTTTCCTGTCCACAGAACAGAAATAGTCCTTATGCAACCTCCTTACCTATTGCCAATTAAAAAATAAATGTTAAGGTATTGCTGTCTGTCTTTTGTGTCAGTGTCTTCTACATCCCTGTAGAATATTGCTGTTTAAAATCCTTTTTTTCTATGCTTGAGAAGAGTTGATAGGAAAGTGAACTTTTTCTTCTTGTTTTTGCTGCCTGTAATTATGTGAAAAGGGAAGACTAAATATTGAGCCATTAGGAGCACATTCTGCTCCTCCACACTTCTAAGCTAAAGGAGTTACTCTGGGGAATTTAAGACATATTTTTGTTTTGATGTGAAAAGCAATGCTGCTGGCCTGGTGTATACTGGGGCAGCTTTGATTAAATTCCTTTGCAGAAGTTTTTGTGCTGTGCTGTTGCTTTTTGTGACCATGTCTGTTTTTCTCCTCACCCCAAACTGTAGGGAGCTGGCTCGTGAAAAGGTGATGAGGGAAGTCAAGGCTTTGGCAAAGCTCGAGCATCCAGGGATTGTTCGGTATTTCAATGCCTGGCTGGAAGCTCCCCCTGAGAGATGGCAGGAAAAGATGGATGAGCAGTGGTTAAAAGATGAAAGGTAACTCATGGGGCTCTTTTTAACAATTGAATGTGAGATTGTTTGTCAGAAGAGCTAGAAAACTGGTAGAGGATTCAGGAAGATGGAGAAACTGTCTAAGAGAATGGTGGTTGTTAACTTAGCCTGCCAACTTTTCAATTGAACAGGTAAAAATGTATCACTCTACTGCATAAAGTTCTTGATTTATGGGTCCTCTAGTGTTAAGGTCTTCTTTCAGCTTAGGAAACATCACATGGTTTTTAATTGAGCTTCTGTAACTGAGTCTTGTGGTGATTGGCAGGTTGGAGCATTGCTGCTGTGATTCAGTTTCAAACTTTAACATCTCTGCCTTCTTTGTTCCTTTCTACTGTTTCCTTCCTCTTCATTGTCTTGAGTTAGATGGACCTGATACAGTACTCAATGAATTTATTTCAGCAGAAATACGTGAGGGATAATCAGACTGCCAGTTTGTGAAGCTTGGTAAAGTAGGTTAAAAATGGAAAATTAGATAAAGGAGTTAGAGAATGTGAAGAGAGAGGAAAAAGTGGGTGTATGTTGGCATTTATAGAATGAGGCCTAATACAAGACTGCTGGGTGGTTTCATAATAACATCTTAACATGCATCACAATTTTTAGAATACAGCGACCTTTATATTTCAGGCATCAAATTAACATTTCACAGCTGTAATTCTTCCAAGGCACTTTAAATAGTCCTTGCAGTGCATGCAGTGCATGGATTTTTTCAAACTGAAGATGAGGCTGATTGCACATTAGGAATCCAGGCAATAGAGCTTGTTAAATATTCCTTTATCAACACTTTTGTCTCAATGAGAAAACGTTATCCTTGCTAAGACACAGATGCTAAATCCTGGTTATTGGTGATTCCCACACTTGGGTAGTCATTCCATGTTACAGTATGACACAGGTGTCAGGGGTAGCAATTGCTAAAATCTGGGCTTTTGGAAGTGCATTTCTAGTGGAATGATTGGAATCTACCACAATTTCTCTGCTATTGATCTCTCAACTTTATCTTCCAGCACTGATTGGCCACTCAGTTCTCCCAGCCCGATGGATGTCCCATCATTTAAGATCACAACAGAGCCATTTTCAACAAAGGAACACATTGAAGTTACTGCAGCTTCATCAGAGAGGGTGAGGTCTGTGGGGATACCCTGTGGTCAGTCAGATTCATCTGGAAGCCAGTTTGCCCCTCTGGAATTTTCTGACACAGACAACAGAGACTTGCAACACTCAGAAGATCCACTATTAAACCTTCAGGACAGTGTCCTCACAGGCTGTGATGTAGAAGACAGTACTATCAACAGTAATGAGCTGGGACACTCCTTGGAAATATGTTCCTCAGCTGTTCCTGTTGTACATCTGAAGGAAGGGACCTCCTCCTCTATTGTGTTTGAGGATTCTGGCTGTGGAAATGCCTCCAGTAAGGAAGATAAAGTTGATGCTTCACATAATGAGGGTCCTTCTGAGGATAAAGGGAAAAGTACAAAGGAATCTGATAACAAGAAATCTGCTTCAGGAAGTCCCCTCTCTGTTTCTCCTCCAAGGCCAACAAGTTTAAGCCTGGACCTTTCTAAAAACACTGCAGAAAAAGTCAAACCCACCTCTCCAAAGGTGTATCTGTACATCCAGATGCAGCTCTGCCGGAAGGAGAACCTTAAAGACTGGATGAGCAGAAGATGCTCCATAGAGGAGAGGGAAAGGACAGAGTGTCTGCAGATCTTTCTGCAGATTGCTGAAGCTGTTGACTTCCTGCATAGCAAAGGATTAATGCACAGGGATCTCAAGGTTTGTATCTGTAGGTTGCTCTGTGTGGGAGGAATGTGGCACTGGAGACAAAGCCTGCCAAAATAGCTGACTCCTGTCAGTGACCTCAGCATGGGTGTTAAAAAAGCTGAATCAATGTCTGTACAATAATCTGGAGGTGCAGTGCTCCAGGAAATAAACATTCATCACTTGTTACTGCAATTAAACTCTTTCTTACAGCAAGACTTCTTGTACCTGGCACAGATCAGTGGCATTTGTCCTATGGTGTTTTTAATTCATGTTCTTTATACAGAGTCATTCAGTGCTGAGCTGTGTGACAAAGTTATTTTGGATCCTGTTCTACTATTACAAGTGAAGCAGATAATTGGCAGTGTGGAGCTTGTAGTTGGACTTGATCTTAAAAGTCTTTTCCAACCGAAATAATTCTGTGATTCTAATTCTGGTATTTTCATTCTTTCTATAGCAATAACAGCCTAAAAGGAGCAGTGTTACTCTTGGTTAAAGAAAGTAAAAATTAAGTGTTATTGCTCTGGGATTGAAATGTGAACTGTCCTGGAGCAGAATTGTGAGCCAGTCCCAGCAATCACAATGAAGATTTCTGAAGTATTCACTGTATTTTTAATGTCTCATAGCATCTATACAGTGAGGACTGGAAAAGGTGGTTTGCACCTCTGGTGTTTAATGTAACTGAAGTCAGGAGTAACTTGTACTTTTTCTTTCATTTTGTTCATGATCCTCCTATGCTAGTTCCTTATTTTGCTCCAACTTGAAGTACTGGAAGTGTCAGTATGTGTTACCAAATAAACAAGTGTAATTGAAGAGCCCAGCTGAAGTTGGTTTTATTAAGCCAGGCTCTGAGAAATGGATCCTTTTTGCCAAATGTGGACAGTTCTGTTTCTCTTTGCTTGCTTGAAGAGGCATTAATCAATACCCTACCTCAATGGAATAATTACTGAAATTATTGTGGCTTCTCAGATGGTAATTTGGTATTAGCAGAAGCAAAAGCTAAAAAATGCCATCTCGGATGTGGCAGTAAAAAGAAGTTCAAATGCCATAATCCTCAAAGGATATGTCAGAGTTAGGAAAACTCCTGAGCCCCTCCAAGTATTTTCTTTTCCCATCAGCATTAGGCAATTACCTTGAACCAATTATCTGACAAATCTTTAGTGCTTGAGAAACTGACCTTAAAATTAATTAAACCCCTGTACTAATACGTTGCTAGACATGTTAATTAATAACCTTAACAATACTGTCAGTTGTAACCCTCTGCAGTCTTCACTGAGCTCACTGCTCAGTAAACCTTACTTAGATCTTCACTTAAAACTGTGTTAGTCTTAATCAGCAAGTGGAGAATGTTTTGTTGGAACATCTTAAAAGTTCAGTACTGGCAGCAGTTTGAACACGAGATTTAATTTTGTTTACTTGGTATAACCAACTTGGAAATGGTCTCCCTAGATGAGCAACTTCCTCCTTCAGGAAACTTTTTATGCTTGTATAGATGTTATTCTTGGATCCCAGAGTTTATTTTTCTGTTATGTGTTAATTTGGTCAAAACAACAGCCAGTTTATTTAATTCTTTTCTATACTTTTCAGAAGCTCCTAGGAGGAGATCTCATCTAATTTTGTAATTTGTCCAAGGGATTGGTCATGCAGCCCTGAGTTGGTGCCAGCACTAACAAGTGAACAACCTGCAAAGTTGCTTTGGCTTGGCTACAGGCAGAGTTCAGTGATTGCAGAGGCCAGTTCTTGCTCCCATTGGCACCAACAAAAGCTGGTAGATCTGTGTGAAAACAAATTCCTATGTGAGCATATTAAAAGATCCAATCTAAATATTTAAATTAACAGTGCACATTAAAAATGCATTAATTAGGCTCCTGCTAATCAGAGATTCTGTAATGACGAGATGGCAGGAATTTATGTGGGCAAGCGAAGAGGTCAGAGTTCAAATTCTTTTGAAGAAAATGAAATGCAGAAACAAAAGTCTGTCTGCCAAGTGAATTTACTGTTATTCCTAGGATAAGCTGTCGGTCATGCTTGGCAGCTCAAAAGAAATTATCAGTTTCACAGAGCTGCAAGAACAGTCTTGGATACATTTTGCAGCATTAATTGAATTAAACAGAGTATTTCAGATGTGTGAGAAGCTTATTCCTGCCTGTAAAAAAATGAGAATTCTTACTCTGACTGAAAAATATGGAGAGAAATTTCTTTCTGCAGGTGGCAAGATAACTAAACTAGAGGGTGGTTATATTTGATTGTCCTCTCCTGATGATTTAAATCAAAACTGTGTTTCTGCCTTAGGCTTTTTCTTCTCCCAAGTGTGATCTTGATAGTTTATTTTTTGCTGGTATTTTGCAATAGCAGAGAGTCCATTCTCCTTATTTGCAGAAACTATGTGTCAGCTTGTTCAGAGACAGTCTGTGTCCAGCCAGAGAAGTATTGAAATAAACTTTCTGTTAGAAGGAGATTTTCCCCAGGAAGTAAGACAAATCTTGACTTGTGTGTTAGTTGGAGGAGAATGGAGAGCAAGACAATGGTATACAAACTCCTGATGGAGATGTTTGTTCCTTGAGCATTAAAATTCTGATACCAAGACTTTTGACCATGTGGGTGTGCACTGAGGGGTGGGTGCTCTGTAAATGCTTCAGCCAGAGCCTGGAGACGCTGTGGGTTTAGAGGGCAGTGGCTTTTGTGCCCTGAATGCACTGTGACTCCAAAGGGCTGGATGTTCATTACAGGAAAGTACAGTGGGAGATAAGACCCAGCTCAGAAGGCAGTTTCAGAGGCAGGATTTGGGCACTGTGGAACTGTTTCTCTAGTGCTTCCCTCAGATCTGGCCATTGCCTAAAAACAAAAAACAGAAAGCCTTTTCTCTCTTTTGTTTCTTGTGCACACAGTGGGTTTGTCTTTAACTGAGCAAGTCAGATGGACTTTGAAATAGGTCAGCTTTATGGTCCTTTATCTTATGGAAAAATACTGCCTTCTGTCTGTCTGCCTGCTCCTGTTGCAGGGCTTATGTCAGCAAAGCACAGACCACGTTCTCCCAGCCTCAAGGGTCCGGGAGCTCTGAGAGGAGCTTGCCCAGCACCACCTGCCTCTTCACAGCTTGGCCCTGTACAGCATCCTGCTGCTTCCTTCCCCTTGCAGGATCGGTCTGTTCTTCCCCCAAAACTCTGTGTCTGTGTTTGTAACCCAGCTGGAGTGGTTATATTTCAAGGGAGTAATCATTCTTTTGGTGGGTGCTATCAGCCAGGAAGAAAATTTCTTGGAAATCTGTCTGGGATGTGCACCACTGACAAAGTGACATCTCTGTTCCAGTCTCTTTTATCAGTAGGCTAAGCCAAGGATGGTGGTGTGTGGCAAACAAGCTAAAGGAGAGTCAAGCCAGATCATCACTTGTTGCCTTTATAAAATGCAAAGATCTTAAGCTTCTATCAAAAATAAACTTCTAATTCTGTTTTGCAAACAGCTGTTCCCACATCAAACTGCACAGTTACACTGAAAAGCAGACTTTGTTCCTGTCGTATCTATAATTTAACACTAAGATGACATGCTATGTGCTGGTTAATAATACAGCAAACGACTTTAGAACTTAGGGATTAAAATACAAAAGCCCAGGAGATGAAAGTGCAGCATGTGGTGTGAAGGTGTCATGTGATGGGGGGCTGGATAACTTACCTGTGCTGTTCTCAGCAGTGTTGACTCTGTGTGTGTTCCTCAGCAGACAAGTGTGCTGCTGATAAACCTCTGCTGAATGACCAGAAATGAGCAGTCTGAGTTTCAGGAAGAGACAGTGGTTAATGCAGGAGTAATTCCTTTTCCTTGAATAGTTACAGTTCTTAACTGCTGTCCTTCAGCTGTTCAATGAGTGTTTTTAATCCTGACAGGTTCTGAGTTAGAACCAAGTGTTGTAACCACTGTTCGTTACTTACATTTTCTTTTCTTTTCACCTTTGTTTTCTCAGCCTTCCAATATATTTTTCACAATGGATGACATAGTAAAGGTTGGGGATTTTGGACTGGTGACTGCTATGGACCAAGATGAGGAGGAGGAATCAGTTCTGACCCCGATGCCAGCTTATGCCAGGCACACAGGACAAGTAGGGACCAAACTCTACATGAGCCCTGAGCAGGTTTGTGCTCTCTTCTCCAAAGCTGTATTTGACAATGCCTGGAAGAGCCCTGAATTTTTGGGAGCTCTAAGATCAGGCACTCCGAGTAAACCATTGCAATCAACTCACTTAAAATTCTTTTTCATCAAAATAGAGTTTTGAGCTAAATTGAATTCCAAAATGAATATTTAAGTACATATATTTGCTATAGCAAAATAGTGGCTAATTATTCAGACTGGATGCATTCATTTTTCTTGGGTTTAATGCAGTATAGGAAGGTAACTGTAAAAGATTCCACTTAATGGAGGAAGGACACACTCTTTTGCATGAGGTTTAAGTAAGCTGAAACATTCTGCTTTGCAGCACAGAGGAGCTGAGGATCAGAACCTTGCTCCCTGGTGCTCATTGCTGAAGTTTGCCAGTGTTCCTGTGCTGCAGCTTTCAGCTCTGCACAGGGCTGGTGACTTCCACAGGTGGACTTGCCAGGGTGTTGTTTACTTTGTAGATAATTGCATGCAGTGAGTAGCTGGATTGCCCTGACCCTGATTTTGCCTTCTCAGATCTGTGGCAACACCTATTCGCACAAGGTGGATATCTTTTCTCTGGGACTGATTCTCTTTGAGCTGCTCTACCCCTTCAGCACACAGATGGAGAGGGTCAAGGTATGTGTGGTGTTGGGTTATCTTCAGTCTGAGCATTTGTTTAAAACAGCTATTTGCTTGGTGAAACACTGGCAAGAGGTTTCTGTCCTGTTTTCTTTGGAGAAAAGCCTTGCAGCTAAGAGCACAACTTCTTTATCAGCCTTGTACAGACCCCCTGAATCACTGAAAATAAACTGCAGTCTTCCTAATGTGTGCAGTTGAATTGAGGCTTTAATTTCTTTACAAAGCTCCTCTGTTGTCAAGCCAAGTAAGAGAAACTATTGAACTACGATATCCAAGAACTCAAGTAACAAATATAGCTTGTGACTTTAAGCCTACCAGCTTGGTTTTCATTCAAGAATTGGAACCATGCTGTGCATTTTGATTATTTCTTCCCTCGTTTGCATCTGCAGTGCTTTTTTACCCGGAGCACTTGGTGAAAAATGGCTGTTCCTTTTCCTATAGTGAGTCTTAGCTGTGAGTCTTGCTCAGCTTCAAGCACAATCTTCCCATAACTGATGACATTCATTGCACCCCATGTGAATTTGGGATGTTGGATGGTGCATTGCAGCTCTTGCTTGCTGTTAAAATGTGAGATCCATCTTCCTCAGGAACAGGTTCATGGGGAACAGGGGCTACAGCCAGAAAGGTCTCTCCTCTGTGACAACCAGTGACCTGTGCAGGAAAGAAAGAGTCATTAAAACTTGTATTTATCATTTAAATGTGCTTGGAGGCATTATATTCTCAGGTGAAGATGGAGTGGGTTTAGCAGGGAGGTAAGAAACAACTTGAAAAGCAGCCTGACCAAGTGCTTCATCTGTTGCATTCTCTTGATTAAAGTGCTCTGGCTTTCAATAGCAAAAGGAGTATAATCTAGAGGAGGAATTGGTGTTTAATTTGAATCCCTGGCAATGAAATCAGTTTCAGTTTCTCTAAATCAGTTTTACTGAAACAAAATACCCAGGGAAGAGCCATCCTGGACTCTCAGATCTCTTGCAGCAGTGGTGACAGGCTTTGCCCTTCCAGTTTCTCTCCTAAGAATGGAAGCAAAGCAAGTAATCAGAAGGAAACCTAAATTCCATCTAATTCGAATTTTTTACTTAAGAGAGTGTTAAAAGAGTGCCCTGACTTTCCAGGATTTTCACTGTCACTTCACTCTTTTTGCTAAAAAGAAACCACTGCCCTTTGATTGCCAGGTCCTGGAGTTTGGCTACTTCAATAGTTATTTCTGAGTTGTTACACTGAGGTTTTATTGGCATCAGCCAAGCATTAGTGCTGCTTGCTGGAGCAAAACATGCTTTGCCTGACCAAGTAACCCAGCAAATTCTAGGAATTTGTGACAACTGGCTGGAAAAATCCCCAGAAGTGGAGCGTGAGAGCTGCCTCTGTCTCAAGCTGCGAGCAGTTAGTCAGTAGCAGTGCAATTTATTTCCAAATGACATGCTGGAAAACAGATCACTAATGCAGACTGAACTGACAGAAAAGGAGAAAAGTTTTCTGAAGCATTTTAATGTAACCTAACTCAATTCTCTTGAACAGGAGCTTGACTGTTGCCCATCACTGTTAACTGGTCGCTTTATATTTTGAGGGGAGTAATAGTGAAATGAATTTTGATTTAACTATAGAACTCCTGTATTTTGTGCTCCAACTTTTTTAAAAGGAGATCCTTCCAAAAAAATTGAACTGCAAAAGACTCTGCTTCTGGCTGAACATGGGAAAAACACTGTCGCTAGATGGAGCCAGTGGCCTGTCTATGAAAGAAGCACAGAAATAGCCAACACAACTGCTTTCCAAACTGCTGATAAATCTTCTCATTGCTCTGTAAATGTTAAACAAAGACTGGTGCTTACATTGGTAATGCAGAGAAAGTAATTTTGTGTGTCTTAATACTGGTGCAGGCATCTGGGGAGTTATGGGTGGTGCCCAGATGGGTTGATTTTGTTCAGCTAAAGTGAGAAAGTACAAGTTTATGTATCTGACTGATTTAAAACTGCAGGGATCACAGTTCTTGTAGCACAGCTCCTCCTGTTGCAGGCTCAATACCTAGGGAAGCAGCAACTCACCTGTTCAACTGTTGTGATTTTTAACCACTAGAGCAACTCTTTAAAGCAAAGGGTTTTCTTTCCTGCAGGCTGATTTATTTGCATAATTTTGAAGGATAGAGTAATATTACTAAAGAATAATATTTTGGAAAAGTTATATGTCATTCTTCCTATTTTTGCAGACCTTAAGTGATGTTAGAAATTTGAATTTTCCACCACTGTTCACTCAGAAATACGCACAAGAGGTAGGTCCATCTGATGCTGTTGATTGTGGCCTTTTCATTAATAATTGTAGCTTTCTTTCTTTGCTTTCCAATTGCTTTGCTGGCAAAAATGGAGAAACCAGGTTGCTTTCATGTTATTAAGATGCATTTCTCTATCCTAGTACTTCTCTACCTTTCAAAGCTATAACATTGCAATCATGGGCATGATGACACTTTTTTCACAGTTTTCCTCCAGGAATACATTTTTACCTGGCTTCCCTTTGTCATTTGCAGTCATTCATTTCACATACATCCTGTCATGATTTCCTGCAACAAATCTATATTCCCAAAGAGAAAGTGCAGAGTTTCAGACAGGTAAAGGAGGGGCTCTAGGTAGCACCATGGCTGCAGGAGATCCCTTCCAGAACTGGACTTCCAAGAGGGAAATCACATGAGCAAATTCTGCTGTGTTCTCATTACTCAGGTCTGTAAAGTGATGTGGTTGCAGGTGAAGAGGAGGTGATGTACAAAACCTCCCCAGTAAAAAGCTGAGGTTCTCTCAGGTGTTCAGGGTAGCTTCAGACCAGAGGCCAGATGAGGCCAGCCTTTCATGCTTCACAGCTGAAGGCTGCCTGGGAGAAGGGGCTGTGCTGTGCTCAGCTGGAGCAGGACACTAATTCTGATCAAATTTGAAACCAATATTCAAACTACTTGTATATTCAAAGTAAAAATTCTTATTTGCCACAAGAAAAATTCAGTGTGGCTAAATATGTGATGGCTTAAGCGTGAATCTAAAAATTGAGTATAAATTATGTATCATATATTTAATTTTGATTGCATATAATGTGAAGTTTTTTATAGCTCTATTAAACCTCGAGTCCAGTTTGGTTTGCAAAATTGTTTTCAGTCCTTGACAGTAAAGACACTTTCAGAGATGCACAGTGATACATTTTAAAATATTTAGTGCACTTCTAACTACTGAGCAAAAGCACTAACACCCAAATAACTCAGAAAGCAGCTTGGGGGTATTTTCCACTTGTTCACGCAGCCACAGCTGAAGCCAGGACATGAAGTGAGGAAGAGTTCATGGATTGGTTCATGTAATATGTCTTGTGTTTTCTTTCAGTACAACATGGTGAAGGACATGCTCTCTCCAAGTCCCACTGAACGACCAGAGGCTGCAGCAATCATAGAAAATCCTGTCTTTGAAGACTTGGAGCTCCCACCCAAACCCGTGCTCAGGCAGAGGTCACGGACAATGAGTCTATCAGGAAACAAACATTCCAGACAACCAAGCAAATAACTATCCTCAGGATCACTTCTTCCACTCGGCAGGTTTCACAGGGATTGTTCAGCAGAAGGATCCTATGATGCAGAATGTTTATCTTGGGAATAGTTTACTTCAGCTTTTTTTTTTGCCATGTTTAATGTATAAGATGTGTTGGACAGATTTTTGTTTACTTTGACAGCCAATGAAGCCCAGTAACCACACCTTTCACATTCCATTTTCCTTACCTTTGCTCTCCTAAGCGGATGGGTCCAGCTGCTGTGCTTGCCAATGTTGTGCTCCGTTATCCTTTTTTTGGGGGGGTCTTCCTTGGGTTTTTTTGAAGCTTGTAAATGTCAGCTTGCTGGGTGAGTGAGAGATCTGTAACATGTAAATAGAATTAAAATACTGTATTTTTATAGAGCAAATTACAGTCTCTAAGCCTAGTGAGTGTCTTATCTGGGTCACTTGCTCTTTGGTGAAATGAAGATGATTTTGAAATGAACTTTGACTCCATTTTTGTCCCTGGTGGGTAAACTGGGAATCTGCACTATTTTTAAAGCAAAAAAGTACCACAGTTGTACATATTGTCACTGTCCATAGCGTGTCATTAGAGGAAATCATTTCATATTTCTGCACTACCGTAGATCTTAGGGAATGCATCTTATACGGATGAAGCTGTAGAGAAGGAAAAGGAGCTTTTTGCCATTAAATGGGGGGTTTTATAGGCAATGGTCGGAAGAGCCATAGTCAAAATTATGTACAAAAATGTTGTGGTTCTGAAAATTTAAACCTAATTAAGTCATACGTGTCGTATGTAATCTTGTAGATTTGTACTTTTTAAAAAAAATCAACTGGTAGGCATTTGTGTAATCTGCTAATTTAACTGCCTAATGCCATGCTTTTATTTCTCACTGTAAATATGTTAATTTTTATTTATAAAATACAGAATCAATCCATTTGGGTTGGTGGTGTACAGGATGCACTTGCTGTAATTGTTGAGTGCATTGATTACTGTGACTTCTTTCAAGTCTAAATGATGTAATAAACTTTTTTTTATTTATAAGACAAAATAGTAGTTGCTTCTGTTGGAAGCCTGCATCCGTGTGTGCTGCAGATGGCAGCCCTGTGCAGTGGGAACAGGATGGGCTCTGCATTCCTGAAACTTCCTTTGCTTCCCTGTCTCACACTGGCCACAGCGTGTGTGATGACACAGAACTGAATGTGCTGCTTGGAAGTGAGATAGGATCTGGGGAAAGAAGGGAGTTGAACTCTAAACTGGGTGGATTGTGGAGGCAATCTCTCAGCAGAGGGGAGAAGGGATGATTCTTATGCTGTTAGAACTGTTCTTGTACAATTGTATTTTTCTGTTTTGCAGACTTAGATTTGTTAAAGTCTCTGAGATCAGTTTCCTAAAAAGATACTGGATTCAAATCCTTCTGGGGATTACTGCACTGTGGTGTGACACTGTGACCAGCAACTAAACCAGCTGACACCCTGCAGCTTTATGATAAGGCAGAAGTAGATTACAGTGATTGTCTTCCATGTCCTCTTGGATAATTCTCCTCCATACTGGCTTGTCCAGGTGAAACCAGATTGCTGCAATGAATATCTGATCAGGAACAGGATTTGTGTTCAGCTGGGTTAAAGCAGGAGAGCTAAGTGTGTCCTCTTCCCTGTTTGCACCAGCTGCGGCTGCCCAGTGCAATGGCCACATGTGGAACCTTCTTGCCTTCCCTGCCAGCTCAGTGATTACAGGTGGAGCACAGGAAATGAGAAATCAGGTATTTTTGACTTGCTGTATGTCTGGATGTGGGTAGCTGCCTATTCCAAGGGCCCTGCAGCATTTCAGTACCAGAACTGGCATGTGTGTTCACTCCAGGTGTGTCTGCATATTCTGGGATGTTACACCTTCCCTCAAAGGTGTGGATGAGTCCTCCCCTGCCCAGCCACAAAAGCATCTGGCCATGCTCAGCTCTGAACTGCGTGGTCAGTCTTTGCTTCTCTGAGCACTGGAGTGTGTTGTCCCTATCTGTGTCCCTTATTGCTCCAGGGTTTGACAGAGAAAGGCTGTGCTCTAATCTGAGAGGTTTTCCTCTGAATGATGTGTACTTTCCTGCCAGCTGTTTTGTGGAAAAACACCCAAACTGCAATAGCTGTGACCTCACAGCCCTGCCAAAGGGGCTTTGGCCTGGGGTTCTGCTGTGCTGTGCAGCATCAGGGTCCTGCCCCATTCTTTCAAAGGATGTTGCCTTTCCCTCAGCTCCCTTCCTCCCCCATAGCTCTTGGGAATGAAACCCCATTCCTTGTCCTGTTTTATCAAAGTAACCTGGGAGGCAGCAGCAGGATTCCTTCCCTGTCCACCTTTGTGCCCACAGGATGCTTCCCCCAGAATAAGGTGTACTTACTTACCACTTCCATGTTGTTGCTGGAGTCGCAGGGTCTGGGACACCTCACCCTCTCCCTGGAGAGTCATTTCACAGGAGCATCACTGTTGAATCCCAGGTCAGGGCTGTTTTTTCTACCAGGCTCTTGAGAGAGAACTCCTGACCCTTGTGCTGGCATCTTCAGTAGCTCAGCTGCTCCAGGCAGGTGCTACTGCATTTTCCTACCTCTGAGGACAGTCCTCTGCTACCTTTTCAGAGTAACCCTTCAGTGAGGCACTTGTGGCTTTCCTGCAGGGAGCCAGTGCTGTTGGAAGTCCAGACAAGCACTTGGGAGTAGTAAAAATAATCATTTCCATTTATCATGATTTTTTTATGTCTCTGTGGTAGATATCACAGTGTATACATAAGTAATAATTCCTATTCGCATCCCATCTTCAGATGGTGTCAGCCACCTGTAGTTTGAAACCACAATGCTCCTGGTGTTACAGCAAGTCTTTGTCATCTCCTGGGGTCTGCCACATGGAATGTCCCGTTCCAGAATTAACAAGGAAACCCATAGAGAATTCACAGAAAGCTCTGAGTATCCAGATGTTGCAGAAGCCAGTGCTCTGAACCCTAAGCAAGAGCCCAGGCTGCAGTGGTGCCTCTTTAGGAAGTGAGCTCTGCTCTTTGGCCACATCCCTCCTAATTCCCATACACAGACTGGCACATGTGGAGTTATTTAAACTGGTCAAATCTGTAATGAAACTTAGAGATGACAAGTTACAGTGGCTTGATAAGAAACACTATCCCACCTGACACAGACTACCAGGATGTGCACAAATGTTAAGATCACATTATACCATACTGGTTTGGGGTTTTTTACCCAACATGAAGGTTGAATTTGTCTTGGGAAATGCTCATTAGAAAAATAATTATCCAGGAATTAATTAGCTCCATTAATATAACAAATTGCTCCTAAAATATCTGAGTTTCTCATTATTGAAACCGTGGAAGGCGAAGAAATGCATCTTTGTTGTATTGTCCCCAGCTGTAATATTCCAGCCCCTCCTTCCCCTATCTTCCTACCCTTTGATTTTCCATTGGGATGTGCTCCAGCACTTTCTGTATCACCACCTCCAGTGACTGATCCCAAATCCCTATGACTTGGGTTTGCCCTTGGGGGCACCGTTGGGCACCGTCACGCTGTATTCCAGGTCTGGAGCAGTCTTGGCAAAGGTGGCTATGGAAACCATGTCCTCCCCAGCGTCCACCTGAGACCTGCGCCTGCAAACCAGCAGCTTCTTGAGGGCGTGCTGGAAGTCCCTGTTGAGGAAGGCGTAGAGCAGGGGGTTGATGGTGGAGTTGCAGTACCCCAGCCAGGTGATGATCTTGAAGGTGCCGAGCAGCACCGTGCTGGCAGAGTCAGCGCCTCTGGCCGCCAGCCAAACGTTCAGCACGAAGTAGGGCAGCCAGCACAGAACAAACACGGAGATGATGATGCTGATGGTCCTCGTGGCCTTGTTCTCCAGCTGCAGGTGGTTCTGCCTCTTGCTGTTGGGGTGGTAGTGGATCTCCAGCGTCTGGGACATGATGCGGGTGGCCTTGAGGCGGGAGGCGCGGTAGATGAAGAAATACATGCTGCACATGACCATGAAGGGAAGGAAGAAGGCCAGGGCGGAAGCTACGATGGCAAAAACCCAGTTGGTGACGAAGATGCATTCTCTGCCTGCATCAAAGTCCACCCCGGGGATCTCGTTCCAGCCTTGCATGACGGGCAGGAAGGAAATGAGGGAGGAATATACCCAGACCGTGCAGGTCATCACGATGCATCTGCAAAAGGAAAGAGATGCGGAGGGGAGAGAGGGTCTGAGTAATTTTGAGTTGAGAACATCCAGAACGATTCAATCCCCATGGTAACCTGTGTGGGATATCACTGCTGAGCAGTCCAGCAGGGCGTGGAGAAGGGAAAAAAGCTGGAGTACAACAAGTCCAGCCATGCATATCTCTAACAAGTGGGTAATTGGTCTGTAGTTGACAGAACTGGGGTCAGCTGAAGGAGTGCTCAGAGCTGGCTGAGAAAAGATGAGGAAAGGTTTTACAGAAGATGTTTGTTAGTATTTGAAACAACAGCATGTAGATTTTTTTTTGCTTTCAGCTTTAGTATCTGGCCATTATCTCACCCTCTGGGGCCTGATGGGGATGGAGCTGACGGACACCAGATGACAGAATCTGCAAGGGGGGCCACACAGCCCCCTCCTCTTGTGGGCCTGTGAGCCACAAATCACACACAGCAAGGAACAGTGGGAAAAACATGCCTAGAAGAGCCTGAACCCACGCTGTAAAGCACCCCACTGCTGCAGTGTCCTCTCTGCCTACCCTCAGATGAGTTTCCCCACCCTACAGTCCTCACTTCAGCCTTTAACATGAAACCCTCATGGGAGCTCAGAAACTCTCTGTTTTCCTGAATATCACTGCAGGAAACATGGTAAGTTTAAGAGAGGGAAGACTACCACTACATGCGTCCTTCTGGGTCTCCTTTCACCTAGTCCTCAGAAGTTCTTCAAAGTCCTTCCCCATCTCTGAAAGGGTTTAAGGCCAAGGCTTGAGCAACCTGGTCTGGTGGAAGGTGTCCCTGCTCAGAGCAGGGGGATGGAACAAGATAATCTTTAAGGTCCCTTCCAACCCAAGCCTGTGATTCTGTGAAATGACTGCACAAGGTAAAACCTGTAGGTCCAACTCAGCCCGTATCAGTGGTTTCTACCCCATTTTGCAGCCCTTCCTCAGCTCAAAAAAATATTCTCCCAGGAGCACCATCCAACCCCTCTCAGCTGCATCCTCCTTGTCCTCTCCTGCACCACATTAAGCATTTTCTGCAGTTTTAAATGATGAAAGTTCCTTTTGGCACATCACTCTGCTTCTGAGCAGCACCTGTCAACAGCTCATTCAGCCTCAGATCAATGCAGGCCATGGAGGGACCCAAAAGGAGGAGAAATTGCACTCACCTGCCACGGGACATCCTCCTGGAATAGTGGTAGGGGGTGACCACAGAGCAGTACCTGTCCAGGCTGATGAAGCACAGTGTGACAATGGATGCAGTGCAGAACATGACATCGAAGGAGATCCAGACTTTGCAGAACAGCTTCCCAAACAGCCACATCCCTGTCACCTCGTAGATGATGCTGTGGGAGAAAACAGCTGGAAATCACAGCTGGAAGGGCTGTTTGTGCAGCCCATGGAGGTGTATAAGGCCAGGCTGGGTGAGCCTCTGAGCAGCCTGGTCTGGTGGAAGGTGTTCCTGCCCAGGGCTGGAATGAGAGGATCTTTGAGGTTCCTTCCAACCCAAACCATTCTGTGACTGTTTCTTTGTGATTGCTCTGAGGTAATGCTGCATTTTATCACACAGGTACTAAAGATGGGCAGGCAGCTCAGACAGCAGGGATTCATCCTCAAAGCACAGCCCAAGAAAGGAGCACCCTACAGCTGGAGCATGGCTGAACGAGAGCAAACCTATGCTTCTTGCAGCCTAAGTGCCTTGAGAGAGGTGCTTTGCCCCACAGAGCTCCCCAAATTTACATCTGCACAGCTTCGTTTATCACAGCATTTTCCCAGTGCCTGACACAGCACAGTCTTTTATGATTTCTCCCCAGTTCCTGGGGCATGGAGCATCTCCAAGAAATTCACTTCACATCCAAAAGAATGTTTCAAAACCAGAAAGGATTTCCACTCTTGGTTAAAAATAAATACAAAACAACAACATCCTAGGAGGAAGCCCATGCAGCTTGTACATTATGTGGCTCATAAATGCCTCAGCAAGGTAAACACATCAGCAAAAAGCAGATCTAGTACCAAAAATACTTCTAACAAAGTCAAGAGGGGCCTGTGAGAAGTGAGCAGCGAAGGAAGGAGCATATGGCAGCTGTAGGAAGGCTGATGCATGTTTCTATAGCATTCAGTGAGATGCCATTTGCTTCTCCTCTCTTTCTCCAGCTTTCTGCAGCTCCCCAGGCTGCTGAAATCACCATTGCGAGTGAATTTGATGAGTAACTCCCTGGTCCTGTAAAGCTTTAATTACCTTGTAACTTCCCAGCTTGCTGGTTAAATATGGTGAGATCAGGGCTGCTGAGCTGCAGTGCTCAGGTGTCCAGCAAGGGAGAAAGATTCAACCTGATGTCAGAAAATGATGCCTGATCTACATATCATCAGCAACAGTTCACTAAGTCGACTTGTGAAGGTTGTTCCAGAGCACAGCACAGTGCTGCTGAAGGGTCCCAGCCCTCAGCAGCTCTTTGTTATGTGGGATTCCATGCAGAAATCCAAGCAAACTACAGCAGAGCCTGTCCCTGCACCATGGGCAGCATGGAGGATGCCACAGCACACACATGGAAAGGTTTCATGGCTCTTTTACAGAGGGGAAATGAGGCACTAGAATTGGAGCACGGGTTCAGTTCTGGACTTGGGTGCTGTTTTGCCTTTCCTCAGAGCTCTCCTTATCCCCAGAGGTGCTGCAGAGCCTGTGGTGTGCCTTGGCCTCCCAGGAGGAGATGTGCTGCTGTCAGGACACCCTTGCACAGAGAACCCAGGTGAGCAGGTGCCCAGTTCTCACCTGCACACACCTGGTGGGATGCACCTGACCTGCAGGGGGTAGTGGATACCTGACCCCTGTTCTCTGAGGTAAAAAGAGAAGTAGCTTGGAAATTATGCTGGATAAGGAAGGAGTATTAAAAGCTCAAAAAAGCACACAATGAAGTCACCCCTGCCTTACCCTTTTGCTTGCAGAGGAAAAGAATAGCTGGAAATATTCAGCCTGGAAATGACCGACTGGCTGGAGTACTCAGAGAACAAGCTAAGCTCAGCTGAACCACTCCTGCAAACCAGCCAAGCCAGGAACAAAACAAAAGTCTTACTCTTATGAAATTAAGACACCAAGTGACAAATTCATTTTTCCCTTCTGTCACATTTTCCTGAGCCAAACTGCCTCCTGAGATCATTTCTTTTCCTTCCCTTTGGCACGCAATAACCTGCCAACTGAGGAGCAAACTGAAATCCAAAAGGGCAACATAAATCTGAAGCCAGAACAGTGGGAAAGTGTGAAACAGCAGCCACTGTGCTGGCAGGGCTGGACAACACTGATGGAGCCAGCAGGGTCCATTCCTCACCAGAGGCCCACCAGGAGCTGGCAGGTCTCCCCACCAGGCAGCACCAGGACATTCAGGAGGGGCACAAAGCACCAACCATGCTCTGATCTTTGCTCCCCTTTGTAATTTTTGTTGTTTAAGTAAAACATCACTAATTGAGGTTCCTTCCAGATAGGAGGAAGAAGTTTTTCACAGTGAGAATGCCCAGAGATGCTGTGGCTGCCCCATCCCTGGAAGTGTTCAAAGCCAGGTTGGATGGAGCTCTGAACAACCTGGTCCAGGTGTCTGTGTCCCTGCTCAGTGCAGGGGTTGGACTAGATGGCCCCTGAAGGTCTCTGCCAACCCAAACCACACTATGGATCCATGGTAATTTCAGAACCTGAACTTAAAATTCATCAAGCATAGAATTTAAGTTAGCGGTAATTTTTTTTTTTAAGAACGTCATTAACTGGTTTTTTTTTCACCTGATACCATGAACTTTTAACTCAGTTTGTAATTGCTTGTTGTGACAATATTCTTCAGTGCCAAATTGAAAGGAATAGGCAGCCCTGTGAGAACTGAAGCATAGAAATGGAAAAGAGTTCAGCTTCCTCATATTGCCCCATGAACTCAAAATAGGGTGCAGTTCCCTGATTTACACAAACTTGTGGCTGCTTTGCAGGACAAGACAGCCAGGGTCACAAGTCAGCTGCTTTCTGGTTTTGTTTCACTGTTTTAGCCAGGTAGTGAAGTTCCCATAAATGTAAACCTCATGCAGGGGCACCTGCCCTCTCAAGTGCCTCTTCCTCCATGAAATACAGGGGAAGCCTAAATTTCTCTCCTTATCCTGAATAAATTCCTTACATTCCATCTGCAGGGCTAGTCCTGGACGAGGGGGGCTCAACCACTGGAGCTCCACGTGCAAAGCTGGAAGTCAAGTTCAGATCAGCAGCCAGGGTCCCTCTGTGGCCAACAGGAAAAATACCCTTGGGAATTGTGTCTGCATGAATTACCAGGGGATCCATAACACAGAGCAGAGCCAGGGAAAGCACACACAGCCACCAACCCACAGTTCAGCCCTTTGGGGAGCCTAGCCCTGAGCCCAGCAGGTGAATCCCAGCCCTGCTTCAGGAGCAGATGCAGAGCTGGGAGAAAGGACATTTGTCCTCCTCATCTCACACCCCAGGGACACTCCTCACCTGAAGGGCATCACCAGACAGGCAACGAGGAAGTCTGCCATGGCCAGGGACATGATGAACATGTAGGTGACAGTGCGCAGCCTCTTCTCCACCACGGGGCAGAGGAACACGATGGTGTTTCCCAGGAGTGTGGCCACGTCGATGAGGGTGAGGACGAGCCCGATGAGCACCTCCTGCAGCCCCACCCCTCCCCTTGCAAAGGAGAGGGCAGCAGAGGAGAAATTAGAGAGCCAGGTTTCATTCCTGTCCATCAGCATCTTCCCACTGTTAAAACCTGAACAAGACAAAATGAGAGAACCAGAATTACTTTAATGACGATTTATGGGTGTGTGAAAGGAAGGAAATTATATTTAATGCTTCATTTGCTCCAGGAAAAATCCACACACCCTGCTGTGCCTGTGCCACCACTATCCCGTGGTTAGCAGCCCGTTAGAAGTGTCTGAAATCCTGAGGGTGAGGATAAATGTGCAGCATTGACTGAAGTCCTTCACGGCAATTAAAAGCCCTCCTGTGAATGAAAATGCATCATCAGATGAAGCATGAGACCAGAAAAAAAAAAAATAGAAATGTACTGAGAGCACAGAGGAAAACAACTGAAATAAAAAATTTAAGCAGCTGGGCTAAATCCCACTGAACAGCATGCCAAGTCCACATAATGTGGGGGCTGGAACTAGATGATCTTTAAGGTCTTTTCCAACCTAAACCATTCTGTGGTTCTATATTCTCATTATCATCTCTGCCACCCCCAGAGCATCTGGGGCTGCTTGCCCAGGCTGGCTGCTCCCATAACCCCACTCTTCAGTCCATGCTATGCCCTGGGTTGTCCTGGTGCTTTTTCAGTCTCTGAAGTTCTAAACTTTTTACTACCACACTGGGCAGCTCCATCCTGCAGTCTGAATGGCCAAGCAGGGCTGCCAGCAGCTACACAGGGAGCAGAATCCTGGAATCACAGAGTGATTTGGGTTGGAAGATAATCAAATTGAGGGGTCTCAGGTGCAGCCCTGACCCCAGAATCATGTTCCCTCTGTGATGCTCCCGACTCCTTAATTGGGGATTTTTCCATCGAGGAAATCCACATGC
This sequence comes from Illadopsis cleaveri, assembly GCA_013399915.1. Lineage (NCBI taxonomy): Eukaryota > Metazoa > Chordata > Aves > Passeriformes > Timaliidae > Illadopsis > Illadopsis cleaveri. The sequence goes on along the minus strand of VXBB01001156.1, from coordinate 13,778 downwards.
TTGTGTCCACAGCTCAGTTCCCAGACTTTGACCAAGTGGTGTCACAGGTAGGTGGGAAGGTGGGAATGATGCCCTGCAAAAACTCCAGCAATTCAAAACTCACTGGTGTAGCTGAGGGAACACAAAGACAAAACTTGTGGGGAAAAGAGAATTATAGAAATATTTCCTGATGACAAATTGTTGTATTTAAATATCATCCCTTCTCCTGTGACCAGGATCTGCTTCCACAGTACCCTCAGGTCAATCCCACATCTCCAGGGTATCCTACAAAGTGCAGCGTGAGGGTGGGCCTGCATAACATCCCCATAGCCCAACTTGCCTCATCTCACAGGGACAAAACTTTGTCTTAGGAGGAGTGTGAGAACAAGGCAGCAAAATGTTCCCAACATCCCTTTGTCCTTCCTGCAGCCTCTGATCCAGAATTACCTCTTAAGATGGTTTCGGTGATTTCTGAATCATAAAATTGTCCTGCTTCCCCTCTGCCCCAGCAAACTTTTAGCATCCATGGCCTCCTATAGCAACAACTCCCACGGCTCAGCTCTGTGTCCTGCAAAGAAACTCCTCTTTTTGCTTGTTCTGAGCCTGTCACCAGCCAGCTTCATTCAGTGCCTCTGGTCCTTGTGTTGACAGAGAAATCACACAACCCATCCCCATCCACTCCCTCAGTGCCACTGGTGGGATCTTCAACCCCTATCACACCCCACCAGCTCCCTCCTCATCTGCCAACTTGCTCATTCCTCACAGAGAAGCAACAGAGGATTCCTGCCCATCCCTGCAGCTCTTCTGAGCCTCTGAGAAGGACCAAAACTCCAGTTTCCAAGAGGTAAATGTTATGTGGATTTACCTAAGGGCATGTTCTCTGTTCTGTCCTGCTCCCCTTCCACCACCATCCCTGCCATGATTTGCTGATTTGAGTGGCACTGAGCTGACCCTTCCACTGGGCTGTGGCCATCCAAAGGTCTTGTTCCTGGGCAGCAACAGGAGCTGAGAGTCCACTGCTTTAGATGGGAAAATAGCATGAAATTAGGAAATTAAGTCCTCTCCATCTTTTCAAAACCCCATCTCTTCACAGTTGAATTCTTTCTTCCACTGTAATGCTCAATGAGTCTCATAAAAATGTTTTTTCACTTCATTAAGTCAGACATTATCCTTCATGCCCTGATTAAACTTTCTTTTGCCTGTAAATATCACCACTTCATGATTCATGATTTTCCCAGCTGAAGATTTATAGAACCCCACAAATCCCAACCCCATCCCTGTAAAAAGCATCACTGACCTCTCTGTAACTCACCCTGCACTTACCCCTCCTGCATGTCACCTTTCAGACAAGTATTTTTCCACACAGAGAACTTCCTTCTTAGCTCAAGACTATTACATTTCCTTAAAAGCCCCCACCATGAGGGACTATACTGAAAACCTTTCAGAATTCCAAGCAGCCTGCACCACCCAGGTGTTTCTTTTCCACCTGCTGACTTCTTCCAAGCATTCCTATACAACTGTGAAGCTGGGCTGCATTTTCTAAAAGCAATAGTGACCTTGTCCTTGGAGGTAATCATGTGTTCATGCACCTACTCATCCTCCAAAATCCTCAGCTCTGTCCCCTGACTTCTGTATATGTGCTGGATTTAGTGGTTTCATTTCTTTCAAGTTTAAAATGAAAAATGAAAAACAAAATTAAGAGAAGACAAGCTGTCTAGGAAAAAAAAAGAAAGAAAAAAAAAAGAAACAGAGAAGGAAAGTTCTTCTTCTCTGGAGCTGGGAGTCACTGACTGAGACCTGAAGCTCTCCTGCTCCTCCAGCACTGGGAGAACAAGCAGGTTTTTTGGACAGCACTGGGCCAGCACTGCTAAAAGTCTGTAGGGTGTCTTAAGTGCCTCAGTCCTAATGAAAATGTTCCCTGGACAACACTCCACATCCTGGTAACATCCCATAAAAATAAAACAAAAAATCCAGTCTCCAGCTCTCCCATAATTGACAGGAAAGAGGATAATCTGTGCCATTCTTTCTAACAGCTCCACTGAGGATGTCATCAGACTGGATGAGCTCCTGTGGAACAGTTGGATTTCAATGCAGCCACATTTCCTGGCAGAAATAACTGTTCAGGCCGTCCTCCTCCCTGCGTGTTCCACACAGACAGCTCAGGGACAGCCGGCTGGGAAAACCACGTGGACCACTTTAAACACTTGAGTACCACTCAGTGAGCCCCAGATTCTCCCAGGAGAGCACACAGCATTAGGATAGGCTGCTAAGACATGAACAGCAAAAAATCAGGTTTGATGAAAAATCTTTTTTTTTTTACTCTATGTCGAGTTTTTAAGTTTAAAACATCTGGTCTTCAGGTTTTAAAAAATCACTGTCAAATTTTTGTTCCTTGGTAGATGAGAATGATAGATGAGAATTCTGGATTAATTATTTGGGGTTTTTTTAGATGTAACACTGAGACAAGAAGGTTTTGAAGTCACACCTTCCTGCAAAGAATGACTGTTCCCACACAGTCGTTAAGTTTGTATCAGCGTTAGAACGACTCTAATTAAAGCAGATCATTATTCACAGTGCTCTGTGAACACACACCGCTCTCAAACTTTGAGCAGAATTAGGACACGGTTATTAGAATTCCTCTTTCCAAGTTCTCTGTGCTCCTCAGGTACCATCTCAGCCACCAGCCAGGGTCAAAATGTCTCCTCGAGTGAAAAACTCACAGCAGGCTCCTGAGTGCAGGATACATCCAGGAGTATGACTGCGCACAAAAACAGCAGGTGGATGTGCCCACACTCACAAAATACTAGAGAAACACTCTTTTGTCATAGTTTTTTTTTTCTTTTTATCACCACAAAGGCTGAGGGACTGGAAATAAGGCTGTCATTATTTGACATCCATTACTCCAACAATGAAAACAAGGGATGATGGATTCTTGAAGCTTCAGGTTTGAACCTTGAACTCTAATTAAGGGTGCAGAAAACAGGCTCCTGCTGTTCCTGATCCCTTTTAAGAATCCCCAGGCAGAATCCCTGGAAGCTCATCCACAGTCCCTATCACAGCCCAGGGTGGATATCTGGATCCTTTTGTCTCTGACTGAGAAGCCAACCCTTATCCAAAGTGTGCTAAATTAAGTAAGTTAACTAAGAAGTGCTGCTCTCAAACCACCTGGAGAATTGTTAACACAGGAAAGCAGGGGATGACACCATCTTAACCTCTCTGTGGAAATTATTGGGACAATGCAGGATATGCCATCTTTTCCAGGGATGCACTTCCTCGGCTTAAAATATTGGAGCTTTTAAATTCTCCTGTGAGCTGCAGCAGGCCATGTGGTTACACTGCTGAGATAGCACAGAGTCTTTCTACAGCATCAATTTTTCAGTCTTTCCTGTAAAACCAAAGGGATTAGTGCCCAGTTGTACCATGGTGTGGGATCTTCCCAGGTTTCCTGGGGTTCTCAGTTGCCTTAGGGTTTGCATTGTTCTTATTTGGGCATTATAGTTTTGCTTCCCTGCAAAAAGCTGATGGGTTGGATTCTGCTCCAATGCTGCCTGAGCAAAGCAACTCCACCATTTCAGTTCCCCCTTCATATCCAGAAAGTTTGACCTAATTTATTCAGCTGACAAATCCCAAGCTAAAGGTTAATTTCATCAGTAAAAGGCATATTTTGATGGCAAGGGAAGGGAAGAAAAAAAAAAAAAGGCTCTGCAATCTCAAGGCTGACTGCACTTTAAAATCTTAGAGGAATGATGACAACTGGAAATATATTACTGGGAATACATTTGCTGCCAGGCCCTGCTGAATGAGAAAAAAACCATGGCAGCAGGGAACAACACCTGCCCCAGGAGTTTACCTCACACACCTTTTCCTCCTCCTCCCCATGAGAAAACTGCAACAGCTCTGTGATTGTCGAACAATGCGAGCAATTTGTTGCACTGTGGAAGGCAGTGGGTGGTGATGAAGGAGAGGGAGGATGCCTGGGGATGCTTCCACCAACACAACACGCACTCGAGGAGGCCGTGCAGCGAGTGAGCCTCTGCTCTGACTCCCCTTCTCTCCCCCTCTCTCCCTCTATCCAACTTTCCCGTTGGAAGCACAGCATTTCTCAGGGTGCGATTCCTTTCCACCCCCCAAACCAGCACAGAACGACTCCTACAGCCTCTCTGACAGCCCCGGGGCTGGGAACGCAGTAAAACACAATCTTCTTACCTTCGGAACTGATGGCTGAAGCAGCTCAGCGCTGCCCCCGAGCCCGGAGCGCGGTGTTTTCCCGGCTGTAGGATACCAGGGGCTCGGGCCAGCTCTCGGAGATCCCGGATCTCTCCACTCGGAGCTGCTCCCAGCCCGGCTGAGTGAAGATGATGGTTCCTGCCCCGAGGCAGGACACGGAATCCTCATCCACAGGCGGCACAGCGGCTCGGGATCTCCCCTGGGCAGACGTGAACGCTCCTCCACGGCCACAGAAAGTCTCTGGCAGCCGCTGCCTGCTCCGGGGAGAGAGGAGACACCGGAGCGACATCACAGCAGTAAAACTCCAGGAGAAGTTAAACCAGCGCTGCAAACACTGGGATGATCACTGGCCTTAGGAACTGAAACAGGGAGCCAAACCCCAAACTCTGGCGAGGCAGAACTCTCACCCTCTGGGGAGCAAAACCCCCAACCCCTGGGGCGCAAAACCCCCCGACCCCTGGGGTGCAAAAGCACCAAACCCTTGAGTGCAAAGACGCGACCCCCGGGGTGCAAATCCACAGCCCTGGGGTGCCAAATCCACCCTTCCTGGGGTCAAACCCGCCAAACCTCTGAGGGTTAAAGCGCCAAGCCCCAGGGCAGCAAATCCCCCAGCCCCGGATAGGGCAAAACGCCGAGGATGCTGTGGAGCACATCAGCATCAGCCCAGGGCAGCGGGGACCAGCCCAGGGAGGGGCTGCTGGTCCTGCCCGCCGAGGGTATCCCGCCTGGAGGTGGGGAAGAAGAGGGGGGAACCCTTCCCGAGGGGGAGACAGAGTTTGCAGGGGGTGTCCTTTGGGCAGAGGGCTCAGGACGTGCCTCAGGGGAGCCTGCGATAGAGGGGGTCCCACCGGGAGCAGGGGGCAGCAGCTGTGCCCGTGGGGAGCCCTGCCCAGGGGGAGCCCTGCCCAGAGAAGGGATGTCAAGATGTGCCCGGGTATGGGGATGAGGATAGGGATGAAGATGGGGATTCCGCCGGCGGCACTTACCGAGGCAGGCGGAGAAGCCGCCCCCGTCTCTCCGCCCCGCAGCGCCCGCTCCTCCCCGCTCCAGCCGGGAAACCTTCCTTCCCTCCGGTAAACGGGGCTCCCCCTGGAAACTGTGCTCTCTTTTCTCCTGCTTTCAAACCAGCCCTTCCCACTCCCCTCGCCAGCTACAGGCGCACGGAGACCTGATGCATGAAAACAACAATAAAAAATAAGAGGCGTTCCGTGGGTTTGGCTCCCCTGTTGCCAAACAGGGCGTTTTGTTCACAAACTAAACCGAAAAATCCGAATAATCCCGGGCTGGAAGAGGAAGCTGTGGCACGAGGTTGGTGAGATGTCACCTGCCCAGCCCCTCTCCGCCTTTTCCCCGAGTCTGGGTGGGATGGGATGGTGGGTGTTGGATTTTGGGTTCTTAAGGCACGTCCCTGGCTGAATTGGCTGCCTGGAAAGGAGCATTCCCTCTTCCCAGCTGCAGGTCCGGGCTCAGGGAGGGACCGGCACCTATCGGGCTCCTCCAGTTCATTTCAGCTGGCAGAAAATGAACTCGACAAGAAAAGGTGTAAAAATGTGGTTCTTTAAGTGCTGGGGTGAACGTCACACACAAAGATGGGCGTGTGTAGTCCTCAGCCATAGCTCCTGTCCTAAAACAACCCCCAAATCACTCTCGAAGGCATCAGCTCTTTCACACTGAATTGCTGTCACCACCATGTCAATCTCCTTTCCCATCTGTTTTCCAAAGACTGTTGCAAAGACTGTTTTGAACGCTGGCTTCACCCACCACCAAAAATGATGCTGGAGAATTCTTTCAATGAGTGTGGAGAGGAAATCTCCTGATCAGGGTTGGTGGAAAGTAAAGAAACTCAGATTTACTGTCCTCTCCCTGGAACAGCTCAGCTCCTGGCTGGCAATTGGCCTCTCAGGTTTCAGGCTTGTCTTTGACTTTAACAACCAAACTGTGATGGAAGAGCGTGTCTGGATCATTTTGTATCATATTTATTGCTTCAGAAATAGCGGATTGCCCTTTGAACAAAATAAAATCTACTTTAAATTATGGATTTTCCACTCCAGAAATGNAAGAAAGAAAGAAAGAAAGAAAGAAAGAAAGAAAGAAAGAAAGAAAGAAAGAAAGAAAGAAAGAAAGAAAGAAAGAAAGAAAGAAAGAAAGAAAGAAAGAAAGAAAGAAAGAAAGAAAGAAAGAAAGAAAGAAAGAAAGAAAGAAAGAAAGAAAGAAAGAAAGAAAGAAAGAAAGAAAGAAAGAAAGAAAGAAAGAAAAGGAAGGAAGGAAGGAAGGAAGGAAGGAAGGAAGGAAGGAAGGAAGGAGAAAGAAAGAAAGAAAGAAAGAAAGAAAGAAAGAAAGAAAGAAAGAAAGAAAGAAAGAGAATTGTGTCACACCCAAACACAACCGCATCCCTGTATTTTCCTTTAATAAGAACAAAATATTTTCTATAAAGCAGGAGAAATAAGTAATGTGTGGACCAGAGTTTTCTGTGAATTTAGATTGTTTCCATTACTTTAGTCAACATAAAATTCCATTTTTTCTGAAAAAAATCAGCTTTGACAACTTTTATGTAAGATATTTTAAATTATTTTGTTTAAAGTTATCTTCTAATTTACATGTAATTTAAAAAATAATATAACTTGAAAGTTGAGCAAAATATTTTATTTCTGATCAAAGCAAACAATTTTCAAACGTGAAGAAAAGGTTCACCAGCCTCTTTGCAAGCTGAGCTCTTGAAGCCACTTTCCGATCTCCTTCCTCACTCCATTAATGCCATTGAGCCAAACAGGAGCATCTGACCAGGGAAGATAAGCAAAGGAGTAGAAGTTTTATTTAAAAGCTTGTACCAAGCTCTTTTATTTCCTCATTTGCTGACAAACAAACATCAACAAATAGAATTAAATTATATATACTATATACACATTTTATATCAATTCTATTTTGAATAATGTGAATATATTAAAAGAATAATAAATATAGTAAATTGCAGAAACGTGAAAAAACTTGTGATTTTTAATAACATCTAGTTTATGGTGTGGGGTTTTTTTTTGGTCGGTTGTTTTTTGGTGTTGTTGGGGGGTTTGTGTGGTTTTGGGGAGTTTTTTGGGTGTTTTTTGGGGGTTTTTGGGGGTTTTTTGGGTTTTTTTTGTTTTTTTGACAGACCTATCCTAAAACATACTTTTTCATAGACTCATAGAATCACAGGATGGACCTTTCAGGGTCATGCAGTTCCAATCCCCCTGGCATGGACAGGGACCCCCAATCCTTTTTGTCAGGGCTGCTCTGTCTTCATCCCCCAGCCTGGATTGATGATGGGGTTGCATCCACCCAGCACCTGACCTTGCCAAAACCCCCTTCTCCTCCTCTATTTCCCTTGAATTCATAGTACAAAAAACAGTCCAAAAACCCCAAAGGAAGCTGCCTCTTTCCCTAATTAGCGTTAATTGCCCGTTCCTGGGGGGTGAGAGGGGCCTATGCCACTGTCTGTGGTATCAGAGTATCGCACAGCTGGGTCCTGGCTTTCCTTTTGCCGGGCCCTTCTTTGTCCTGTTGGACTCCAGGAAGGCTGTCAGACCCCAGTAATTGAGTTTTTATGGAGCAGAGAATAATAGCAAAGGCCTGCAGCTCTTCCAAAGCACCAACCTCAAAAGAAATTACAAAGGAGAGAGATAACAGCAAGAAGAAGTGGTCTGGACAGAGTGCTGCAAATGCTGTGTCAGCCACTCATGTAAATGTCATCTGTGATCATTTCACCTGCAAGCATGTCACAAACCATCAAAAAACCATGACAAAATTTAATATTTACTGGAAATTTGAGGATATTATCAAGCAGGGATTCCTGGGATGTCATCTCATGGGTTGTTGGTGTTCTGGTTTTACATGATATTTTCAGTGCTACCTGGAAAGGGAGGAATGAGGGGAAATGGAGTTTATTTACCTTTCTGACTTTTACAGCAAGGAGGGTGATAGGAAATGTACATTTCAGAGCCTTTTCCCTATCAAAAGCAGCCTGATCTCAAAAAATTTGAGAAGCAGTAGAGCTGTTTATGCAGACAGTGAGCTACAGCTCCTCAAACTGGCAAATAAGGTGGTGCAGGGGCTGGAATACTCAGGAATAGTTTGAGGCTTTGTTTACACTTGGTAGCCACTTGGAAAGCATTGTTAAATCCCTTGGGAAGGAGGGAAGGGGCTCAGACCAATGTCTTGTGTTGCCAAGTAGGATACAAGGAAACTTGGTGGGTTTTAGACCTCATGGTTCAGCAGTGGAGGCGCTGCCGTGGCAGATGATAACCCCACCATGCACAGAGATTTACAAAACACACAGAGAATAATGGATAAAAAAGGCCTGTAAATCACATGGCATTGGGCAAATAGGCCCATAGGAGTGGCACTTTTGGTGTTTTCCTTTGCCTCTTGAGGGGGACCCTGTCCTGACAGCGCTGCTCTTATCCAGCCCCTTCTTAAGGCAGCAGCATGAGAAGAGGAAGGAAGAAAGGAGCATTTGCTTTCCTGTCTGTCTTGATTTAGTCAGGTGTGAAACTGTGCAAACAGTTGTCTGGACTGTTAAACAACTCTTTCCTAACCCTGCTGACTGACAGGATTTCTGAGCAGAAGCCTCTGGAAGTGCTTGCTGGCCACTTCTGTGGCAGCCCCAGGGCCCAGAGGCAGATGCCTGTGAGATGTGCTCTGTGCCAGGCTGCTCTGGCATGCTGCACTTGATCCCTGTGGAAGTGCTTTAGCCATCAGCCCAGGCAGTGAAGCTCCTTGGATACACGATCCCTGTTGTGCTCCCTGATTGTGCTTTTCAATATCTTATGTGCTTTAAAAAAAAAAAAATAAAAAATTGGGCTTTTTCAATATCTTATGTGCTGCAGCATCTGCGGCATTTCTTGTGCTTGATGAATTCTACCTGACAATTTCTCTCTCCTCCATCAGGCCCCATATATTTATATTTTCTTTTTCAGGTGGGATTTGTAATCTTTCTACTTTGACATAATCACTCCTAAAAATGAGGGATTGCTCCTGTTGCCTGTGGCAGGCTCAGCTGTTCTGTGCTGCTTCCACTTGCACCTCTGACACCCAGAATTTCACCTCAGTCCTCAAAAGTGGTCTCTGTTCTTTCCAGTGGATATGTAGGGGGTATAAACTCCTAGTTTTTTCTGTCTTAACAGTATGCAATTTATATTCTGGAAATAAACAGTCCAGGTATTTCCACTACCTTCCAGCAATGTTTATACTGATACACTTTTAACTCTGCAAACACCTCCATGCCTCTGGCTGTGCCTCAAGCTGAACTTCAGCCTGTGTCACATTGCTGAAAAATCAGGATCCTCCCCACTATCAAGGGAACTAGAGAGACCCAAAACATTCTTGTTGAAATCCATGGGAATTACCAGAGTCTGAGATAGTTTATTTGACATTTATTATCATCGTACCCATTCATTCAAGGCAGTAAGATGGATATAGTTATAGAATTATAGAAAAAATAAAAGAAAAACAATCCTCAAAATTTAAACTGGCTGATGAGAGCAGAAATTTTGTATGGATATGCTCATGTTCTGGTCTTAAGGGCAATTTTGGGTCATTGGATCAATCCCACTTGGAGAGGAAGAAGAGTAATCACACTTTACATCTTTAAAACCCAAACCCTAATAATGCTGTAAGCATCTCCCAGCCAAGTGTGGATCTTTTTTCTGTCATTCTCCATGAGTGTCCCATTGGTACAAACCAGCCATGTGTGTTTGCCAGAGGGACCTCTGGTCACTGTCCCCAGAACTCTGCTGACAACCTCTAAACTGCAGGGCTGCAGGTACTGAAGTGAGTTAATTAGTATGTGAAGTTTTGTGTCCAAATTCTGCTCTGTCATGGATTTTCCCTGGAGCTAGAGAAGAGTTTGAGGCTCATAAGCTCTAAAAGCACATTCAGACAAAGAAATGGCCCAGCTCTGCCTTGTGACTTGCCACAGTGACAACTCCTGAGTGCTGTTGAATGTTCAGGTTGTTCTTTGCAGCTTCACTTCAGCCACTCTGTTGTCACTCCACACAGGAGTGAGCAACTCCAGCTGAACCTTCATCACTGCTTGGGGAGACCTTGGGCATTTTGATGCCTTAAGTTTCAGCTTTCATGTTTTTCATGAAAGCTGCCTAGGGGTGCAGTTCTGAGCCTCATATTAAGTGTTAGTCAGCTCTCTTCACAAAGTAAATAGATAAAACAAATCCTTTTCCTGCTGGAGACCAAGGACAACTTTCAGGCCCAAAAGCATAAACAACAGTGGACTGAAAAAAGAAACAAGAAGGATGAGACCTCACAACCTGAAGCTGTAATTGGACAGTTAAACCCCAATATGCAAACGGACCAAAACTTATAAAAATGTAAGACCTCATGACTGGTCATCCATTTTGTGACCATTCTAAGTCCACCCTGGGTGTAGCCCTGGTCAGGCTCTTGTCCTGCCCAAGGTGTACCTTAAAGGCCTTTCAATAAATATCTACTTTATTCTCTAGCTATGTCCAGTCTCTGTTCCAGGTCAGCCTTCTCAAGGCATCAATTTCATTCCATAGAGGGATAACAGATCTGATACTGCCAGATCACCATCCTGTCACACTGGCTGATAATCCAACAGAGAGACATCCCATAATTCAGGCAGAGGTATCCAAGGCTGGCAGGGAACTGTCCCTGAGTTTACTTGAAAGCAATAATGGTTTTTACAGTAGGACCAGCTGTCAGACATCAGGAGACTCTCTGGGAACTCTGGATAACTTTCTCTGGAGTGTGCACACATCTGCTATGTACTCTCATGGAACTGCCTGCTCACATCTCTGAAGTGGCTTCTTTATCTCTCTGTAGCTGTTGGGCAGATGACTTTTGTTTGTGTGGTAGATCTCTCCAGAAATTTGATGGCACTTCTAAGCAAAATGTTTTTCCCTGCACAGGGCATGTCCCTGTTATCAGATGGTCAGGGTTTCACCATGGTCATGCTCCTTGCCATGTTTACACCACAGCACTTTCACCTGAGGATCACCATGTTGTGCCAACAGAAACCCTTTGTCCAGAAGGAACCTTGGTATTTTTACCCTTAAACTGAAACACAGTGAGTAACATTCCCCAAAGTGCTCTCTAATTATGGGTTCCTCCATTCCTAAGCATCCAGACTGGGCTGGGATTGCAGCAGGGTTGTACAACTGAGCTTGGTGTGTGCTTTGAGTTCTCAAAGACCATCAGAAAATCCAAGCCCAAGAGGTATGAAAATGCTCAAACTGAGTCATCAGAAATGAGTGGACATTTTTTAAGCCTTCACTGCCTGCCAAAAGCTGCACAATGACTCAATGTCATGGTCTGAAGCAAAACCTCTGGTTCTGTGTGTTATCTGTTAGACCGTGTCGGATGTGGGGGACGGAGAAAATTATAAATCTAGTCAGAAATGCCACTGAGTAGACACCAGAGACCTGTTGCAGACACCACCAAGGGGAGTTGCAAAGGTTTTTGTTGATCTTAGAAGAAAAGACACCACTGATACACAAAACAGAGCCCTGAGAGAGAGGAGAGCACTAAACACCCACACACAAAACCACTGGAGGAAAAACTCAGGATATCCTACATGCTGTATCAGGACACAGAATCTATTTGAATAGCTGCCATATTTTAATTGCTTCCAACAATCCTGTTTCTTGGCTCTGTTGTGTACTTCTAGCAACAGTGCTGAAATTATTGTATAACTCTGAGAAGACAAAGAAACTTATCACCAAAACCACTTGTCAACCTGAAATAAGTTGCCAAAGACAACTTTCTTTTTCCTTTTTATTGTTCTCCTCACAAGCTGGACAGGGGCTCTTTTCTCTTGTGCTGCAAAATCTAATTATATGCATACATAAAAAAATAGACAGCACCAACCATTTGTCTCGTATGACTCACCACTCTCTTTGCAAATGTCATAAATGCTGGCAAACAAACTACAATCACACATTAGTGTCTCAGAAGACTGCTTGGCTCGATTACAGGCTGGCAAGGATTAGGCTGAGTAATTGGGAGAAGATGGGAGGAAGATTTCACTGGACATCTGGGATTATTGTGTGCTGGAAGCATGGCAGGACACAAACCAATAAAAGACAATCCAGTGCCTTCAATGGCAATCCCTGTTGCAGGTTGATACCACTTGTACAGCCCAGAAGAGATGAAGAAACAGAGCCTTGGTTTTAAGTAAAGGGCTGTGAAACCCTTTATTCATTTATCACTTGGGCATCCTGTTTTAAAGAAAAAGGGGGGATCCCTCTCTGGAATACATCTTCATGGCCACCTCCTGTGCAGGAGCAAGGCTGGTGCCTGGAAGCCCTGCCCTGGACCAGGTGGTGGGAGGAAGGTTTCTGCTACACCACGGTGAGAGCCTGGATGCCCCCACCAGGGTGCACAGTAAATGCATTTTATTTCCTCACAAACCCCACTGGAAGACTATTGAATTTCTCGAGGAGCCAGGTAGAATTAGGGTTCAATACCTCTGAGGGTGTCCAGCACCTCACAGAAAACGGCTTAAAGAATTTAGCGAGACAGCATGCTCGGGTATGTCTTGAAAAAACAAAAAGGTTTTAATAAAAGGAGAAAATAACACAAAAACAAAGAACAAAGCTGGGCACAGTGTAAGGACAGGTCCCACACACCTGCTACAACATCTCAAGAATGCACCGAGAAGCCTCATGCTCTCTTTTAAGTATTGGACAATTGAGGTGAGTTTTTTGGCAAACAGCCCAATAGAGAATAGCTGCTTTTTTGAGGAACAGGT
>VXBB01001155.1:16364-29558 GCA_013399915.1 Illadopsis cleaveri | reverse complement strand
CCATCTCTGTGAGAAGAAGAACCTCATCCCAGCCTCTAGGAGAAAAAGAACCCCTCCCCAGCTCCAGCAGAAGAAGAACTCCATCCCAGTTCTGGGAGAGGAACTCCATCCCAGTTCTGGGAGAAGAAGAACCCCATCCCAGCTGGAGAAGAAGAACTCCATCCCAGCTCTGTGAGAGGAACCCCATCCCAGCTGTAGAAGAAGAGCCCCTCCCCAGCTGTCGGACAGGAATAACCCCTCCCCGGCTGATGGTGGCAGTCAGCCCGGGCGCTGCCGAGCCCCCAGGCGCGGGGGGCGGCCCCGGTGGCCCCCATGCCCCTGTACGAGCCGGTGTGTGCCGAGATCCCCCGCCCAGGGGCCGGCCCGGGGCGCAGCCACAGCGCCCGCACCAAACGCCTGCAGAGGTTCCTGCGGCTGCACGGGCTGGCCCTGCAGGACCGCACCGGCCTGAGCTGCAGGTACGTGGCTGTCAGCCTGGGGGTGGGGTTCTTGTCTGCTTTTCCCCGTGTTAGAGCCGGGATTAATGCACAGGAGACGCAGTTTTTGTGTTTGGACTCGGTGTTTATTAATTGTTATCTATACCGCAGTGTCACAGGTTGTGAGTTCTGACTATCAAGGTGAAAGTGGCTCTGTCTCTAACTCCTTCCATGGTCTTTTAAGCACTAATTACCCAATAACGAGATGACACCTCAGTTATTTATACTTTTAACCTGATAATGACCACTCATGGCCTGCAAAGTGGACCTCTTCACCCAATTAGAAAAAAACACCCCAAACCATGAAGACGGTGAAAAAAGAACTTGGCCAACGCCCTAAATCCTCCATATCACTCTCTATATATTACTAGATAAACCTTAAATTCTAAGTCTCCCCTCTGTGATATCACACACTTCTATCCAAACTCCACACCCACAATCCCAGTGCTGTCACTCAATTTTGGGAGCCTTTTCCACGGCCTCAGGTCAATGCAGTGTTTGCTTGGGGGTCAGTGCCTGTCAGCACAGAAATCTGAAATTCTCAGTGCCCAGGGTTCCAGCAGCAGGGCTGCTCCATAAAGCCAGGGAGAGCTGGGCTGGGGGGAAACACAGCACACCTCTGGCAGCAGCTGAGCCCCGTGGCTGCCTTAGTGACTTCTTCAAATTTTCTGAGCACTGTGAAAATTAGGATGACTTTGAGGAAAACTGAAAGCGTGTGAGCTGTTCCCTCTGAATTTGATCTTCCAGTGTTAATCACAGAATCATGAAATGGTTTGGGTTGGGTAAAAATCCAAAAATCCATCTCCTCCCACCCCCTGCCACAGGCAGGGACACCTTCCTGGTTGCTCCAAGCCCTGTCCAACCTGGCCTNTCCTCCCACCCCCTGCCACGGGCAGGGACACCTTCCTGGTTGCTCCAAGCCCTGTCCAACCTGGCCTTGAGCACTTCCAGGGTGGGGAAAATCACACTGAATTTTCCAGCTCAGCCCCTCACCCTCCTCATGGAGCAAATGGACTGAGAGCCCCAAAACCCTGGCTGGGTTCAGGCTGGGAAATGTTTGGCTTTTGGGCTAGAAAGGGTGTCCAAGGAAAAGGGTGTCACCCGTGCCAGGAGCTGGGACAGCCTGGGGACAGGGGGTTGGCTGGGGATGGTGGGTGGAGAGACTTTGGTGTGCTCAGTCCAGCAATTCTCATTGTGCTTTTCTTCCAGAGGGGTTCCCTTTAAAAGGAAGAGGTCCTGTATGGAAACTCTACAAGTTCCCTCTGCTTCTAAGAAAGGCAAATTTTCTTTGAAACACTTGCTTTCCCAAGAGGTTGATCTTTGCCCCTGGCTAGTCTGAGCTTGAAATTGAAATAAGACCCCATGAGTGGTGTTTTTATGGATCCAGCACAGTTGTATCCCAGCTTTCCCTGCTGGATGGGGACATTTGGTGACAATCTCCAGGGATGAGTGGGGCTGTGAAAGAGCAATTTTGGAGTCAGGAGCAGGAGAAATGGCAAAGGGCTTTGTGCTGCTGGGCCAGCTGGGCACCCTTGGAGCAAGCTGGGGTTAGAGAAAGGGAACTGAGCCCACAGTGCTGGGGGGATGGAATGGGAGAGTGTCCCAGGGCAGTGGATTGGCATCCCAGGGATGCTGGGCTCAGAGCAGAGCTTTGGTATTGAATTTCTCCAAGACTCTGGTGGAATCAGCTCTGTGAGGGTTCAACACCTCTGAGGGTGTCCAGCACCTCACAGAAAATGGCTTAAAATAACTAGTGAGATGGCATGGTCAGGTGTGTCTTGAAAATGCAAAAAGGTTTTAATAAAAGAAGAAAAAAATACAAAACCAAGAGAACAAAGCTGTTCACAGTGTAGGGGCAGGTCCCACACACCTGCTACAACATCCTGAGAATGGGCTGAGAAGCCTCGTGCTCTCCCTTAAGTATTGAATGATTTGGGTGGGTTTTTGGCCCAATAGAGAACAGCCACATTTCTGAGGAACAGATCTATCAGTGTTTTTGTCTTGTCACTGAGCCAATTGCTACCAGGAGAGGAAAGAAGTTTCAGGGTCTTTTACCTTATTAGAACAGCAAAGGGTGAGTGTGAAACCTTTCCCTCTGTGGGAACACCTGCTGGGCTGTGGGTGCATTCCTGGGCTGTGGCAGGAGCACTGCTGGCCCCGAGGGAGATCCTCTCCTTCACTGGGGCTTCTGGCCTGGAAACTGGCCACCCTTTAATGAGAAATTCCTTCTGGTGATTCTAATCCCACATTGCAGTCATGTTTGGAAAGGTTGATGTCCTTTTCAGGACAGGAGAATCCCCGTTTATCTTGTCCCTCTCTAATTCTGCACTTTCCATGCTGCTGGTCCATGCAGACACAATTTAAAACTCCCTGAGGAGCACAGGTGTAGGCTGGCAGTGTTCCCATGAAGGGTTGTGCTCCCCTGTCTGAAGTGTCCCCCACTGCAAAAGCTGTGGTGCAAGGACACGTCCTGGCCCAGGGCCAAGTTCAAAAGGTGTCACCCAAGAGTTGACAGCAAAGTTCATCTCTATGTTCTGCTGCACCAAATCATGCCCAGCCCAGGGGAGAAACCTGCAGAGAGCCTGGGGAGAAAATTTCTGTGGGGTTGGATATGGATGGAGAGGGAGTTTTAAAGGCATAGAAAATGTAATTAATGAGAGATTGTGGGACTGGCGTGGGGCAGCTGGGGCTGCAGGAGCCTGCACACACCCCCAGCCACTTCTGTTCCTTGGCTTGGTAAGTGGAGTATCCCTCATTCAGCAGGGCCATCAGTCATGGGGAAATAAAGCATGTGCTTAATTTCTGTTGAAGCTGATGGATTGGAGCCTCTGCTCCATTTTAAGTGTGGACATTTTTCACAGCTGACAGATCCAGCTGTAACTTACTGTGTTTCCCACAGATCCAGAGATTTATCCTGTGGGAGAGGGGCTGGGCAGGGGGCTCTGCTGAGGGCAGGGATGCTCCAGCAGTTCCCACCTGCTGCTTCCACAGGGTATTTTCTCTTCCAGAAGTACAGGGACTCTTCTATCTGACTGTGAGCTTGGACATTTTCTTCTTCTCCCTCCCGGATGTTCCTTCAGCTCTGCATGGGCCCAGTCCAAAGCCAGCACAGCAGAACCTCTTTTTTTACTAAGACTTATTCAATTACTTGTGGGAAGTAATGAATTGTGCACAAGAAACACTTACACTAAACACTTGTAAGCTGGTTCATTTACAGGCTGAGCAGCTCCTTTCCCTTGCATTGCTTCAGCTCAGCTCTTAGAGAAGACCCCAAAGTGCAGCAGTGCGTGAGCCTGGCTCGTTTCTGATGACAAGAGAATTTCTCTGAGATGAAACCCCATTTACAAAGCAAACTTGGTGTCTCATTATCCAGAGAGGTGTTCACTGCAGAGCTCCTTTGCAGGCACACTCTGCTGGGCTCAGGCTGTGACTGGGAAACTTCCCGATGCTGTGCTCCCTCCTGATTCCAGCAGGGTCTGTGAGCTCGGGCAGCTGCTCTCCCAGGGCCTGGGGGGGGAAATCTTAGATGAGGAGATGTGTCTGCAAGAGCACCCAGGCAGCTCTTGCAAAACAAACATGCTGCTGGCAAAGGTTGGGGTGGAAAGTATTTATGGAGGTCGGGAGTCCCAAGGCGCTGCGGGATTAACCCCCGCCGAACCTGGGCTGGGGTTTGCATTCCTGTTGTATCTATTTTATCTTAGCTGAGGTTCTGTTTCAGGAGGGTGAATTCTTCCCACAGCACAGAAATCCCTGGCAAACCCACTTGGCTTGGCATGGCCTCCTTGGGGTGTCCTGCAGGGAACCCTTGAGTTCCTGCATCCCATCCCCAGAGAGCACTGTCCTCTTTTGTTGGGTAAGCAACAAATTAAAACCTGGGAATTCAGCATTGTGAAACTTTCATGCAGAGGACGCTTCCCCATGTCTGACCTTCTTCCCAATGATCCCAGTTCCTTGGGTTTTGTGTTATTTTTGTAGGGTCCTCTCCCTGCCCATGGATGAGCTTTAAGGTCCCTTCCAAACCAACCCATTCCATGCTGATTCCCTGAAGTCCTCACAGGGCCATGCCACCAGGCTGCCCTTTGCAAGATGTTCCCTTTCCTCATTCCTTTTCCCTTTCTTCTTCCCCCTTCCCCATTTTCCCTGTTCCCTTTACCCTTCTCCCTTTCCTGGTTGCAGTGGGAGCTGTGAGGAGCTGACACAACCCCTGGGGCAGTGCTGGCCATCCCATCCCAGATGGATTCAGCAGCCTGGGCTCTGGCAAGCAGAGGGCTCTGAGGGATGGATTGTCCCTGCACAGGGGGATTAAACAGCCCTCTGGCTTAGGGAAAAGATGATGGGCAGGGATTACAGATGTGTTTAAATCAGGAACAGCCTGTAGCCACTCACTCACCGTCCCCCACAAGGCAGGAACTGGGGCAGGGGGGAGCAAAGGACATTTTGTACAAGAGGTTGGAGCACAGGAAACCCTTTCCCAGCCTCTTGTGAGGGAACTGGGGAACGCCCCGAGCTGGGATGGTGGTGTGGATGCTGGAAGCTCCAGCAGGTTGAAGATGTTTTCAGGTTATCAGTCAAGGCCATCCAAGGTGTTGAACACCAAGGGGGTTTAACCCTGAGCAAGCAGAGCCCCCTCTTACACCCCTGCAGAGCTACCCCAAAAAAGGGGAATTTGGGAATGATCCCTTTGCCACAGTTGCCCTTTCAGGCTTCCTTAGCGAGGCCCATTTTGTTTATTGAAGCTTTAAAATATCTAATCTTTAGATGGCAGAATATAGGAGGGCTCCTGATGGGGTCCTGTAATCCTGCACTGTAATCCTGTCCTCATCTGCTCTGTCCTGAGTGCTGCTGCATTATATTTATTGGGATATATCTCACAGCCTTAATGTTTCCTGTTTCCTGTACAGATTGATCCACAGAGCTGCATCCAGCTGTGTCCTTTTTTAATGGCCAGTGTCAGGCGTCCTGAGTGGATTTTTAGTCTTTTTTAGTCTTTTCAAACTGCACAGCAGCTCCCTGGTGCAGTGGTGACAGGACACTTCTCAGTGATCCCAGTTCCTTGGGGTTTGTGTTATTTTTGTAGGGTCCTCTCCCTGCCCATGGATGAGCTTCCAACCCAGCCCATTCCATAATGATTCCCTGAAATCCTCACAGTGCCGTGCTCAGGCTCAGGGTGCTGCTCCTTCCAGGGTCATTCCCACCTTTCTGTGGGAAGTTCCCATGCTGGAGGGGTTTGGTTTTGTGGGGAGAGCAAAGCAGATTTTGCCCTCCCCATTCCCCAGGGCCGCAGTAAATCCCAGCTGATCCTCAGCTCCTCCAGCTGCTACCTATTGAATTTCTCAAACAGCCAGGTGTATTCAGCTCTGTGAGGGTTCAATACCTCTGAGGGTGTCCAGCACCTCACAGAAAATGGCTTAAAATAATGAGTGAGACGGCATGGTGGAGTGTGTCTTCAAAAAGCAAAGAGGTTTTAATAGAAGAAGAAAATAATACAAAAACAAAAGAACAAAGCTGTTCACAGTGTGGAGACAGATCCCACACACCTGCTACAACATCCTGAGAACGGGCTGAGAAGCCTCGTGCCCTTCCTTAAATAGTGAACGATTTGGGTGGGGTTTTTTGGCAAGCAGCCCAATAGAGAACAGCTCCATCTCTGAGGAACAGCTAAGGAGACCTATCAGTGTTTTTATTTTGGCCTTGAGCCAATTACTGCCAGGAGAGCAAAGATGTTTCTGGGTCCTTTACATTATTGGAACAGCAAGGGGTGAGTCTGGAACCTTTCCCTCTGTGGAAACACCTGCTGGGCTGTGGGGTGCATTCCTCCAGCTGCCCTGCAGGAATTTGCACTTCTGCTGCTCTTCCCCCAAAGGTGCTGCTCCTGGGGAAGCCTGGCTGTGCAGTTTGGGCTGGCAGATGCTGCTCCAGCCCTGATCCATGGGCAGCAGCTCCTGCCGAGCCTCCTCCCCGCTCCTGCAGCCAATGCACAGCGCCTCTCCGGGGGACTGACTCCAGAGTTTGGGATATTTCTGGGTGTGTTTATAGGACAGCTCTGAGGGCTGCAGCCTGGGACAATGCTCAGCCCACGTGGTGCTGCTTAAAGGATGTTTTGTCCCGAGTCTTTGGGCTGACTTTGGGATCTGCTGAGGAAGGGATGGTGCTGGATGCTGCACTGACACAAAATGCTGAGCAGGGGGGTGAACTGGGGGGCAAAACCTCCTCTCGTGGCCTGCAGGTTTATTTCAAGGCTGCCTCCTTTAGGAATGATGATAAATCCAGGCTGTGACACGGCTCAGTGCCAGCGGGGAGCAGGTCCTGTGTCACCAGCCTTGGTGCTTCAGTGATGTCAGCCGTGCCTGGCACAGCTCAGGTGGGCATGGCTCAGTGGGGCTCAGGACGGCACAGCTCAGGTGGGGCTCAGGTGGGCAGGGCTCAGTGGGGCTGTTCTTTGCACCCATCTTTGAACCAGAACTTGGTTCTTTGAACCAGAACTTGGTGTTTTATAGCCTGAGCCAGCCGAAACACTCAGCTGAGATGTGTTTGCACCCGTCTGTGTTTTCCCCCAGGCTGAGTTGAGCACCCTCTGCTTCTGCCTCTCCCCGTGGTGTGGGGAGGGCTGTGGGCAGCTGGGGAGGGGGGAGGCTGAATGAGAGGCAGCTTTTCCATGGATAAACCTCCTGTGCAGCCCTGGGACTGCCTGATAAGCCTCTTCTCCCTTATTTGCAGTGTATTTTCACAGTTGCTGGCTTCACCCCTGCGCCAGAAAGGCTCTAGAAGCCAGCACAGTGTCTCCATCATCCCAAGGGCACAGTTGCTGCTTTCTCCAGAGGTTTTGTGGAGAACACAGGGATCCTTGGGGAGCCCAGGCCGAGGCTGTTGGAGGAGCTGCTCCCCGTGGTCCGGCAGCTGCTGGGCTGAGGGTTCTCCCCCAGCCCTCAGTTTCCCACCCCAGCTGGGGAGATGAAACCGTTTTTTCACTGCAGAAAAAGACACAATCTGTAGATTGCAGGAGTAATTATTCATTTCCCCTGAGGGCCTAATGAGCGGTTATGCATTTGGCAGTAAGTAATGATCCTCTTGCAAATCTTTTTGTTAATTAAATGGGCGCCGTTCCAGTGCAAAAGTGGCCGTTCAATGTTTGGGATGTGCCCAGAGATCAGGGACTACTCGCCCGGCCAGCAAATGCAGAAATCCTTGGCTTGGAAGTGCTTGGCTGTGCCTGGAGGTCACCTGAAAACTTGACAGTGACTTGATTAACTAAAATGACATTGCCCCATCCCTGGCAGTGTCCAGGGCCAGGTTGGAGGGGCTGGAGCAGCCTGGGACGGTGGAAGGTGTCCCTGCCATGGCACTGGATGGGCTTTAAGGTCTTTTCCAATCCAGACCATTCCATGACATCATGCTGCTCTGAGGTACACCGTGCTCTTGCCTCGTGTGCCAAAAAAAAAAAGATTTAAAAAAAAAAGTTAAAAGCCTTTGCAGAGAATTCTGGAAGTGTGAAAAGAGCAAAGGAAAATTGGGCAGCTGAGGAGTCACCGCGGGCCCTGGCTCCTGCCTGGCAGCAGTGCTGTGCCTGCACCTGCTCAGGTGGAAAGCAAATTCCAGAGGTCCTGAAAGGCTGATTTGTAACCAGCAGAGTGGGCTGGGAACTGAGAGGCAGAGGAAGTGCTGACACAGCGGGTTTTGCCAGTCCCTCCCCCGGAGAGGAGCCTGGCAGTGGGAAAAGGAGCCATGAAAATTAATGGGGCTGACGATTGTTCCCGGGTAATCTGCTGGATTTCAGCACACGCCATTGTCCCGGGTGATGTGCTAATTCTCCTCAGTGATTAATTCCAGCAGATGCCTCATTCTTTTGGGATGCTGCTCGGGGTGAAGAGTTTTTCCTGGGGAGCAGGGAGCAAGGCCCTGTGCCAGCCTTGCTGGGTGCAGCTGATGGGATTCGTACCCTGTATCACTCACGTTAATAATTAGAAATGCTGCTGCAGCTGAAAGAGAGGCTCTCAGGAGAAGACTTAAAATTCTTCTTTTGAAAAATGCTATTTGGGAAGGTGATATTTTTAATAGTGCTTATTATGCAGGGGTGACTTATGTAAGGTAATGAGTGATGGAGACACTTGGCTTTCGCTGAGCTGCTCACAGAGGGGCCAAGTCCCTCCACTGGCTGTAGGAGGAGGTGAAAACTGAGGGTTCCAGGAGAGGGGGATGTTTTCTGAAGGGATATTTATTGGAAAAGAGTTTCCCAAGCAGCACAGGCTGCTGTGCCTCGTCCCTGTGCTGCCCCTCTGCCAGTTAATCTCAAAGAATCAGGAGTTACTGCTCCAGAATTGCTCCCCCAGCTGCTGCAGCGTGTCCCAGCACAGGGCAGCTCAGAGCTGAGTGTTTGTTACCCAGCTCCACACCTCGGCAGCCTTTCTGCACAGGTTCATTTGCAGCTCTGAGCTGTTACAAGCAGTTCTGGGGTGAGATCTGATGCGTGTGGATAACACAGCAACGTTCATAATTGCCTCAGATCTCCTGTTCAACAAGCACAGCCAAGCTGGAGGAACACAGCTTGGGCTGAGCTTTGTTTGGAATACATTTCTCCATCAGGTGATGCGGAGCACACGGGGGGAAAATCTGCATTTTTGTGTTTGCACAGTGTAGAACACGAGTATGGCAGAAGGGAAAATCATTTCTTGTTGTGCCACGAGCTGGCACAAGAGCCCTGAGGGCCTGAGGGTGCTGCTGCTGCTCTGCTCTGGGCCTGGGATGGATGCTCAGTGACTGGATACCACATCAGGGGCTCCCAGGGGGAATAAAACACAAAACCCTCTTGTTCTGTGCAGTGGAGCTTCGTGCAGCTCCAAGTGTTTTAATCATATTTAATCACAGAGTGGCTTGGGCTGGAAGGGACCTTAAAGACCATTAAGTGCTCAGTGTAGCACGATACATTAATATAATGGTGACTTCTGCAGCCCTTCATGTGAGGCATTGGCTTGCAGTCAGCTGAGAAATGGGATAGATAGCATGGAAAAATTAAATTACCTGCTCTGGAGCAGGGATCCAGCAGCTAATGGGCAGCAGGCACCGTGGGGAGGTGTTCTCTCAGTAATTGGGTTGGGCTCTGATGAGTTCCACCCTCCGTGTCAGACACCCAGAGCTCCGGGCGGGTCCGGCATTGATCCTTTCCTGTTGTAGCAGAGTTTATTTATTTAATGTTGTCCCTGCAGGACTCCTCGGGGCTCCCACACCCAGGGTGGGGCTGGCCTTGGACCCTCGGGGGGTTGGGGATAGGATGGGAATTGTGCAGGAATTTGGAGCAGCACAGAATCCCAGAATGGTTTGGGTTGGAAGAGACCTGATTGTCCACCTTGCTCCACCCCCTGCCATGGCAGGGACACCTCCCACTGTCCCAGGGAGCTCCAAACCGTGTCCAGGCTGGCCTGGGACACTGCCAGGGATGCAGGGACAGCCCCAGGGATGCAGGGACATGCACAGGGATGCAGGGACAGCCCCAGGGATGCGGGACAGCCCCAGGGATGCAGGGGCAGCCCCAGGGATGCAGGGACATGCACAGGGATGCAGAACAGCCCCAGGGATGCAGGGGCAGCCACAGCTGCTCTGGTGCTGGATTTATCCGAGCCCAGCCTCATCCCCAGCCCGTGCTGGCAGGGCAGCGTGGCTCGGAGCTGTCACACTCCCAGGTTTGGTCCATCCCCGGTGGATGGAGCCCTCGGAGCTGCCGCCGGTTCCGGGAGGTGACAGAACTCGTGTGGCATCAGAGGAACCCCGGGCTGGGCACTGCCCCCGGGCTGGCCCAAAACCTGCCAGAACGACGCCTTTTAACTAAAACCCGTTAAATGGGAATTTTGATCAGTTTTCCTCAAGTGCAATTACAGATGCAAATGGAGTTTTTGATGTGAAACCGGCGGAAATGCGATGGCTGTGGGCTCGATAAGCGCCGGGCTTTTGTTCCGCAGCTCATTTCCTCGCCCAGCTTGCAGCAGTGTTATCCAAACCAGCCGTTCCTGGCGGCTGCAGCTGCACCCCAAAGAGCCGCAAACCTCTGCGGGGTCCGGGGCTGCTGCTGCCCCGGGATCCCTCCTCTGAGGGGCTGGAGCCGCTCGGCCTGCCTCTTAATTGGGATTAATCCCAGGGAAACCCTGCTGGGAGCTGCCTGCCCACCCCAGCTCGCTCCGGGGGCAGCGCTCCTTATCTCGCCCTGTCCGTATCAGCCCCGTTGGGGGAGATGGAAGGAGCCGCCGCAATCCCCGGGAATTATCCCAGCGGGAAACCTGCTCCCGAGCAGCTCTGGGGCCGGAGGGGCAGCACAGCCATGGGCACGGGCTGTGTTTGGCAGCAAAACCCGGGGAAACTTTCCTTGGGACAGAAAATTGCCCTGAGCGAGTCCTGCTGCCGGGGCAGAGCTCCGGGGGAGGCTGGAAATCAGGGATTGGGATCATCCATCTCTGGGAGAGGCTGCAAATCAGGGATTGGGATCATCCATCCCTGGGAAGGCCCTGGGGAGAGGCTGCTGCCAGCAGTGTCTGTGCTGGGTTTAGGGAATGTGGCTCTGGGGCTGTGGACAGAATGTGGGGGCTGTAGCCAGGTCTGGGCTGTTGGATAAAATAAAGGCCTTTTTTTGGGTGGAAAAGCTCTGATTTTGGAGCAGAATCCTGCCCTCGTGGCACTGCCAGCAGCATTTTCAGTTCAGTCTCGAGGTCTGGTCCATCCAGGGCCATTGCATGCAAAGTCTCACTGAGCATCTGTCTAAGTGTCCAGCATGCTTGAAGCTCTCTTCATGAAGGCTGAATCCATGTTTGTGATGTGTCTCCAGCCTGGAAGCACTGACTGTTCCATCCTGCTGCTCCTCCTGCTCCTGGGGCTGCTGTGGCCACGGGGAGGAGGGCAGGACCCTCGGGCACTGGGAGCAGAGGGAACGCTGCTAACACTGATCACAGAATCCCAGAGTGGTTTGGGTTGGAGGAGACCTTATTGTGCACCTTGTTCCAGCCCCTGCCATGAGCAGGGACACCTCCCACTGCCCCAGGCTGCTCCCAGCCCTGTCCAGCCTGGCCTGGGACACTGCCAGGGATCCAGGGGCAGCCACCACCTCTGTCATGGGCCCTGCTGCAGGTTTGCTGCTAAATTCAGTTGTTGTCTCATCTGGGCATGGAAAAATGTCAGTTAAAGAGCTCAGACAGGCTGGGTTGGCATCATTGCTGTGACCTGGATTGCTGCAATCACAGGCTGGTGTGGCTGGAGGGGCCTGGATGACCACCCAGTCCCAAAGGCCTGCCAGGGCAGGGAGGGTGAACAGCCTGTGACTGCAGCCACCAGAAGCAGAATCTCCAGCCAGACTTGGCATCGTATTTCAAAGGAGCTCCACTGCAAGGTAACATTTAAAAAAGGAAGGAGCCATCAGCGTGCTCAGCTCCAGCCGTGCTGGGCCAGGGCTGCAGCAGCTCACGAGGTTTTTCACCCAGCCCAGACTGCAGGACCTTGATTCATGTTCGTATTTTGGGCTGCAGAAGCATCTTTCCACCTCTGGTTGCAGCCAGAGCCGTGCTGCTGACTGGCTCTGGAGCAGAGTCCCTGCAGGAGCTCAGGGAAGGGCTCCTCTCTCACCCCCCACTCTGTAATCAGCCCCACAGCCCCTTCCAGCCTCCTCAGGGACCCCAGCGGGGCTGCAGAAAGCATTTGGGGCTTTCTGGAGGTTTCCATGCTGCTCACTGCAGGGTGTGTGTGCATCATCCTGGCCCTGCAGGGTGCTGGGGACAGTTCTGGGGCCGTGGATGTGTTTGGGGACAGTTCTGGGGCTGTGGATGTGTTTGGGGACAGTTCTGGGGCCATGGATGTGTTTGGGGACAGTTCTGGGGTCGTGGATGTGTTTGGGGACAGTTCTGGGGCCATGGATGTGTTTGGGGACAGTTCTGGGGCCGTGGCTGTGTCTGTTCCTGGTGCTCTGCCTCACAGCCCCTGCTTCCCCTGGGCCTGGTGGCTCTTGGTTTGGGTGGCTGCAGTGTCCCCGGGGCTGGCAGGTCACAGGGTGGTCACAGGCAGCTGTGTTAAAGCTCATTTGCTTGATGAAGCATTTGGAGCAAGTTGTTTAATGAGTGATTGTCCTGCTCAGGGGGAAATGCTCTCGGGTCTTGTCACAGTGATTTGGTGGCACTGAGGTGTCACAGGGGCACGGGCTGGTGGCTGAGTCCTCTGCCAGGGTTGTCACGTACCCCCTGTTCCATAAGCTCAGGATTTTCATCACGCAGAATTACGTTACTCCAACGTCTCACTCTAGAAGTGATTATCTTGCTCAGGGAAATGAAATAAATCCCATATTTAAGTACAAATTCTGTGCAGAGACTGTAACCCCTCCAAAGCTAAGCAGCTTGAGGTAAGATGCTCTGTGGGACGTGCCAGTGCAGAACGTGACTGTCCCTTCCTGTCCCCTCCCCTGGCAGCTCAGGGCATGGGCAGCCCTGGCAGTGGTGACCAGGGCCTGGGTGACAGGGACCTGGGTGACAGTGATCTGAGTGACAGGGACCTGGGTGACAGGGACCTGGGTGACAGGGACCTGGGCTCATCCCCAGGACCAAGTCACAGCATTTGGCAGGTCTGGCTGCTGTGGGGACTCTCCAGAGATGTACAGGACAGGGGTCAAACACACCTTGGGGTGCCTGGGCCCAGCGAGGGCTGTGAGGGGAATATTTCCAGCTTTGTCAGTCCTGCTCGGGGCTCTGAAGCACAG
>VXBB01001148.1:122844-137473 GCA_013399915.1 Illadopsis cleaveri | reverse complement strand
TTTTTTTTTTTTTTTTTTTTAATTTAGGAAGCAATCAAATATTCTGATGATTATTCAAGTAAAGTGTGCATACTGTTCTTGTCTTTTTATCGTAGCTTATCATCCTCCCCTAGCAAAGTTTATACAAATAACTCTCTCCCTACTAAATCTTACTAAATCATGATTCTTATTCCAGGTAACAGAGTTAAATATAGATCACACTTTTCAGGATAATGTTTTTCTAAAATTACTCATGGAAACCTCAAAACTAGTAACCAGGATCTAAATTCTGTGATCCCTACTCTAAAAAAACGAACAAAACACAACCAGAGGAGTAAAACAGAGCTCCTCTTTTACAGTTTCTCAACAACTGGGGCACTAATCAAATGGCAATGCTCATAGTGAGTATCATGTTGATGCTTCCATGGTGAACATAGGAAGCTTTGAGTTTAGGCAGACACATTTAAACTGGTCTGTACAAGCACTGTAGTTTTGCATCTACCACCTGGCTCCAGTCAGATCCCTTTGGGTACAATGTATGGCAAGCAGCATCTAACATGAGGCAATGGATTTTGCTCCAGCAGCCAAGTACCTAACCCCATTTTTAACTGAGTGCCAGGTTTCAAAGGAATATATTAAAAATATGCTTCAAATGAAAGTAGGTGTTTTTGGACAGTGCTTGGTAGTCTGTGAAAAACTGAGGAATTTAATAATCAGCTAATTAGTAGCTTCTCTTATTTAGACTTGTTTCTGATCCTGCAGTTTTAGAAGGCCCTAGGGAAATGCTGCTGAGGAGAAACATGTATCTCCACTGTTTAACAGAAATAGAAAGGTGAAGTTTTTTTACTACTATTTTACACATTTATTCAGCAGAAAGTTTGCTTTTCTGTAGCACCTGAAAGATTCAGTTATTCAATAAATAATAAGTATAAAGAGTAATTTATGGACTATAATGTTAGCTAGATTTGCTTTCTCATTGCACATGTTTTTCCTGCATAAAAAACCTGACACTGTCTCTTCTTTATATACATAAAATGAACAATAACTAAAAACATTACTGTAGACCCTAATTGTTACAGACCTTAACTTTTATTAAAAAAAAAAAAAGTAATTTCTAAGGTAATTAATCTCACTTTCCAAATCCCCTTCATCTAATGTCATACAGGACCGTTCTACTGTTATTTTATGCAATCTTGTTTTTACTGATACTAATGACTTTATGATTGGAGAACAGGAGGGAATTGTGCACAAGATTAAGGAACAAGACAACTTGTGGAATACAAGCAACCTATGACAACTTATGCATCTTGGTACAAGCTTTGTGACTCTAAATAATGAAAATTAGGCAAAATCCTACTCCTCCACAGACTTGCTTGCCAGTAGAGGAAGTCAAGGAGTAGCACTATATCTCTTCAAATGGAGGTGAGTACTCCTACTGCTCCTGCTTGAGACGAAGAGCATAGTTTAAAACTCTACTGCAAACCAAATGCTCTGAAATCATGTCAATAGATGCTTGCTTGGGTCTTTATATGGCCTTTTTAATATTACCCCAGTGGCAAAATATGTTCAGATAAGGCTAAACAAGGAAGTCAAGAAAAATATCTGCCATTCATTATTGCAAAAATGTATAGATTTGTGCTTAGAGAATTCTGAAATTATTCTTTTAAAGTGTGAAACAGTGATTATATTCAATAGGACAAACTCCTGCTGTGAGTGTACTTTTTTTCATTATGTCGTTTTCATTTATAATAGCCCTGGGACTTTGTTTCTTCAACTGTCTCACACTGTCTGGAATTTTAGATGCTGTCATCTGTGCAGCACTAATACATTTTTATGCAGGAAACACCCTCTTAGTACTGTTAAATCGGGAGGCCAGCCAGCTTTTATATCCAGCTTCTTTGAAAACCCTTTGTATAAAGAGTACTGTATGAAAGACACCAATAAATCATTAACGACCCATGCTTCCAATCTCAAACAGCAGGAATACGTTCAAGCAGCTCCTTTTCCATTTCTGCTAACGACTGCATCAACGTGAGCATTTCTGTATATCATGTTGTGTAGAATATTTTATTTTGAGCAACAAAAAAACCAGAACACCTTTCAGCAGGAGTTCTGGATATTAACTATAAGTTTTCTGATTAAAGGTATATGGTGTTTACTGGCCTAGCATGACCACAAAGTAATCTGAATATAAATGGGTCTTTTTTGTGAACGATAGGAGAAAAAATAAACAATTCTTTGGCGTTGGTTGTACTTTTGTGCATTGCAAATCTTATTACGGGTAAAATTTAACATGTTATATGATAATCATTACTGTTCTGATGCCCAGCCATACATGGTATAGGTAATAAAACTAAAAATACCTTGGCTCAAACTAAAATAATTGAATACTTGCAGAACCTCTGAGTCTCATGTTTTGGAGGTAATGACAGTGGTGTCTACCATGACAGTTGAAATAAAAACCTTTGTTGGATTTGGTTGGGCAAGTGTAACCATCTGAAGGAAATAATTAAAAAACAAGTGTAGTGCAGGATCCAAGTGAGGTTCAATCTAATACCCAAGTGCAACATCTACTTGTGCTGTACTTCAGCTGTTGTGGGGAAGATGACACTTTTATTCAATGGCCAAAGCGTCTATAAATACATTAGTGCTTTAATTTTGCAAGTGGGGATCCTGATAACTCCTTTTTTTCTCCTCCCTTGTTTCTTTCAGCCAGCCGTGGGTTCTGCCAGCCATGGGCAAGCTGAACCATGCAACCCCTTGATGTTTATCAAATTTCTCTGAAACTGCTGCACTGACAACACCTTGCTGGGTTCTCTTGGAACTTTTCTTACAAGTTATACTAAGAATAAATAAAGTTTTTATTTTTTTTTTTTTTTTAATTCTTCCATTGTCTATTTGCAAGCATCCATACTATTATTAGGTCAAAACTTTATTTTCTTTTCATTAAATCTCAACTGTTACAGCTCCCTAATAAAAGTAGGACAAAAGAAAATAATTCCATGGGCTTTGACACCACTAATATATATTTTTTGGATCTAAGTGCCATAATCACATGGAAACCAACACTATTCTGTATGATGAAATTCACTGTCAGTGAACTGTTTAAAAAGCAGCGCAGGTGGGATTGACAAGATGTTCCCTGCTGCAAGAACAAGTAAGCAATATTGAGGTCTCACATTTCTTTGCATTTTGATTAGTTGACAACATATAACTGGGCTGAGTAAGAAATACCATGCTCTCCTACTTCCATATCTAGAAGCCAGCTGAAAAATAAGAACTGGATAGTTGCCATCATTCACCTCCATCGACAAACTGGTTAGATATGGTCAAACACAGGAGTAAGTACTTTAAGGATGATCTTAAAATGCCATATTTATTGCTTTTGAATTCATATGCAAGCATATAATATATCGTTTACATATGTAATACATAGACACCCATTGTATCTGAGGTGTGAAAGAGATATTTTGTCTATCTTGCTATAACATGTCTAATAGTGAACAGTGTAATAAGGAATATAAGAAACAGCACGCATGGAAAAACTATTCCCTCATTATATTTTTTGGCAGGCAGCAAGTTCAGGATTTTTAAGCTGGAAAGTATATACAGGTCATTGTTGTGGAAAAGTTGCAGATGGATTTGTCCTTAATGAATTTGGCTTATGACTTTTTGAAGATATTTTATGGTCTTGGTCTCTGTTTAGTGACTATGCCAATTTATTTCAGTGTTGTATAAAGAGGTCCTGCACTGAGGTAATAGATGAAGTAAATTTTCTCACTCTCATAGCAAGTGACCACGAACCCAAGTAAGCTCTAGTTCCCTGTCTGTCCCTTAGCTGTTGACCTTGTTCTGAATGTAACAGCAAAAATATGTGTAACACTATACTTATAATACTTTTGTCTTCTAATTACCAGGAGCATTTAAAATTCCATAACATCTGAAAATATCAAAGGTAATAGGAACTTTATAAAGTAAATTGCTAGTACCAAATTAATCCCTTGTGTCCCTCTGCTGAAACCAGTAATGAAGTATGAAGTAATGTCAGGGTGGAATTTGGGACATGATTTTTAAAACATTATCTAGCACAAATTAATTGCACACCAAAGGCTTTTAAACCATGTTAGATAAGCTACACAGTCAAGGCTAATCTTATTATAGTGACATAGTAATGTTAGAACTACATTACAGAGAATTTAATTCTGCTCCTATGGGCTTATTTAGGTGCCCATTATCTTCATTTTCTACCCTACAGAAGTGCAGTAAAAGCTAAAAACAAACCCACTTACATCTGTCACTTTAACTTAGTCTTGATTTTGTAGTGCAATTTTGATCATGGTCAGAAAAGAAACACAATCAGCAAGAAAAATGTTCTATCTTCAATGCACCTCTGCCTTCTCAGTCACTCTTCTTCCCTCCAAATTGTGTACTGAAAAAGAGAAACAGCAAACAGTTAATAAAAAAAAAATCATTTTAAAAAGCCTGAGTTTGGAGAAAAGTTAGAAATCAGCTAGGAAAACTTCCAGCTCAATACTTTTATGAATTTGGAAATAAAAGGATAACAGTAAGGCATAAAAGAGAATTGATCTTAATTTTGAGATAAGATGAAGGTGTGATTGTTAATGAAAGAGGAAAATGTATCTTGGTAATAGAAGCGCCTGTGGCAACACTATCAATTCCATATTGTTAGGACAGAATTAAGGTAGAAAGGAACATAGTCAATGCAAAGAAAATCTTTTATATTTGCTTTTGATATTAAAATCATTCACTGTTGTTTCAGACTGGCATTGTTAGCTCATGCTGAATTGTTTTCTTAAAGTTCATCCTCTGCTGAATGAATCTGAGAAACAATTACTGAGAAAGAGGCAGAACAGAAGAGCTGGGATATGATGAACTCTAAGATGATCAAAGGATAAAAAGATAAGTCTAAAAAAGCTGATTTTTCTTTTGTGACATATTTGCAGGGCATATGTCAAAAAACTGATTTAAAACATGTGACTGGTGACAATCAACATTCTTTCCTAAAGGGCAAATTGTGCCTGACAAATTTGGTGGTCTTCCATGATGGGGTTACAAAGGTGTTGAATGAGGCAAGGGAGACTGACATCCGCTACTGAGATTGGAGCAGAGAGTTTGATACTGTCTCGCACATCAACCTTTATGTCTNCCTAATCATGCACTGCAACAAACCTCCTCTCCAGACTGGAGAGACACACATTTTATGGATAAGGACTTGGCTGGATTCTTGAACTCAAAGAGATGTGGTCAGCAGCTCTGTGTCCAAGAGTACAACAGTAAAGAGTGGCATTTCTCAGGGGTCAGTATGGGAACCAGCACTGCTTAGCATCTTCTTAACTGACCGGGAGAGTGAAATTGAGAACTCCCTCAGCAAGTTTACCAACAACACAAAGCTGGGTGGTGAAGGAAGAATTGCTGTCCACAGGGAGCTTGACAGTCTTGAGAGATGGTACAGTGCAAACTCAATGAAATTCAACAAGGCCAAGTGTAAAGCTCTGTACATGGATTGGGACACCCCCAAGTGCAAATACAGGCCAGATGGAGAATGCAGATTGGGAACAGCACTAGGCAGAAGAACTTGTGTGGGAGTTGGTGGATGAAAAGTTTGACATGACCTAGCAATGGGAACTGGCAGCCCATAAAGCCAGCCACATCCTGGGCTGCATCCAAAGCAGCCTGTCCAGCTTGGCAAGGGAGGCAATTCTTTCCCTCTGGTCTGCTCTGCTCTGGCACCTCCCAGCACTGGGACTCTAAATATGGGAAGGACACAGACTTGCTGAAGCAGGTCCAGAGGTGGGACAGGAAGATGATCAAAGAGATCTCTTCCGACCAAAACTATTCTATGATTCCATGATTGTTAAAAGAGTTACTGAAATCCTACCTGCTTTACAATCAAGAGTTCCACTCTTTACCTCATTTCCCTGGATGTAGAAGAACATGGTGTCACAATCTCATCTCAATTTGCTTTTAATATGGAAAACATTATATGCTTGAAAAATGAAGCATTGTCTGGTGCAAGGGAGCTGCAGGCAGCAGTGTCAAGCATGGGATCATGCCAGCTTGCTCAGGGCTTTGTCTTTTTGGGACCTGAGGACCCCAGAAGAGAGCTGGAGCCTACACAGCCACCAGGCAGCTGCCACTGCTGACTTATCTCAGGAATTTCATTATTATAGTTCAAAAAGTACTTCTTCAAGGAAAAATAGCAGGAGATTCAAAACAGTTTTTTTCTTCCCCTCAATACTGCCTAAGTGTATTGATTAGATTAGATTTATAATTAATTGGTAAAAAGAAAATACAACTAAAAGCATAACATGTAGCCATATTGTTGTGTATGCTGTTCCTTCCCCAGCCCTTCCAATGATGGTGATCTGGAATGTGCTCACATTGGATATTTGATGGCATGGTGTTCTGCTCCTTTTATTTCTTTGACGCAAAATGGCCTATAACTCTAATATAAAATGGCAATTAAATTGTTCCTTAGCAAGGAGAACCTGTGCAGAGATCATGGAAGGCATTTTCTGTGGGATGTTAGATCCTCATTTTAAAGCAGAAAGAGGAAGTTAAGGTGTGACTGAAAAAAGCATATTCCATCTATTCACAGTCATCTGACATTTTTCATGGTGATTAGAGTCATTATTAACTTAGTCATTTGGGTCTGTTGCAGCACATATTGATGTTCTTCCCTTGAGTAAAATTTTTGGAGGAAGTCAGAATTATTGTAAGAAGTAGCAGATTTCAACCAGAGTACAGGCTGTTAGGAGATAGCTACATGGAAAGGTCAACCTAAAGCTTAGTAGCAGTCAAAAACCCAGCATATTATAAACTATTAAGAAATGTATAGTGGAAGTTATTAAGCTGCTAAAATACACACCAATTTCTTCAATACTGACTATAACTTAGCTTTTACATCTCCAAGACACTGTATCAGAATCAAAATGTTTCAGAGGGAGGAGATGAGGCACGCAGCTGCACTAACTGAGCAGAACAGCTAATGCTAAGGACTCTACACCTACACTGTAGACAGCTTGGGAGTTTTCCTTGCACTCAAATATTTCTACCATGCACACAGTTCAAAGGTTTCTGCCTGTTGCAAACCTGGTCAGATTGATTGGTTTTGTCTGGAAAAAATCTAGTTCTTACGTGTCAGAATTGTTCAGTGTGGAGTGAGTGGCATAAACAGGGGATTTTCTTCAAATCTGCCTTTACTGTTGGATCCAAAATACTGCAGATGCAGTGGAAGGTGATCAAGGATAGGTCAAGGGTAGATCAAGGGTAGCTTCCTCAGGGGTTACAATGGAGATAAGCAAGCAGCTGTCTGTCCAGAAGGGAACCTGAAAGACGATTAAACTCTTGGTTGCACAGACAATGAAAAAAGTAATTTATTGTCTACTAGTACTTCTGCTGAAAAAAACCCCTATGATGGACTTGATAAACATAGCAGTTCAAAACTGGCAAGAAAAAAGGACTCTTCTTACTGCAATAGGATCTGTTATAGGCTCTAGGATTCTATATGGACTCAAGAGGAGAGAAGTTTAATTTATGGAAAATCATCCATAAATAGAAAAATTAACTCTAGCCCAGCAAGTTTCTTAAGTGAAAAGATAGAAGCCTGTGGGTGTTTTTGCAAAGTATCACATCCTCACTTACAATTCTGACTTGGGACACTCTTAGAAAGAGGTTACTGAGTAAGACAGAGTTTGATCTTATACTGTTTGGCTTTTCTTAAAACAATAAATATAGGCATTTGATGTTCTTTGCAGGTCACTGCAAAATTGTAGAGTACCTGTCTAATTCATTGGCTTCATGAGTGTTCTCAACAACGGTTTCTGATCCTAGGGATCTCTCAAGATTGAAATTTCCCTTTAATTAGATAGAAACAGTTGGAAATATAAATGAATTCTAAACCCCACGTATCACTAGTTTCATAGTGTCTGCAGTTCAGATTTAGACTGGTTTTAAATCTACATTTATTGAAATATGATTGAAACAGTAAGGTAATTCCTTCAAACTTAGTAAATTAAAATTAATCTTTTGTAATATGTGTTCTAAAACATTAGAATCAGAAAATAAATATAATTTAATTTTTCTTCTCTTTAAAGAAATGCTTTCTTTTATGCATTGGATTTTCTTTTCTGTAAAGATTTTTCCTTTCATCAAAACTTTATTGGGCTAATTTAATTATTTAGAAAACAGCTGGGCAAGTTAACTTTCTCTGAATGTACTCTTTTACATTAGCATCCAAATCTGTTTGCTTTGATTTAATAAGTATTGTTTTCACTGTACTGTGTACAAATAATATTCATCATGTTCTAAATTTTACAGAGTAACTTGGGAAGCGCAGTACTTACAACATTAGGTTTGTTGTTATTTTATCCACAGCTGAAATATTTTATCAACTGTTTCATTTAGTCTCTGCTGCCTTTCAGGACAGAGAAGGTATTAATATTTATTTGCTACACTGTAGAATTATGCAGTCTTCTTATAATAAAAAAATAGTTTTGTTTAGTTTTAGTTTGTTATGATTACAGGCAATTTATTTGTAGTGACAGATGACCAGGGAGCATCAGGTGGTTCTAAAGACTTTATTTGAATGAAATGTGAGGGATTATGAATACTTGTGTAACTTAAAGGATCTTATAGACTTATATGTCTCAGCCTCGCTTAGGAGAAAACCACAAGTTAAGACAATAGCCTTTGCTGCTGCATGTTTAATACTGTTGATTGTCTTAAGGCTTCTGAAGGAAACAGGGGTCAATGACCCCTGGTACTAGCCAGTAGGTATTGGCCACTATAAGGTTTTTTTGTGATTTTTTTTTTTTTTAATCACAAGAAGATTTAGGCCATTATAAACTTGCCTACTTAAACATATGAGTTCAATTTCCTTGCAATGGTGTCAACACCTTTCAATGAGCTGCATGAATAGTGTGAGCAATTTTGAAGTAGCTTGCAAAGAACTCCCAATCCATGATCATGAAAATGGGAAAACAGTAACAGTGCGAAGAGAAGCGCTGAGGACGTATACCTCACCCCACCACTCCTAAAAATCCAACCTACACATAAGCATTCTCCTGTATGGTTCTTCAAAATCTGATTCTAAGAGACAATGTTAACAATATGCATTACAAATTTGGATTGAACACAAAAGTCTGCATTCCTTAAGGACCTCTGCTTTACGTCCTAAGGCACATACCTGCACTTTAACAAGTTTATACCAGAAAAACCTCTAGGGTCAGTACAAATAGATGTAATCCCACTGTTATCTATTAATATTCTTTCCTCTGCCAGACAAAAATGAAACTCAGGGTTTTTTTGAGATGTATTTACAAAAGTAAAAAACCTGTTTTAAACTCCAGCTGAATCACAACCCTGCTATTTATTTAAGTACTTATTGTATCAGACTGAAAAGAATATGTCACATATGAGAAGTGGAATGTCCTTGTTCTCCCAATTTTTTTCCAAGTCTGCCACAGGATCAACTTGTGGCATGTAAAATGCTGAGATGAAATTACTGCTTCCATAGTCGAGAGATGTGATATTCCCCCTCTGCTCCACTTTGATGAGTCGCTGTGTGGAATGCTGTGTCCTGCTCTGGGGTCCTCCTCACAAGACATGGACCTATTGAACCGAGCCCAGAGGAGGGAAATGAAAATGATGAGAAACATCTCTCCTATGAGGAAAAGACCAAGAGTTGTAGTTGTTCAGACGGCTCCAGACACATATTTTGTGGCCCCTCAAAATTTAAAGGGGGCTAGGAAGAAAGATGGAAACAGACTTTTTAACAGGGCCTTGAATAACAGGACAAGGGGCAATGTTTTTTAAGTTAAAAGATAGTAGATTTGAATTGAATAAGAAGAAAAACTTTTGCAATGAGCAGGGTGAAACACTGTAATGTGTTTTTCAGAGAGATGGTAGGTGCCCTGTCTTTTCAAGATCAGGTCAAATGGGACTCTGAAAAACCTGGGCTAGTTGAAGATGTCCCTGTTCATTACAAGTGGTTTAGACTAGGTGGCCTTTAGCTCTTCTATTATAGTTTTTTTTAAATAAAAAATCAGAGTGATCCATTATTTTTTTCATAGATGGCATTTCCTGAGTGTCATGTTCCCTGAAAGTTTTGTCCACAAGGAAGGCACAGAACATGAGAGTTCATGGATTGCTGTACTGGACCAGATCAGAGTAATCTAGTTTTGATGTTTATTGTGAGATAAAATAAACAAGTAAATGTGAAACAACTTCCAAGCTTTAAATTCTTTAAGAAGATGTCATTTTGGTACACTTTGGCTGAGTGCTATGGCAGTTCTCCTGCACTATTAGGGCCTATGTTTATCCCTAGATATTAACTATGTTATCTATGTTATCACTGTTGCTGCTCGGCCAGTGGTGGGTCCATCTTGGAGCCAGCTGGTACTAGTTCTATGGGACACAAGGGAACCTTCTTGCAGCTTCTCATGTAAGCCAACCCTGCAACTCTTCTGCCACCAAAACCTTACCATGCAAACTTCCGTGTCTAGGCTCTTTGAATCACACTTTTAAGATTTATCATTAAAGCCATATATATCGCACAATCTTCACAACCAACAAAAAACTTGCCACATCAAAATCAAAATAACATCAGCATAACACTGAATAAAAAGTGGGCAATTTGCACAAAATCCACTCCCCTTCCCTTCAAATTGGAACAACCAAAATTTCCCACCATCATTTTTGCTCTCTAACAGCATTCCATCCATGTTCTGCCCTTTATGTCTCCCAGTTACTACACTTACCTCAAACTACTTGAGCCTCATGTTGAGTATTGAAAAGTACTGTGGTGTGTTGACCCTGGCTAGATGCAGCATTTCCATCAAAGCTGCTCTATCACTCTGGCAAAATCATGTAATTTTTTTCCTAATTCTCTTGTATTTTTGAAACATTATATCTTTAGCCCTTAACCATCCATAAGTTCTGAAAAGTAGAAATTACCTTGTTGGATCATCTCGTGTGGAGGTGCTACAAATTCCTCTTTGCAAAAGGAACCAGAAGTCTGTGGAGCTTGTGAGAATAGAAAGAGAATGAAGTAGGTAGCTTTGCAGAATACTGAGTTCTGAGTCAAGAGAGGATGATTAATTTTACCTGGAATTCTATCAGAGTCTTGATCTTATCTAGATTGAAATAAATTTAACTGAGACCTCACCCATGGCACAATACAGATTTCAGCAATTTACTTTAATTTGGAACTTTATCATCTGGTACAAAATCCAGGGTATAAATGAGAGTCTTGGAACTGATGTAGTGGTCAATGGATTGTACTGGACTCTGTGGCCAAGGTCTACTTCTAGGACAACAACCTTTGAATGAAGCTAAAGTGAGTTTGAGCAGTAGAATTTTGTTAACTTGGTTCATGTTTAGGGAGTTTGAACTCTCCTTTAGTATTGAGCTGGGTTCCAAACTCCTGTTTGGAGGGTAATGTATCAAAATACCCTAGGAAGGGAAATAGTCATTCCCTAGGTCACATTTTGCATCTCAGTGACATGGTAACTTAGTGAAGTCTAAAGCAGACAACAGTGGTGGGAACCAAAGATTATTTTTCAGTAAGATTTGTTAGGCACAGTGGGACACAACATTTGAAATGACCTTCTGAGTGGCTTTGGACCAAAGCAAAGTGCATAATAATGATGGTGCAGTTACTATGTTCCACACTGAGCTCCAAAAGAATAATTGTAGGTCAGCTGTGCTTATAGCATGTTGTTTATACAACACATTTTACAAGTGAACAATAAAAATCTACATTCTCAACTTTATTAAAAAGCAAAATCAGCTGCATGATGCTGTAGTGTTGACCCAAAACATATGGCCAAATAATAAAACTGAACAGAAAACTAGTTTAAAAGGCTTAATATACCAAGCTGTGTTGTGTAGAATACTTTATAAAGTTTTCAGTGAACTGTGAAAAGTTTTTACTCATTTTCTGACTGCTCTCCGAGAAAAATTCTGACCTAAGGTTACCTGCAACTGTGTTATGATAGGATTCATAAAACAGACTTTTCTAACTTCATTTT
Organism: Illadopsis cleaveri; assembly: GCA_013399915.1. Classification (NCBI taxonomy): domain Eukaryota; kingdom Metazoa; phylum Chordata; class Aves; order Passeriformes; family Timaliidae; genus Illadopsis; species Illadopsis cleaveri. Next base: position 125,441 of record VXBB01001148.1, on the reverse strand, counting down.
TAAATCTGAAATCTTGCTTGTTTTTTGACTATAGCAAAAAGAAGTATCTTGTAAGGAAGGTTTACCAATTGAAAACTAAAATACAGATGAGTATTATACAAATATAAGAATTTATTAAGCAACCATAAAAAGTACACATATTACACTATTTCTGTACATGCATATCTCCAAACTGTTAAGTGGTTTGATATTTTAAGTCAGATACTTGCAATGAGTGCTATAAAAGAGAACATCTTAAATCTGCTGTAACAATCTGGCTTGGTTTATGTTGGCAAACCAAGTCTACAGTCAATATTTGTGGACTTCAGCTGAGAATTCAACTTGCAGCCCTGAGAGTTCTCGGTGAAAAACAAAAGGTTTGTAGCAGAATGATCACCAAAAGTTCTTCGATCTAGCTCCCTGGGGTATTATAGCAAGCTACTAACACTTTCCACACAGAGATAGCTGGATGTTGTTGAAAAATAAAGATTTGATTTCAGTGATAGTCTAACTCTATTGGCATGCTGTATCTGCTGTCTGCTGTGCAAGCCCTGCAAGGAGATCCAGAAAAGATTTTTTACAAAATATCAAATACATCAACATCCATACCTAAGTGAACACAACTGATCAGATATGCTGAAAGAAATTAGAAGAATGTTTTCCATTTCCTTCCATTTCCTCACACTGACCATTGGATCTTTTACTGATATCATATTTCCATCATATATGCTAACAGGCATGGCCTTCCTGTCGACCCTCCTTTCTGCTTTTTCTGCTCAGATTCTCTCCCCTTTCATCATACTCATGCCCTATCTAATCTTAGAGGTTACTGAGAACTGTGTACACCTTAGGAAGTTAATTTAATATTTGGTTTACATGACAATTTATGCTAGACCTGCCAAATATCTATTTTCCCCAGTGTTAATTCCAGCCATTTCTCAGCACCATCTTGTATCTGCCAACAGCATTTGTCTTGAGCTTTTTGAAAGCATTCTAATGACCTTCTGGGCACCAAGAAAATTTGTATTATGAACAGAGCATCAGTGACACACTTGAAAAAAGCCTACTTTCAAAAATGAGACTTTTCACCTTGGTGCATTTTTTGGCAGGTTTTGAACTAGGGAGTGCCTTCCAGTGAGCTCAAATTCTGCCAGTTGCAACCCTCTCATCACTGGAAAGAACTGAGCAGTAAGTCTGCCACTGCTTAGTATTTACTCATGTAGCCCAGAAATCAGACCAAGTTTCAGAGTAGACTTCCTCTGAGTTTGCAGAAAGAGGGGTAGATCAGGCTGAAAAGCCTGAGTATCTGACAATATGCTGATCTGAGAGGCCTTCATACAGCATCACTGCTCCATCTGTTATTTGTATACCACACGGTGCTGGCACCCTTGGCCATGCTCTGCTCCACCTCAGCTGAATGCAATTCTATGACAGTGACCTGAAATGGTGCTCATCTACCTGTTAATGAAATAGCTCCTTTTCCATCATCATCTGCAGTCAGCTTCAAAAATCACAGAAACTCTGAGGTTTACAGGAGAACTTGAAGGCCGTATTTTTCTTCCAGTACGTAAACCTAAAATTAAATACATGATTTGCACAGTCTGTCTGTGAGGCATCCATATTTCCATCTTTGTTTTGGAATTTTTTCCCCTCTTAGGAAATTACTTTGTTGACCCATTTCAAAGGAGTGGGATTCAAGGCATATGAAGGTAGATCTCTGAAAACGAAGGTCAGGCGCAGAAGTCAGCTGAAGAGTTCCTGACTAAAAACAGCTCATCAGTTTCCAAAGACTTATTTTATATTCCAAAATTTGCAGAATCCATTGGCAAACATTAACCATAGAGAGATTATTGATCCTTTCTAGGGATATGTGTTTTATAAATAAGTTAACTGCCCACTTCCTGACAATTGTATTGAGCCCAACTCTTACATACCATGACAATTTAGAAGGAAAAAAATACGCAAAGTTGATTGATTTCTATGTAAAAATAAGCAATAATTTATAGAAAGCATTTTGAGAGAATTTAAACTGCAAATTTGTTTTAATTAAAAACTTGAATATCATCAGAGCTGAAATGTAAGAATAAATAAAGGTTACTTGCAGGGAGACTGAAAATTATATTCTGATACTGGTGAAAGAGAAGATCCATGAAGGTACAGAGGCTCAGGCACCAATAGCATTGGCCTTCTGAGAGTGCAAAGCCCTTCAGATGTCAAGTCAAAAGCAAATGAAGGCAGATGGAGGCCAAAGATATTGGAAAGAGGAACTTCAAAGGAAGACAAGGGAGTGTCTGCTCATCAGTAGAAAAGATCAGGTAGATAGGACGAGACAAGGACCTCTGAGCAGAAGGAATAGGAATATGGAAACGGCAATTTTATTTTTCTTTAACATTTTTTTTTAATATTTTGATACATTATAAACTAGTAGTTCTTCCATATGTTTTCCTGCTGTTAAATCCAAAAAATCTCTTCAGTTGCTCTTTTGAAACTTTTCACACTTTAGCAATTGAACTGATTTTATCAAAAAGCATCTCTATCTTAATATCATAAATATAAATGGAATACCCAGTCAGGTTAGGTTTTCACTTCTCACCCTGTCCTTTCACATCTTACCATCT
>VXBB01001148.1:107886-122729 GCA_013399915.1 Illadopsis cleaveri | reverse complement strand
AAAAAAAAAAAAAAAAAAAAAAAAAAAAAAAAAGAAGCTAGCTTACAGCCTAGTTTTAATCTGAAAATGAAACAAATAGTAAACAGTTTTAACACAGTGCAATTAAACAATAATGCATTTCTAAATAAAATAAAATTTCCCTAAAGTTTCAGCTCCATCTGTTGTATTTAAACATTCCTCAGCCACATGTTTAGTGAAAAAAAAATGATGGATTTTGCTACCAGCTCTCTCATGCCCCCCACTCTTTCTAATAAGAAGGAACAAAGTTTTTTCACTTAAAGCTGCACTGTCTTTACTAGGAAGGACACACAGAATAGGACTTGGAAATACTTGTGACTATTTCCAAGGCTCACATGAACTCCAAAAAGAGGATTTAGATGGGTGATGTGGGGCTTGATGTAGAAGCTTTTGAAATCAGCAGAAATGTTATAGGAGGTCTACTAGTTTTGGACAAGGTGTCTCATGAGTGATAACTGGGAAAACAATATGCGGATTTTGCTTCTGGCTAAGTGTAAAGCTTTAATTGTATTCTCCTCGTTATAACTAAATTCTTTCATGTGCTAGAATATTCAAGGGGTTGAGGTTCCTGTGGAATAGTTATGTTGTATAGTGAAAAAAACCCCAAACTTTACTACTGTTTTAATTAGAATTCATCTCCTTGTCCTAGCATTAGTTTTTTAGAGCAGTTTTGATTTTATAGCTGCTAGGCAGCTCTCGTCATGTGTTGGTTTTCTAAGAATGCTCCCCTTATCTATGTCTCTCTGCAGAAGCTATCAATCTCTATCAGATTCCAAGACATTGTGCAGAAAGTTTTTAATTTCTCTGTTCCCTGCCATGTAAAAAAAAGAAAAGTGGCGAAAAGAAAAATGTTACATTCAATCAGAAATGAATTTCCATTCCAATATTAAAATTCTCCAGATGTGTCTGTGGGAGAGAGACATATGTGAGTATTTATGCATTTATATGTGTAAGCTACTGAATAGCAAAGGTAAATAACATAAATGTTTCTGCTCTGAAAACATTATTTTACTCACTCTCAAATATTGCATGGTATTTCTTTTCGAAAATAAGATGCATCCATTTCAAAACAAAACTGACCTCTCTTCTGAATATAAATTACTTTAGGCAATGTTAAAATAATTTGTGGAAACTTCAATGACTTAACCTGAGTTCTGTGATAACTGTATTTCTGGACTGAGCTTTCAGGGTTTTAAACAGAAAAATCTACTGTAAAATAGTGTTGGGCTGGTTTTTCTTTTTTATGCAACAGAAATATCCCTCCTAAGGGATTTTAAATGGATGAAGAGCAGGTGTTTTTATTTGATGGTAAATTGGTAAGCTGATTGCCTTCAAAATTAACACAAGCTATAACCAGAAATCATCCCCCTTCAAAATATCAAGAGCATGAAACAAAAACAAAGCATTCTTAAATGCTGAAATACCATAATTTCAAGTAACATGAATGCAAAAGTTAGTCAATCTGTGCTCATGTATATATACACACACATATATATTGTTATTGCTTAATACAGAATTTATGAATTCTGTTCTTAGTAACTTTTTAGACTTCAATTAGAGATAGTGATGGAGATTAAAAACAATGTTACTAGGTCGATGTTTTTGTGTCCCTCTTTCTTTGATGAGACAAATTAAGTTTTCTGTGTGCTCTACATGAGTGTAATCCGTTATGTATCGGAGAATTCTGTCTGATTCTAATAAAAGTTTGGTGAGAATTTAGATTAAAAATTTAAAATTATGATAGATAGACCACTTCCCTCTACCTTCCTCTCCCATAGTTACACTTCTAGCTAGTGAATCAGGTTTTGTTTATTAACTCATCATTTGAAGTGGATTCCTCATTCAAAAACACTCCCTTGTCTGCTCCAAAGAACCATGAGACACCAAGTCATAGGAAAAAGCATATGCTTTGTAACAAAATTACCATTTTGAAACATCAATTCCATCAATTTTAATGTGGGAAAATGAGTCGATTTTGTGTTTTATTCATATAAAAACCAAATTCTGTGCTGAAAAAACCCTTAATATATGTACTTTCTGTTAATTCTATGAAAATTTCAAGGATAACCACAGAAATCATGACCAATCCACTCTTTAAGAACAGTATTGTCTCAAACTGAAACAATATTTTATATAATCAATATAAGCAGAATGGAAAGATCAGTACAAATATAGTTAAGATTTTTTTTTTTTTTGCAAAGTGTGGTTTGACACATACAATTAAGTAATGAAGACAAAGAATTCCTGAGCTAAACATGCTTACAGCATAAAAAATTAAGCTGAGGCTAGTGTTAGTAAATTAGTGTTAGTACAGTATGTGTGATATTAAGTCAGTTATGGTTAATCTGTTCTTGCTGTGTTAAGCCAGGTGACCTATGCTGTTTGGAACCATGTGTGTCAGAAAGTTGTGTTTCAGCACAGACCATATTTTTACATACCAAAAAGGCCTATTTTCACCTTTCATATAAGCAAAAGATTAATTTTATAAAGTGAATAGGTTTCTCCTTAATAAAAGAGACAGGAAACATCCTGTCATCATGATCTTAAAGAGGTCACTTTTTTAAATTAGGATACAGTATGAACTTCTTTTTAGTATTCCACTCAATGTGTCAGTCCTTTGTCAACTGTAAAATTCTGTTAGACAGATAAATATTCTCAGGGCCATGATTGGGATATTAATGATAAAAGTATTTTCCACTGCCATGACCAAGCAGGTCTGGGTGATGACATATATCTTATGAACTCACTAGCTCGTCTTTCTTTAAGTATCCACAAAGTTTGTGGGGCTTTTCTCCATTTTTTTTTTCTCCTGCCGTGAATACCATGGCCTATTCTTTGACTTGTTGCTTCTTAAGGAGAAATCAGTTGCATAAGAGTGACAACAACATTCTGAAGGCCTTTACAATTAAAAATCTAATTATTTCCTGAACTCTATCTCAATTTGCATTCAGCTGGCATTCTCTCCTACTGTTCCACCAGGCATCATGTCAGCTATGACACTGACAAAATGTTCTGATTATTATTATGCTCTAGAATACCAACCAACCAACCATCATTGAAAATGCAGAAACAAAACAACAATTGGAGAAAAAAACCCCTATATTTAGAAAAATAATATATAGAAAGAAAAAGCATATATATTTGACCGATAAAATCTTGGAAGCTGGTTTACTTCCTCTGGGTAGAATCCCTGCTGTTTTTATAAATGTTGTAGTATATTTCTGCATGAAAATACAAGCATTGTAATTCAGTTCTTTCACAGGAAAGGACCCTAAAAGAGTAGAATTAAATGTATTTGAAATGTACAGTCAGATATTTAGGGGATATAGATGGTATATGTCCACTCACTTTTTGCACTAAGTAGTCTCTCAAAATGGTAAGGAAGAGCACAAGAAATGAAAGGTTATTAAACTAAAACTTTTAAATCGAGAGTCAATTAAATGCCAACTTCAACAACCAATCTCTTGATGCAGCAGTGTTGCTTCTCTCTGATCTTGAGGAGGCTGTGTAAAAATTTACCTTTCTGAAATGTACAGTGACACTATGGTAGCAAAACCAGAAAATCAGCATATTTAGAACACATCAGCAGCTTGTGCTTTGGACTATATATCGTGATATATAACCCTAACCACTAGATTAAGGTTTTTCAGATCCCACATCATGTCTTTGTCTTTTAGTACATACTCTCAGTTGAATGTGCTCGAGTTAATGGCCACTGTTGCTCAGATGAAAACGTCATTCTATTGGAGTCTGAACACATTTCACCTTGCATGTGAAAAAGGGAAAATTTCTGTCCTAAACATCCCTCCTCTTTATGTGTGTTGTTGATAAAATATTTTTTATAAAGTTCTTTGTTGTTTTTGTTGCCTGTTTTTTAGTTTGACTGGATGGTTGTGGTTTTTTTTGGGTGGGTTTTTTTCCAAGAAAGAAATTCCATCTTTTTGAGAATGCAATAAAAATGTGTATCTGATGAAATACAAACCTGGTTCTGTTGTAAACATCATGCAGCTATGCTCACTTGTGTCCCTTGATGTTATATGGTGCTCTTCGGCAATTCAGAGAGTATTTAAAGTCTGGTAGAAAACTGTAACCTCTTTTCTGCTCTCTATTCTGTGGTGTAGTAGGTCATGCTTTCCTTGATTATAAGGCAGGTTTCAGGATAGCCATTTTTGTGTCCTTTTCTAATGACTGAATGTCATTAGCAAGCAAAAGTAAATAAATCCAAGATAGTATTTAATAAATGTTGTACATGGCTGTTTATACAGGCAATTCAAATTACTCTGTTCAATGGATATCACATCCAGACACTTTGAAAGAGGCTATAAACCAAAATGAGACACATTGGACTATGGTAGATATCTGTGTATGAGCTCTCCACACTCCCTCTATATATCACATATCTAATTCTGAAATATTCTTTTTAAGTAAAGTGTATAAAGATTTCCTTACAAAATATATATTTGATGAATCTGTCAGGTGAATACATATCATATAAAAAACGTAAATGTGAATTTAATGGTAAGGGAGCTTGAGCCATTTCCACTTCCCTCACTAGCTATTTCTCCTCCATCCCTTTTGGCAGCTGTTTACTCTAGCAGAGATTTAATCTGGTCAGGGAATGTACTCACAGAATCAACTTAGTTGATTCACATTCAACAGCCCTGTGCTTGCTTGAGGAAAATTATGCTTCTGCTCCATTCCAGGAGAGAAATTTTCTTCCCACCTGGAAGTTTGAAGGAAAACGCTGTTTAGATGAAACTTGTATAAAGTGATAGTATCTTAGATAGATTTTGGTTCATTGTCAAAAGGGAAAGGTAGTAAACAGGGTTCCATGGGAGTCTGCCCTGCAGACAGAGATATAAATATATGCTTCAATAAAGTTCATGTCTCAAGACAAATATAAAGCATATCTTCACTCTCCTTAGCAATAATCCACAGAATATATAGTCCATTTACTGGTTTTGCAGATTCTATCAAACCATTAAGGTTCAAAACCAGAACCATAGAAAAAGTTTAGAATTCAAAATAATTTGAGAAATTAATCTAGCTTATGCAGAAGAACAAATAGAACAGGAGCAAATTTCTAAAGTTAGCTCAGATAATCTGCAACACAAATAGGAAAGCAGTGCAGAAAACCTGCAGTTTATCATTAATAGCAAGCAGAAAATGACTCAGACTTGCCATATTTTTTAAAAAACTGTAAGAGCTAATGATTCTTCTCTTGGTATTTCTGATTTTTCTTGAAAGCTGCAGTTGAACAGCAATAACAAAATAGCTGAAGAAGAGTTGAAGAAGCCTGAGTTGTCTCCAAAGACTGAATAGAAGCTTCAGAGATGAATGGTGTGTAATGTGCTTCATGACCACTGAGGTTAGGACAAGACAAAACAAAGTAAAATTACAGAAAGAAAGATTTCGGTGAGGTGGCCATCATTCCTGTCGTACAGGGTTTTACACTAAAATACTTGGTTGAAGAAAGTATTTGAATATGGTCCCCCAAAGCTTTTGGAAACTACTTAGCCAAAGTTGCAATGGACCTTATTAATTCTCCTTTGGACTTTCTGAGGTTGCAGTCTCTCTTATTTTCCTGTATTCTATATCATGATTTCTTTTATTCTCCATGATATGTAAGAAAGATTTGGTTGCAAAAACACCCCAAGAAAACACAGAAGGATTGCTTAGTGTATTACAAGGTACAGAAGAAGACCGTGACTTGTTTATCTTTGAATGGTAATGTTTTTATTAATTAGTTCCTAAAGTGTATAAAAAATTATATAATATTAATTGCCGTTTGAGATAATAAAATAATATGTGTCAGGCTTTGACATAAAAAATCATGATTCAAGAATATTCCTGTTCTGCAGAGATCATAAAATGTACTTTTCACTCATTACATAAAGTAAAATTCACTCCTTTTTTGTGCCCAGCATAAAAGCCAGCCTTTTGTCACACATAAAAAGAAAGAAAATTACTTGAAAATTAATGATGTCTTTTCTTTTGTGGGATGAATATCAATTGAGTTAATAACAAGCACAAAACCTGAAAACCTTGTTTTTTGAAATTGATGTTACTGAGGAAAAAGATACACAAAATCCTGAGAGAAACATATCTATTTNAAAAAAACAAAACGAAAAAAAAACCACCAAACCACAAAACCAAAAAACCAACAACTAAGATTTCCACTTAATGGACTGGAGATACTGTTTTTTAAAAAACCAGGTGCATTATTTTCTGAATATATCCAGCATTTTTTACATCACAGTTGTGAATTCTGTCAAAATAATCTAAATGTACTTTCTGTCTGTAGAGTCAGACAGGATATTCATCTGGCCTTCTGCTACATTGTCTTAATTAATTTTTGCTCTCACTAAAAATTTTTGTCTTCATGTACCACTACACTTCATTCAGCTAAATGTAATAAAGCACTAATCTTGACCCAGTGAAGTTGATGGGAACTTCCACACTGTCTTTGCTGACTCAGGAACTGCTATGAGATCATGCGGACATGAGCATAACTGCTTCTTCACATAAGGAGAAGACTCATTCTTATTAGTTTATTAAAATATTAACTTAAGCTGACAATTTAGAGAAGATTGCAGAACTGAATTCAGTGCTGTGCCCCCCTGGGTTCTGCAAGCATAGTGCCTCAAAATGGCAGCGTCCTGCACTATATCAACAGACCTAAAACACAAGCAATTTTTGTCATTTTGTATTGATGAAGTGGAATTATACTGAACTATGCCCTGAAAGCGTGTGTGTGCGTGTATGTGTGTGTATATATACATGTATGTATGTATGTACGTATGTACGTATGTATGTATGTATGTACATATGTATAAGAGTGTTAGGGCACCAGACATGAGATTTCTCAAGTATGACAGTGGGAGAAAAAGGTGGAAATAAGAATTCATATTGTAGTTCATATTGAAGGACATTATCAGACACTTGAACTGGCCTGAGTAAACAGCAATCTGAGTGGTTGCATCATGCTTACTTGAAGGATTTTATTTCCTAAAAGTTGGTTTTGTAGTTGAAACTTTCAGGTTTTCCTGTATTTTGCTGCATGCACTTCATTGCATATCGGATATCTGGTTCTTTTCCTGACTTGCACACAGGGTCTTCTTTTACCATTTCTTAAATATGTCTATTGTAAAGGAATTTTTAGCCTCTTTTGATCTCATCAAGATCTAAAAAGAAGATATGTGGATTTTTTGAGAGCTGGAAGCAATAATCATATGGAGTAAAACTCATAGATTTATGGATTAGTATGAAATTTCACCTAGCAGTTGAAGGAAAAGACAATTTCTTATAAAATATAGTGGCAGCCTTCTGAGGTATGTTACATATATAACTTTTTATTTTAGCTATATATAATTTAGTAAGAATAGGTGCTTTTGCATCATAAAGGAAAAACTGAAAGCATTTTTGTCTTATTCCATTTTCTACAACAAATAGATTACAAAGAGAATTTGCCTGGTACTAGATTCCAGTAAGAACTGAGATTTTATGCTGAGTTATAGATCTGTGAACATAGGTTTGCCAGCAAAAGTCAAACAGCCTTGAATATACAGAGAGTCAAAGAATCACTGAAGCATAGAATGGTTTGGTTTGCAAGGGACCTTAAAGATGATCTGGTTCCAGCCACCCTGCTGTTCACTAGGTCAGGTTGCTCACAGCCCAGTCCACCCTGGCCTTGATCCCTTCCGGAGCTGGGGCATCCACAGCTTCTCTGGACAAACTGTGCCAGCACCTTACCACTCTCTGAGTAAGGAATTTCCCACTAACATCTAATCTAAACCTGTCTTCTTTCAGTTTATCATTGCCTTTTGTCCTGTCACTATCTGCCTGTACAAAAAGTCCCTCTCCTTCCCTTTTACAAGCTCCATTCACGCATGGGAAAGATGCAGTGAAGTCTTCCTGAAGCCTTCTTTTCTCCAGGCTCAGCAGCTCCAGGTGTCTCAGCCTGTTTTCACAGAAGAGGTGCTCCGTGCCTCAGGTCACCTTCATGGCCATCCCCTGGACCATCTTTAACAGGTCCACATCTTTCTTGTGTTGAGCTCACATGGATTTTAAATATAGAGAGAATAAGAGGGATTTAAAAAAAGATATCGTATTGTATATTAAAAAGAACATTCTATGCTGTAAAATACTACAGTATCTGGAGCTGACTCCCTGAATAATGAATTATTGCTGAAACTGTGGAGCTGTGGGTAACTGTAGATATCTACCTCTTGGTGTAAGAAGAAGCCAAACTTAAAGCAACTAAAAATACCTGTAAGATCTTTAGCTCTTGTGACAGATATTGGCTCTGTAAGAGAGGATAAATCTGACAAACAATACAGTATTTTATATCATGGACTATATATATATATATATTTATAAATGTGAAATATTTGTGACCTTGAACCACTAAATAGCTTCAGACATGAAGGATTTGGAACAGAGCTAAAGAAAAGATGATTCATCCACAAGGAAAAGAGTAGTAGAAGCATGGTAAAGGTGTAGTAAGTATAAATTACCAGGCTGGATTTGGTACTGATTTATATGTTGTTGTCTAAGTACGTGCCTATGAAATGTAATCAGCTCATAAGAATTTAGTTTCTTTTTATACTGATGAGAGTAGCAGTCATCCAAAGGCCAGAAACATCCTGGGGGAACTCATCCTCCAACAGCGTTTGCTCAAGCAAGGTTTGCTACGTGAGGCTCAACATTAACTTGTACAGTGAGAGAGACTTAAAGAACTGCCACACAGGCTCAGGATTTCCCTGTCTGGTGATGCAGAGCCACACTTCAGCTGTAAATACACTGCACATTTCCATTCAGGAGGCAGAGAGCTATATTTTGCCCCTGCTGAAAGTAGGTGTGCTTTATGAATGAATTACTTTTCTTTTTTCTGTACAAAGCCATTTACTTCCTGTTTCATTAGCATCACATTGACCAACATATACTTAATTATTTTATACAACAGAATATGTACAGCCCACAGGGACATTACAGTGGATAAGCAAGCTTCAAAGGTATTTAAAACTAAATGCAAGAAATTTTTCTTTGTAGGCAGGGAAGGAAGAAAAAAAAATAAAACAAAAATTGATATTGTTTTGTTTTCTTCTGCTGGATTCACTGTAGTTTTATATATTTTTATTTATACACTATCTTTGTGTGCTAGATGTATTATTTATGGGTTATATATTATTCATATATTTTGATATATTTTCTGTTTCAGTATGAAAAAATAATTTACAAAATTACTAAAATATTTCATTGATTCCAGTGAAGTTATTAACAACACAATTAAACAAAAAAATATGATTTAAGATTTCTTCTATAGGAAGACCTGCATACATTGCAAAAATATTTCAGTATTATGTAATTAATTTACTGATAAATACAACTGAATGATGTAACTACTATTAGGCCATAAGGAAGTGCAGTTGAAAATAATAAACATTCATTCCAATCTTTGGTCTAAAGAGACATGCCCTGAGAAATGACTTCAGTGAAAAAAAGACAAAAGTTGGGAGATTGGCACTGATATATGGTGTTCATCATCCATAGACGAACTTTGAGTCAGATTTACGGTCACAGTGAACTCAAATCAATAGAAGTGATGGCTGATAGGTATGAAAACTCTTAGGCCATTCTTTAGTTACAAGTTGGAAATCTTTTCATCAAAATCATGGCCAGAACAAAACCTAGTGCTAAATCACCCCAGGACCAGCTCTCTCAGGTGGGAAAAAACCCATGCAAATTGATTTTGTGATTCAATTATACTCAAAGCCTTACACACAAAAATATGGTGAAATAATTTCCTCATTTTTTAGAGAGAAGTGCTGGAAGATGAAAATCAATAATAAGTAATCTTTAAGCTATTCAAACCGAGTGGGTAGGAGAGATTAATTGCTTTTAGCAATTCACTTCTTCACTCTTTAGTGAAGCATAGGTGTATTTTTACTTTGTATGTTTGTATGTAAGTATGTTTGTATGTATGTATGGAAAATTGTCTTGACAGTGTACTGGCTGAGAGGTGAAATCTACCCATAATCCTTTTACCCACTGTGACAATGAAAAGCAGATCATTGCCATGTGCCCATTCCAAAGTTTTGTCTACTCTGTGTGGATATTCAAATAGAATAAAAAAGAGAGAGGAAAAACTATTAGTCCTGTTTTGATCTCATACCACTTATGAGTACACCAACATGGATTTTAGAGTAGTTATTTTTGAAAAAGTACTCACATAAAAGAGAAATCAAGCCTCAATGAGAAAAGAGAAATCCAGAATATAATTTTACTGGTTAGAAAACAAATTTATATGTAAAATAAATTTACCTCACCATAATTTACTCTTAAGTGTATATAAATATTGTCAATAAATAATTACAGTAGGTGTAGATGTTAATCTACTCATGGCTATGGCCTTCATAATAGGATACTTTATTAAACATTTTTCATAAAATATATTAAAAAATCTTACCTCAAACTTCATATCTCTTTATGAAGCTTGAGGTAAGATGTCTTTATTTAGTTTGAAATGTGCTACTGTCTCTAGTTGTTTTGTGCTTGATATACAGGTATAACAGGCTTTCCTGAAACACCTTATTTTAGCTTTTATTTTTGCTTTGATTTTTAAGTGGTCAAATTCCAGTAAATTAGGGATATTGAATTAATTTTAAAACAAATATTCTGAGAACAGGTCAGAAAAACAGTGCAACAAATTTTAAGCAAGTTGGCTTATCCAACTCCACATAGGGTCAATTAGATATTTAGTGGTGTGCACTGTAGAAGCAACTTGAGTGCGCAATTACTACAATATTATTTAAATAATTTTTTAAAACAGGACTGTGTACAGTTGAAAGGAGTTTGGTTACTTGTACCAAAATTGATTTAAAAGAATGACAGTGCTACATGTAGTGGTCTTTAGTTCATTAATCTCCATATAGTTTGAGTTGTTGAAGTCTGTATGACTTTTTGAAGGACAGACTTCCTATAATTGATTCATGGTTAATGTTAAACACGGTTTTATACATTTGCATATTCTTCATGCAGTTAGTGTTTCAAAAAGAGCAAAATAATTAAAAAAATTAAAAGCTAATTCCCCCACCCCCCTTTGCAATTATGCACCCCTAGTATCTGCTTGAAGATGATGGTAATGAAGGATAGGGACTTCACAGTTTGATGCAGGCTCCCTATGGTATTCCTTTGAACTGCTGAGACATAGACACTTACTCTTTCTTGTTTATTCCAGTTTTCACAAACCTTGCCAGGCAGTGTAACTGTATGTTCAAAGCAGAACATAAAATGATGTAGTTTTAAAGGACTCATTAATTTTCTTTGTACTCAAAAGCAACTCCATTAAAAAATGTAATACGCAAATTCTGAACTCGAACACGTTCCAATTTTACTGCTGTTTACTTCAAAGGGTCCTGAAAAGAGTATGCTGGAGAATTGAATTCTTGTGTTGAAAAATTAATCTATTGCTGACACTGACCCATTTTTTTTTTATTCTCTCTGGTTTAGGGATTTTTAAGGTTTATGTATTTGTAAGACAAGTCCATGCTTAAGTGTCTTTTAAGATGCTTCCCCTTGAAAGATTAAAAAGCAAACCATGTTATACTTTTAGAAACCAGAAAGATAGTTTAGAAACTGCAATTGTCTTGACTGTGTCTGCTGAGGCCAAGATTTCTAAATACATTATATTAGATATGCAGAATATGTATATTTTTGAGCTGATGTTACTCATAATATTGACATTAACTGAGAGATTAAGACTGGTATTTTTGCCTTTACAAATAAATGAGTGGTATAAATTATTTTAGCTGTTATTTGGAAAAGTTATATCTTGCTCTGTTTTCCACAAAGGCTAGAAGTCTCTGTAGGCTACAAATAACACTGCAAATATTAACGCTTTTCTGCAATACTTGGTTGGTCTGACTGCACCAAGATGGTTGCACCACGTGCTCACCTCCTGTGAAGGGGAGACAAAAGCAGCTACAAGATGCTTTTGGTAGACAGGTTGCAGCACAGCAAATTCTACAACTTGAAGTTCTGCACTCAGAGAAAATTCCAAAAAGAGTGTTCCAATAGACACTGATTTCTAAATAAGCAAATAACATAAAATCCCTCCACAGCCATTTTGATGTGCTATTTTGATGTGCTATAATATATTGATATTCTATTGCGTAACATAAGTTTAAAGCAGGTACAGTTAGAAATTTAGCCTCCTGTATGATAGCCTGTGTAGCATGCCACCAATGCCCCAAATCAGTGTCTTCTCTTAGCCCATCCTGAAAACTTTTTGAATCTTCACAGACATGCACACCAGAAGTCAATGGAAGTCAATATCAATACACATCTCTTCATGCTGATTTGAAAGAGCATCTAAATATTTAAATTCTTGGGGCATTACATGATGCAATTTTCATGTATTATATTGCTCTATAATTATTATATAATTAGATTGAAATAGAGTGAGTTTGGTTTATAATATCTAATTATAATAATATTCTGTTATTCAGTGTATATAATTATTACTGCTATAATTATTCTGTTTCTGGAATAATTTCTAAGATGGGATTTTGAAAGTCTCTTGTAAAGATTCATCGAATTAATTTTTCCAAGAAATTGTTCTGATTTTTCTAAAGCTGATCTGATTATTTTGACTGTTCTAAATAATTTCTGGAGACTCATTAACCCTTTCTTGTGCAGCAAGCTCTACTGGAACCAAAGGGAGGAAATGCTATATTCCAAGAAGATTGAACAATTATAAAACATGGTGTGCTACATCTGCAAGCCTGTAACAGACGACACAGTATACAAGAAATAGTACTTCCCAACCTATGATCTAAGAATTGGAAGAAAAGAGTTTTATATTTCACTTGAAATATTTGCTTTCACAAAGAAATTATCTTTGTGGATATGTGCAATATCTAAGAGCATGCATTTGTAGTAAATATATACAGTTAACTCAGTGGTCCCATAGCGTAAAACGAGACATGGGAGGCTGCTATACAAATAAGCATATCATATCCAAATATTTTTCTAGTTTCCACAGACCTTTTACAGTGTGGTATTGTTTTAGAGAATTTAAAGTATACCAGACAAACTGTAGTGAAGTCTTGCAGTGAAGGAAAATGTACATCTTGGGTATCCATTAATCTTCCAAATAAGAGATGATTTTAACCAGAGCTCCAGATTACTTAAAAGAAATAATTATACAACAAACATAATGAATTTTAATTTTAGCAGCTTTAATATAAAGAACTCCCAAACCATAAGAGATTACCCAGTTGTCTTTCAGATAGAAAGCAGTTATTGAAAGACCTTCTTGATTATCTGGGCATTTAACCATGAGAAAAAGCGGTTGAGTCCCAGGCCTCACTAGCTCATGTATCTCGCCTTAAGGAAGGCAGTCACTTCATGCCTTCCTGTGAATGCGGTTGAGGGTAAGTTTTCAACTGAGCGTGGCATTGCATGGAATAACCCAGATTAGGTCATGGACCTGAAAAAAAAAAAAAGGAAAACTGTGCAACAATATAGGGTAACACGAATGGAAATTTCCCTGTGGATTTTGCTTCTTGTGGCATCTACTTGGCATCAAAAGTTACATGTACAGCGTTAAGAGCAACTTAATCACCAGCCATTGGCACAAATAGCAAAAGGGGTGAGTATAGTTAACTATGCTCCACCCTTTCTCACATTTTTCAAAATGTCAACTTCTGCATCCAGTCCTTATTCTCACTGGGCACATAAAGCCATTGTCAGAGACAAAATGAATTACAGTATATGCATTAAATGGACAATTTGTATGAATTAGTAAGGGTCTCTTTACGTTGGATGCAGAAGGAAGTTAAAAATTACTAAATTATTTGTATTATATGTTCTAAAAATATTTAGGGGAAAAAGTTCCTGTTCTAGTTCTAGCTCTGAAACCTCTATCTTGCTCATAACCCAGTCCCTCAGGGATGAACCTGTTTTTGTTTTCTGAAATCCTGAATAACCTGAACTCTGCAGATCATCTTTTCTTCAGGATTCATAGCTTTGCTAATGGATGCCACCTCAGACTGAATTGACAGTTATGGCTTACATGTTATTTTTTTATTTTTGTTTCTGTCAGGAAGTGTAACAAATTGTGACATTTTCTACCCATGTACAGATGTAGGTCCTGTTCTATTCTTAGTTTCAGATATGATTTGAAAAACATGGTATGAGATTCAAAATAAATATGCTGAGCTGGTTATGATTGCAACATTGTGTCTGGAGGGCAATTCTTCTCTAAAATGAGCGGAACACTAAAAAAAGTCTAATTTTCTAAAATGTCTCACATACTGTCTAGTTTGTTACCAGTTTCTCAGACTGATTGTAATTTTAAATCTTGGAGGAGTGCAATATGTTAGAAAAACTACTGAATTATCTTTTTACCTATAAGCTTCCCCGGGAGAAAAGGCATCCAAGAATAAATACTTTCCCCTTGGAAACCAGCTGTCACTTCCTTCAAAATCTGTGCTGAATAACAACTCCATTACAATTATTGTGAAGAAAATTTCATTTTTTTTTTTTTTTAATTTTGTCTTTATGTAAAACTGAGCAGTATGGATACTATAGATAAGTATGAATCAGATGTTGTATGTTTACATACATAATGAAACTGTTGAAATTATGTTTTGCAATGGTTCTTTGCCTGGCCTTTGTGTACACAAGTGGAAGAGAGAACCTTTACTGTCTAAGTCCTGTAAGTCTGGTTTGTTTTGTGAAAAAAAATCGAATTTTTCTTAGTTTTAAGTAAGAGATATTACTCTTTCAGAGATAAAAATTGTCACATTAACAGGATGCCT
>VXBB01001148.1:81219-93346 GCA_013399915.1 Illadopsis cleaveri | reverse complement strand
TATGTATATTGAGTGATTAAGTATAATAAAAATATATAACTAGAATTCTGCTATTTCTTTCTTTTCTTCTCCAGCATGTTCTTCAAATGAGCCAAAGAGGGTTTTTTCCATGTTTTTTGTTTCCTTATTTGTCTTTAAATGAAAAGATTGGGGAAACCCAAGAATTTTATCCTCTGGTGTTCTGAAGAGGTTGTTGCTTTTCAGTGCTTTTAGTAACAGTCTTTTAAAAATGTTGTGCCTTGAATGGAATACTCCTTCCAAGATTTCACTGGACAACCTGTATTCTACAATATTCCTTTCCTAATGAAGCAGCTAGTGAGCTCTACTTCTAGATGACCTTGAAATTCTGTTGCACAAAAAAGCCTTAGTCTACTATTCTTTCTGAATCTGGGTTTCTTCAACAGATCCCTACCACAACAATGCCCTCTTTGTTTTCTTCTTTTCAATATTCAGAGACCATCAGCACTTTAAATAGTGAAGTAGATTTCTATTTCTTTGATATTATTAATCTTTTAAGAGAGATTATATGCTTCTTTAACATCACCATAACCACCTGAAAAATCATTGTGAATTTAATCTTTTTTATGCCAATTAATTTGTCATTTTACTCATGGTTTCTTGTTCAGAGGAACTTCTGGTTTCTTCTCTTTGTTCCAGGTACTTTTTCCAACAGAATATGGACCTTTAGACCAAAAGTATAAGCAACAGGTATATGAATCAAAAGCATATGAAAATTTTGTGAATAGTTCTTCTCACTTCTTGATTAGAGTTCATATTACTGTTGATTTCCAGCTATGATCATTTGTGTTTGGTTTGATTAACAGGCAATTTTCATTTACATTATTTTTTCCATTCAACACATAACCTTTAATTTCCTACAGGTAGTCAGTCAACCTGGACAAAGTGTCCTGTGCATTCTGTTTTTAAATCAATTGTGTAACATAGTAAAATAAATAACTAAGAATTCATTTACTGTTGTGGTAAATAATTTTAATATTGAGATTCAGATATTTGCTTCAGAGTAAGTGATTAGACTTAGGGTATCTAGCAGTCCGTTTATTACTTTTTATCTAAGCTGCACACATAATCAGAATGACAGTTCAGTGAGATCTTTGAGCCAAAGACTTTAAGTAATTTCTTTGATATTAATCTCAGTGTATTATACTTTTATATTTGTGTATTTATAGTTGTATATTTGTATATTGTATATTTGTATATTTATATAGCCAATAGTTAATTCACAAATATGTTTAAAAGAGAAATGAAACTTGTATTTTATCTGCAAGGTATTTTTGAACTGCATTAAAGACTACTTGCTAGTTTACTATTTTTACATAAATGGCTTTGGATGTAAGGGATCTTAAAGATCATCTGTTCCAACCCCCTGCCATGGACACCTTCCAACAGACCGTGTTGCTCAGAACCCCATGCACGGTGGCTTTGAACACTTTCGGGAAGGGGCACTCTAGGAATCTATTCAGACTGCATAAAGTAGATTTAAGGTATTCAGGCTTTAGAAATGCTTCACAAGAGTTTTTTTTTTCTTAGAGTTGTGAGTTAAAGTAAGCAGACTAGATCAGGAAATTTGATATATTGCTATCATATTGAAAACTTTTTCTTATTTTGTCAGCTGTACACAAGAAATCTTTTTTTTTCGCTTTTTAATATTGATTTGAAATTTTATACAAACTAATTAACATTTTGAGATATTAAATACTTAAGTTTACCTTTGCAAGTAATTTCTTTAATTTTTTACTAATGGAATAAAGTCCTGAAATGGAAAAGGGTAATCAAGCAACTAGACACAAATAGCGTAGTTTCAAAGTTCAGGTGCAAATTTAGTTTGGCTTTCAGACAAAACAATTTAGTTTAAATTAGTCATTTCACTTTGGTGCTATGCAGCTCCGTATCTGATAGCTTTTCTTTAGAAACAAATTTGTAAGACTTCACCTTGTGCTATATATTTAGGAATCTCTTAACTAGGAGTATACATTACTATTAACTTTTGTTCATTACCTGAAGAGGAACTGATATTTCAAAATGAAAGTTATGATTTCACTGGTTTAATATTATGGCAATAAAAAAATAATTAAATAAAATGTTGCTTTTAATACCTATAGAGTGATTTTTTCTGTAAAGTCTGAAGCTGTGGATGTCAATAGTAGTTTACAGAAATGCATAACTTCTACAGCACACATTATTACCTTGGTACAGTTTTGAAGTACATTCTCTTTCAAAATAAACTGGTTTTTTTCTAGAAAATTTCTAGAAAATGCAAAATACTGTGTGAATTTTCAGGTATTTTACAGCTAGCTACAGTGATGTCATGAATACTTTAGACAAGACTAGAGTAGAATAGAATGGGACATTTTAGTTGGAATGGATCTACAGCATTCATCTAGTCCACATGCCTGACACCAGCAACATCCTCCCCAGCACCTCTGCTGCCACCAGGGATGTCTGAGGTGATACTCCTCCATGAAGCCCTAAGGCTCTTTTGTGGCTCCTTGAACATGGTGAGTGTCAGACAGGAGGGTCCCAGCAGCATCTGTCCTGGAGACCCTGCTGGCACCAGCAGGGGCAGAACAGTGCTGATGCCATGTCCTTAGGGGCACTCCCAGGAACTGACATTCCTCAGGCAACAATGTCCCTTCCCTTCCCTCTATGTCTCCCAACAGCCACGCCTCAGGAACTCAGCAGGCAAGCTTGCACTGCCCCAAGTGGTTCCTCTCAAAGAGAGCCTACAAGTGCTTGCACTCCACAATGGTGACGATCAGCCAGGATAGTTTTGGCAGCAGCCCCAGGCCTGGGACCCTGACAGCACTGGTGCTGCAATCCCCATCTGAAAATTCCCTCTTGCAGCCTGAGGAGCTGCTCTACTCTGACCAGAGTGTTTCTCACACCACCTACATCATCACAAGTGGGGAAAAGCCCAATCCTTATGGCAGTCCCAGTGATGCAGCTCGGGTGGTGAGAGCTGCTCTGGGGCCCAGACAGCGACAGTCCTGACAGCTCAGCATGGTGGGACACAGCCCCCAGTGCTGCTGCTGCTGCTCAGCCTCTCACCTCATACACTGACCCACCCCAAGCACTGTCCTTGTCCCAGACCTTCTGTCCCCTACAGCAGCTTCATTACCACTGCCTACAGCTCTTGGGGGCCACAGAGAGTTATTCAACTCAAGAGATGGAGGAAAATAAAAGATAAGAAAAACACAAGTGCCCCAAATTCAGGGCTGACAAAACACACTGTTAAGAACACAGTCAAAATGCCTCTTAAACACAGAGAGACCTTGGAGTATCAATCACTTCTCAAGGGAGCCTGTTCCAGTGATGTCAGTAAAGAGATGCTTCCAGATTCCCAGTCTGACTCTCCCATTGTGCAGCTTTGAGCCATTCTCACATGCCCTGTCACTAGATCCCAGGGAGAAGAAAACACACCTCCCTCTCCACGTCTTTATCACCAGGAAGCTGCAGAGAGCAATGAGGTCACCCCTCAGTCTCCTTTTTCCACATTAGGCAAGACCAGAGTCCTCAATCTCTCCTCAGAGAATATGCTTTCCTGCATAAAAGGCCCATCTGTTGTTCAGTCTAGAGGCAGTGGGAGGGGATGGGTTTTTTTCTGTTTCACTTTGCTTTGAGGTGAATCTATGTGACCTGTACAGTTGGCCTTCCTTTTTCACCTTTTGAAATTTCATTACATTTTTTAGCTGATACAGTTCACTTTTGGAATAGTCATATTTGGGTTTTGGTGGAAATTCAGGCATAAAATTTTTCACAAAATGTAATTTTGACTTTGATTTTTTTTTTCTTTGGAGTCCTGTTTCCCTTTCACACCTAAAGTTAAATAGAATGGAAGAGAAAATTTAGGTTGGAAGGGACCTAAGCTGGACAAGAAAGCTGCTCATTCATTCATCTTTTAAATAAATGAATGAAAATGTAGTATTCTTACTGTGATGTACATTTTTCCCAGATGCTTAATATGACAATATGATTTGAAGGTGCAGTGACAGGTTAATTGTATAGATTTTTTTTTTTTTTTTTAAATTAGTGGAGGATTTATATTATTATTTGCGTGCTATCCAACCCTGGGGTTTCTCCTTTCCTGAACCTTTGTAGTTTTCAAACTAATACAGAAAATAAATGCTATATGAAATAAAAACACAGAAAATTTTGGAGATGTTCTCTATAAAGTACACATGTTTCTGTGAGTCTGGTGAAAATAATTTGCTGCCTATTATATAATAAAACAGGCATATATTTGTGTATTTTGATATTGTCAAAATGAAAACAGACTTTTAAAATTTGTGGAATTTCATTCACCCACTACATTGGCTTTCTGTGTCAGAAAGTTATTTTGTCATGAACTTACAACACAATTACTGTGTTTCTGGCAAACAAGAACTACTGATAAACAAATAGTACTTCCCAAAGAATGGGGAAAATAGAAATATGTTTGCAAGAAGGGCAGTAGTTATTTTATTTGCCTGGCTACCAAATACTCCTTTCTTTAACTTTCTCCAGTCATAGCTAAGTGAGCTCAAGTGGGAGGAAGGAACATTCAAACTAGGATAAAAGAATTGCCTGTCAAAATGATGTGAATGGGAGACTGCGGAGATTTTTTCAGAAAGTGAGTATGCACTTCTCAAACTCAGAATTGATGCTTCCTCCTTTGTGAGGGCTCTCATGGTATGGAAAAAACCTGTTTGGCACTTGTAGCCAAGTTCTCTTTGTGACTCTGGTGTATTCTGGATGCTGTAACGGAATTTCTCCATGTACTTTGCCTTAATTTCAACTGCACTGCTGGTGTGGTTTAATCCCAGCTGATACCAAGTCCAAGGCTGTCGCTCGTTCAGTCCCCCACCAGTAGGATTGGAAAGAGGATCAGAAGAGAAAAAGTCAGAAAATTCATGGATTGAAATAAAGGCAGTTACAACAAAGGCCACACCCACAAAGAAAGTAAAACAAGGAATCAATTCACTGCTTCCCATGGCAGGCAGGGGTTCACCCATCTCCAGGAGAGCAGGATCCCATCAGATATGACAGTGACTTGGGAAGACAAACGTCATCACTCCAAACATCTCCTCCTTCCTCCTTCTTCCCTCTGCTTTAAGCACTGACCGTGATGTCAGACAGTCTGGAATATCCCTTCGGTCAGTTGGGCAGTCACCTGTCCTGGCTGTGTCTCGTCCCAGCTTCCCAGGCACAGCCAGCCCTCTCACCAGGGTGCAGCATGGACAGCAGCAAAGCCCTGCTCAGCAATAACAAAAATATCTCTGTGTTATCAATCCTGTGTTCAGCACAATCATATTAAATCATATGTGGTTAAATCAATCAGTGGTTAAATCATATTAACCACTGTGAGGAAAAGCAGCTCTACTCCAGCCAAAACCAGCACAACTGAATGACTTGCAAAACAACTAGACAAGAAGAAATAGAAGTGATCTGCAAATTAAATCTATTGGAAATAACAACAAATACCTAATTCCCAACATTTTCATCACACTCAAAAGGTATCTTGACATTATCCAAAAGGGATGAGGTTTAATAACACCAGAAGAAATCATTATCAGCATTAACAAACAAGGAAAATTCACTGATGTTCTGCAAAATGCTTCTAAACTGGAGGGAACAACAGAATCTGTCATTCTAAAATATGATCATACCATTAAAGAGGTGCTTATTAATACTGGAGGCATATTCTGCAACACTTTTTTTCCTTTCATACAGAAATGAGAAGTTGAAAAGGAGTTCTGCAGTGTTGAAGTGTTTCATGAGAACTGAGCTGAACAAGCAAAAATTCTGTTATGTTCAATGCGTGAGAGTGAAGTGTGGCATGTTCTTAAAACTGCAGCCTGTGTTTAAATATCTTCTTGTTCAATTGAGAAGATGAAATGTAACTGATTTAGAAAGGATTGCACTGAAGTTGAAGTTTCTTTTTGATTGTTTGACATGGGTTTATTATTTGTTTTTTGGTGATTTGAAATAATATTTTCACAGAATAAATTATTATGGAACCCTAAATGAACTCTTTATAGAAACAAACAAATCAGCAAAGGATTTGATATTTGCAAATTTAAAGATTTCAGTGAAATTTTCTGGTCAAACATGAAGTATTTATGTCTATCTTTTGGACATAAACTTACATTTCCCTGAATTTCTGCATGACCTCATGGGATTTGTAGTCTAGACAAGGAAGCTGGCTCTTAAAAGATAGTGATGACATAACCATGTGTGTTAAACCTACTGGAACACTGCAGGAGTATTCAGTAGTATTGATATTCAATTAATTTGCCTTGAAATCAAATAATCAATTCTGTGTCTCTAAAGCTTATTTGCCTGAGGATCCAGTGAAGGATATCACATCTCCAAGTAAGACACTGCACAAAAAAACCCCTTATTCTGTGTCCTCTCACTCTTTTGCGATCTTTTAATGATTTCAATACTTCAGCACAAATAGAAATAGAACTGAAACTCTGAATTTAGCTTGACATAGAAATTACAGAAAGTAATTTCTGTCATATTTATGTCACAAAAATTATTAGAAACTTATTTTATAGATTCTTTTGGCAGGAGACAGGTAAGTTTGATCAATGTAGAAATCACAATGAATGGTGTTTTTGCACTGAATTATCTCAGTGCAAAATTAAACATAAGGGGCAGAAAGGCATGCCTGTGAAACTCCATGAAGTCACGTGGCTGTCGTTGGGAGAGCACTGATTTTGGACAGCGCCAGTCACTCCTCTCTTTCCTTTAGAAAACCTCTCTCTGCAACAAACTTGGAAGAGAACATCCATACAGTATTGATATCTGCTGGGAGTCAGGGGTGAAGAAAGTGGAAAAGAAGGCCAGGCAATTGGGTATACCTGCATCCAGAATTGGTGACAAAATTAATGTTAGCAGATGATGGCCTTGATGGTGGAGGTCATGAGGCTTATATCGTTTATCTTCAGTTATGGCTGCTCTTGTAATTAGATTTCAGTTTGAAATAGTGACATTTCACTCCCTGTTGTTTTAAATGGGAAAGCAATTGTGTAGTTAAGGAAAATTACTCTCACAGCTTTTCTCAGACTTCAGACACAGTAGATTGCTTGGGAAAGAAAAACATATGTAAGCAATGCCTTTAGAAGTACATCTGAAACCTACTTACAGAGTGGGCTCAAGATCACAAAGAAAGGATTTAAAAACTATCCTAAGTCTCTGTTAAATCTTTGAAATGCAGAACTG
Organism: Illadopsis cleaveri; assembly: GCA_013399915.1. Classification (NCBI taxonomy): domain Eukaryota; kingdom Metazoa; phylum Chordata; class Aves; order Passeriformes; family Timaliidae; genus Illadopsis; species Illadopsis cleaveri. The sequence goes on along the minus strand of VXBB01001148.1, from coordinate 86,122 downwards.
GGACCAGACTTTTAAACAGAATGAAGATGGATGCCTGCAGAGAATTTTTCAAAAGTTTAAAAAAGATTCAGACATCAGGTGCGGCTGAAATACCAATTAAGTAATAGTACAAATCTTTAAGCATTCAAATTAATTTTAAAAGCTGACTTTATCTGTATATCCTTTCAAAATCACTAAAAAATGAGTAATATGAACTTGGACTGCTCTTTTTAGAAAGACTTCACTTATACTATTGTCAGTCCTGAAGATCCATTCCTCTGTTCTTGATGAAGATGTGCTCTTATTAGCTGTCTTATCACTTTAGGTATTGTTTTAATGCACACTGGACATGTAGGACAGTGGTTTAGAGTGACTTATTTGGTGCCCAGAATCAAAAAGAATTTTTAAAGGCAATGAGTAGCAACCCTTTTTGTATTTCAGATGGTGCCAAAACAGTCATGTTTTCCTTCAAAAGAGGCTTCTTATTCTGGGGATTTGAGAGAGATCTTTTACTAACCTCTGGCTTAGTGCATCTAGACAGTCCCACGGCATGAAGACTAAGTGCTCTGAATCCTGTATAGCAATAACTTGATGTCATGGCCTTTACTCAGGTCAGTACCTCTCCTGAGTGCAGTAGGACAGTGTCTTGTACACAGCTGGAGGCATGTTGCAGAGATGGCCAAAGTTTCGCTGAAATGGAAAACTTGGACAGATCCCCACGCTACATGGATGTATTGTATAAGAATATAACATTTTTTAGAGCTTACAGAGTGGAAGGGAAGATTTTACATCAAAGGACTTCTGTCATCTCAGAGCTAGCTTTACCTCTACACTGATAGGTCTCTATGGTGCTTCATTATTCAGTGTAAATGGATAAACATGATGAAGCTGCCAGCTCTCTACTGCTGTTAGCATAGCTCAGAAAAGGTTAAATGGGCAGGTGCCATGCTTCACATCTCTGATTCTCAAGAAAAACTTAGGGCACAGAAGCATGGAAAGTACTTAATTTCCCATTTTCCTTTTCCCTTTCTCTTCAAACATAGGCTTTACTTCTGTTCCAAAACATGCACGACTGCTGTATGGATATACTGTTACTTAGCAATAATCTTCTACTTTCTCAGAGGAATTTCCAGGATTTCATGTCACTCTATAAACTGTGTTTAAAAATATTATGAAAGCAACTTCTGTTCCACTGGCTTTTTTGTCTACTTAAATCCATCTCCTTTTTTTTCCTTGTGAATTCTAACACAGATAATGTTTTGCAAAACAAAATTCAAGCTTTGTACAGAAAGAAAAGGTATAGAATTTCTGAGCTAGCATATTTTTGTATGTAATAAGATATTTTCTCTAATCTTCTACAGAAAATGAAATGAAAACTCTGAAGTACAAGACAACTGAAAGCTGTCTCTAAGAAGCATACGGTAATGCTGTTTCTTAAAGCTTAGTTAATATCTCTTTCCAAGTAATATATTAAATACATAACAGAAGTACTCTTTTGCTTTTTTACTGTAGTAGTAAATAATAGGCATATTTACAATTATTATTACTTCTTGCACTGAATTTCCATAAAGGAACTCCCATCTGCGAAGTGTAACAGATGGGCACACCAAGGGTCTCAGTTTCCTGAGGAAACAAAGATGATTCAAAAGGTTTTTTTGTTTATCCTCCAAAAACTCCTAATCATAGGTCAGTTTAATCCAAGATGAGAAAGTGAAGATGGCAAGTTCTTGTAAATTTAATGAAATGGTGGATAAAAAATGTCAAGAACTGGATTGTTGCTTTTGAGCCATAAGAAGACTATGCACATATTTTGTTTTCAGAGAAGGCTCTGTAAATGTATTAGCCCATTCAAGTAACTGTGTATGTACATATGTACATATGTGTTTATGCAAAACATACAGTCATAAAACCAGGGTTCTGTTCCCTGCCTCACTAAACTCAAAAAGGAGTTGTGGAATGTAAAGAACATATCAATACCAGCACAAATCACTATATCAAAGATGAAATGCTATCATTTGCAAATATGGTGCTTCTGAATGACCATCTGTGCTGCAGAAGTTTTTTCTCAGGGAAAAACAAACATATCCTATGAGTAAATGACAAGAAGAAATTGTGGCACAAGAAAGTAATCATGTCATTCTTAAAGTTACATTTGCGTGCTAGACACCAGTCCTAAATCTATCTTACATGATTTCTGCTTTACACACTTACCAAAAGATGCAAATTTTTTCATATTGCTACAAGTACAACCTGGAAAATGCTTCAGAAGCAAATATGCAGTTCTACATGCCTCATGAGAATGAAAGTTACACACTCTGGCAGTAGCACAAATATAACATCACTCATCATGGCGATAGCTTTCTTTCATCCTGGTTTTAAAATGAAGTCTTTAATAAGTTAGAAGATCTACCTTGAATGTAAAGGTTGCATAACTCTTTTTTCTATTAAAGGAAACATATAAATGAAATGTTGTATCATCAGTTATAACTGGTTGATGCTTAAAGCTCTGTTAGCCATAAAGATCTAGAAAGATCTTTAATGCTTTCATTATCCCTTGATGACTAAATTCTGTGCAATGAACTGAAGTAGCCACAATGTTTGAAATGTTAGTCAAAAACTGATGAGGAGTGGCTTAGGTATCATAAAATAAGAATAAAAGCAATTTAAAAAGAGTCCACATATTCTCAGTTTGACAGAATAGGAATTGACAGGTAGGAACAGCGAATTTGAAAGAAATCTGTGCATGAGAACCTGGGAACCAAATGAGCAAGCAAATCTCCCCCACTGTGTGGAGAGGTATTGATAAGCTGTGTATCCCTTCTTTTTATTTTCTTCACTGTTCTCATTCCTTTACTAGCTCCTCTCTTTCTGTCCATTCTGCCTTTTCTGCTTATTTTTCCATTGTACTTATTCATGCAGTGCCATTTCAGAAATGTCAGTTTTAGACCTTGCTACGGGTGACCTTGACTGTGGTTCTGTCACTGAAGAGGATGGTGAAGCTTCAGCTGTAGTCTCAGAGAATTGCTTATATGCTGTGACATTTTGTTGAATGCTAAATTGGTAAAGGTAGGGGTCTGAATGAAGAAGCCTGCTTAAAATTGAAAATGAGACAAAGACAAAAATGGACATTTGTGTGTGGACTGTTTTGCATAAGCAGTTACCTACTTCTATGATTATCAGATGATTTTGTTATTCTTTGGTCCTCAGTGAGATACAATAGGTCATCCTCCGAAAACTAAGGTTGAGTAGAGATGGAGATAGTAAAGTCCAAGTGCTCTTGTGACTTTGATGTGAGGATTGACAGGCTGCATTAAGCTCTGAGGGACAATCCATCAACAGACTTTCAATAGTGAGAATTAGTATCACATGCAAAGAAATTGAAATTTTTCCTGCTATCACTGAAGAGGGTAATTACCTTCTCAAAACCAACAGACTAAATGTTTTCTCATCCTGTGGAAAAGCTTCTTACCACGGAGAAGGAAAAGAAATACCTCTGTTATGGTATTTTTCTATAACGGACGCATTGCCAAACCCTCTCACTGTGCTGAATTACACAGTAACTTCGTAGGTTAAACTGTAATTTCCTCATTAGGGGACAGAAAAAACATGTATTTAATAGGAAACTTGCTTTACTGTACTTTATATGTGTTCCCCTAGTGTGTCTACTTTCTGAGATCATGATGTAAGTCAAAATATTTGAAAGATTTGGGGTTTTTTCTACTTCATTATACGTTTTCAATCAATATATCAAATGTCTTATGTTAAAAATAGTTCTTTAAATTTCAAAAAGAGTCTGATTTTAACTTTAAATTTCTCTCTTTTGGCAAATCCTTCCTCCACAGTAGAAAAATTGTGTGAATAAAATAATAATGCAATAAAAATAGAAAACTGCTTTCTCATGATTTTAATGTTTTCCTTACAGAACAGAGGAATAGGATCAAAGTACTAAACCCAATGTACTTAAATTATGGACTCATTTTTGTGGTTTTTTTTGTAAGAAAGCATTAACTTTCCTTAGAAATAGTTGCTATATGATAGAGGGGGAACAAAATCAAAAAGAGGCACTTCCACAACAAAATAACAGTACCAAGCACATGATCAATATTGAACAGAGAACAGTTTATTTGCTTGTTGTTTTTTCCAAAAGAAGATGTATAAAAGTCTTTTCTACGGAAAGATTTTGCACATGAGGACCTGAAATGAGACCCAAACTACTCATACACTATGGTTTTAGTTTCTTTTTTTAAAAGTTCCTATCCAGATTTAATAGATTTTTGCATTAAACATATTTTTGAGGGTATTTTTCCCTTTTTAGAACTTTTTCAAACCTCTCACAAGATAAAGGTTATTTCCTTGACTAGGCTAACTTCAGTTTTGGCACAAATTTGATATAATAACACATTTAAAGCTGGTTGTCTTTCTGAGACAAAGGCTTTAAAAATTTCCTGTATGTAAAGGTCTCTCTTGTTTGGATCTTTGTCTTCAGGTAAATGTTAATTCAGAACCCATCCCCTTCTAGTGTTGTTAATGAACTATGTGACAAAATACTTCACTTGTTCTTAGGATATCAAGCATGAAACTGAATTTTCAAAGATACCATTAACAGAGCAGTTACTGTTTTCAGTGAAAAGTGATCTACTGAAGAGACTTCTTTCTCTATAGCTTGTGTTTATTTATGTTAGTAAGTAGATTCAGATGTCTGTATATGCTCTATTGATATTCCTTTCCCATGTGAAACAAAAAAAGACAGGTCACAGCATTGCTACTGTTTGTCTACACCTACATAGAGATTCCTTTACTTTTGTTTGAATTAAAATATTACATTACAGTCTGCAGCTCAAAACTCTGTGCTCCTTGTTGAAATTTATTTTTCTTACTCATGTTTTTCTTTTACTTTCTGCTTCTCCTTTCATAATGCCAAAAA
>VXBB01001148.1:65967-79303 GCA_013399915.1 Illadopsis cleaveri | reverse complement strand
ATATCATAATTATAAAACACTCCAACCTATAAGCAGAGAAATAATACATAAAAGTATGAAAAATGCTTCCATGTGACCATTTTAATGATAGTGGTATAACAAAATACCATTATGAGAATGACTTTAAAAGGCAGCCAGTGGTGTTAAAGTGAGTTTGTATAAATTGGGGAATTTGGGCTCTATATTTTGTTTGGATTCCTGGGAATTAACTTGTCGTGTTCATCTGAAAATGTTCTATGCCACCTGATAATAAATCTTCTCCATGACCCTAAGCAGTGTCTGATTTTCTAGCTGCTATGCAAAAGATGACAACTGTTTCAATTATTTTGTACAGTGATAATTCAAGGGAAGAAAAAGGATAGTTTTCATCCTGAAAACTTGCTTTGTCCCCGTGTTCTCAAATGCACCTTCAAAACAAACTGTTTTTAATTTTCACAAGCCTCTTGTTATTAATTAAAGACAGATTCTTCAAACATGAAAGCATAAAACTTAATTGTGTCAGCATGAATATTTCTTGTTGCAAGACACAGCTGAGAGACTAAGTGGAAATGAAGAAAAAAAAATAGGAAAATCCAGAGTGAGTGTCATGGGAATTTAAAAGATTTTGGGGATACCTATGTGCAAATGAAGGAATTTAATTGTAAGCTGTCCTCAGTGATAAATGGTAACCAAAACATATTTGAATAAATTCCCCATTATAAAATGAGNTGTAAGTTGCATCATATACATATAACTCAAATGCCAGGCTGTTGTACTTTGTTAAAATGCTGTGCTCTGCTGAGTTATGTTTATGGATATGTCTTACTTTTGTAAAGGCCCTGAAAACATACTGAAGACAGGCTTAGTAAGAAATAGGTGTGAGAATGGAAACGCTGCTTCTTGTAGGGGACAGCATGGGAGAAAGGCAGGAAATAGATCTGTGGGAGAACAAGACAAAGGAAACAGGAGGGCAAGCAGAGGTGACTTTTTAATTGTTTTTCCCACTGGTTTCCCTGGGAGAAGCATCTGGACCAAGCTCCCCCATAAAACTCTTGTTTTGCTGGGTGATGGTGAGTTTCTGTGTTTGCAGCTGCAGACCAAGCAGGGTGTGTAGAATCCTACTGTTCTAGGGCAGTGGCTGGCTAGCAGGAGGTTTGTGAAATACCATGCAGATGGCCAGGAAATTTGGTTATCAAATCCCTCTGCTTTCCCAGAAAAAATGTTTCTGCTTTGTGGAGTGAACCTCCAGTGCCTTTTTGCCACTCCTCAGGGTGCAAAGACATGTTTTTCTGCTCCTGACAGTCTGCCTGGCTTGGTTTTCTTGTGGAAAATTGTCTTGTTAATCAAACTTCTATCTCTACTTTTATTCATTAGATGTTTTACCTGGCGGAAAGTGTAGAATAAATATTAGTATGATTTATACAGCAGCATTCGCAAAATCATGTGATATGCTTTTGTAAAATAGCACACAAATCTGAACAAACTGAAGTATACTAAACATTGAGAATTGAGGTAGATTAGCCAAAATTAATAAATAGTTCTTTTTATATTGTCAACCATCTCATCTCCTTGAGCCAATAACCCTGACATCTATCAGCAATGGACTGGTATGCACAATGCTGTCAGTGCCTGCAAATGTTCTCTCTCCAGTGCTGTCCAGGGTCATTATGGGTTGTGGCATCTCCTGGCCATCTCCTTCTAGAGAGCATAGAGCAACACCACTTCCTCACTTCCTGGGGTAAAACCAGGAGATGACAAATATGAACAACATGGAGCATAACTTTCAAAGTGTTACAGAGATGGGAGGTGGTAGAAATAGTTGCAAAAATGTGGGCTGCAATACGATGCACCAGGGCTAGTGTGGAGAAAAGAAATTCAAGAGGAGAAGAGAGAAAGATTTATGTGCACAGTGATGGTGGTGGTGGGGAAGGGAGAAATCTATTACTAGCTGTTAGATCCAAACATTTCTTTTTCTGTATTGTATTTCAAATTACCTCTTGTCTAAGCTGGCTGCCAGGAACTGCAGTAATGTGGATACTGGTAAGGTTATTTTCTTCACTGTGCTCGCACCTGAGATGGTCCTATACAGCCGAGTCCTTGCATACTTCTCTGGTAACTCAAGGAAAATGCATCTGTGCTCTTCATGCTGGAATTAATGTGTCGGTAGCTCAGTTCTCAGCACGGATACCCCTGAACAGCCAAACCACTGCCAAAGGAAATAATCACTAGAGGGATAGATTTCAGTTTCCCTCTCTCTTTTTTTTTTTTTTTTTTTTTNGAATATTTCTTGTTGCAAGACACAGCTGAGAGACTAAGTGGAAATGAAGAAAAAAAAATAGGAAAATCCAGAGTGAGTGTCATGGGAATTTAAAAGATTTTGGGGATACCTATGTGCAAATGAAGGAATTTAATTGTAAGCTGTCCTCAGTGATAAATGGTAACCAAAACATATTTGAATAAATTCCCCATTATAAAATGAGAAATTATGTCATGACTTTGCTTTTTCCATTGATCCTTGGGAAAGGTGAATCTCAAAAAATTATTACCACCTTGGGTCTTTTGCACTGCTAATGAACTGAGTAACTGGGAAAACAGCACCTCTGCAATTAAAGAAATGCAGAAGCACAGCTACCTGGTGAAATAGAGAACAAAGAGGGAATGTTTTTAAATTATTAGTCCTAAAGGATCTATTTCCTAAGTCCTGCAAACAAGCTATCATCACTGCCAAGAATTATATATTAAAAAATAATATTACTTGTTTTCTTAATAGATATGTTTGAAGCAAGCTTTTAAAGTACACGTGTGTCTTTCTTTGATTCAGAAAACACCAAAGAGAAATAACCAGTCCTAGCTCAAAACCACCCACAGCAAACCTTGCGTGATGGCAAGATGCCAAAAGGCACCACAAGCTATGATGTGCCAGGTAAATGATGGCGAGGCAGTTTGTTGCCAGCGTCTTGACCCTGAAAAAAGGCTGAAACTTTGTCAGCTGAAGATGCCTACATTCCTCTGCTAAGGGTGTGTTTGGAACTCTGATGGCCTCTGGGTACCATCCTCTCACAGTCTGTTCAAGTCCTTGCTCCTCCTATGCCAAGAAGGCCACCTGAGCATGCAGGATGTGTCTGTGGCCAAGAGGCCACCCTTGATATTTCCAGCTCCAACATCACAAGGCAACATGCTGAAAGCTAGTCACATTACAGTGAACCAGCCTTTTGTATCATTGTCCAAGTCCTTTCAACTTTTGTGTGTTTTTAATCAACTCACTCACATGGCAAATAGCAGCTGTTCTAGGACAGACGACATTTCTCTGGAAATGTCATTGTTTCAGACTGTTTGAATGGAAATCTGAAATAAGCTTCAGTCAATATTCCACTGCTCAAAAAGAGGTTTGGACTATTTTCCTATCTGTTGTGTTGCTGGGAGATGGGAAACTTTGTACTGGGAATACTGTCTGTTTATTCATTAACACATGTTGCCTCATAGGTAGAAAAATAGGTCATTGGAAAGATAATTTTTGTGGTAGAGACTAGGTCCAAATGAAGATGTTTCCAAAAATAATAAAAAAGTTTATTTGATTCAATACTATATCCTGAAGTTATGTACATGGACTAGATGCTCAAGCCTCGAAGCAATACTTACCAATTATTTGCCCCACTGTAAATTTTTTGCCTACCTCAGTGTATAAAATTCTGTGATGGTCTCTTTAATTTAAGGATATTAAACTGTAAGATGCATCTATAGAAATAGTTTATAGAACTCCTTGTATAACTACAGCAGGTTTATTCCAAGAATACATGTTGCAGATGATCTTTAAATTTGCTGAAAGTGCTTGCCAAGGAATATAGTAAAAATCAGTTGTAGAAAAGGATATCAACTGCAGCATTGCATAAAAATGCTTTTGCTTTGGAAAGCCAAGATTTTATTGTCTTGCTGTAGGCAAGGTATAATGCTAGCAATGGCAAATTCTGTGTTACAACAGTAAGTTGTACTGTTCTGCTTAAATAGATCCAAATAATGATATCTCTGACTAGGTGATACCAGTTAAGGTAAATCAAAAAAACTCTTATAAGAAAAAGGTTTGAATAGGTCATGGAAAATTAATATTTAATTTCAAGTTGTCTACCTCATTACCTTGTTAGATGACTTGTATTAAAATCAGTGAAGCAAAGAATCAATAACCTGGGCCTTTGCCATTTCTACAGTGCAGCAAATACACATATCACACAATTTAGACAGAAATTATGTAGGTTGAGTATGCCTTCCTGGACTATAAGCGCAACAGACCAGAAATTATGACTTTATTATGATACTTCAAGGTTCTGCGTTTTGGAGTTATCCCTGAAAGCCATTGTTATTAAGATGCAGGACTGTTGGGTATCACAAGAGATATTCTTGTTTGTACATTATCCTTAAATAAAGATGCATGTTTATACTTATATTCTATGTCCACATAAAACTGTGAATGCATAAGCTACTGTTCACAGAGACATGGAAGCTGTATGTGACTATACCTGAACAAAGAGAAATGATTACTGGTTTACAGTGTTATTTAGTTTATGGAAAAAGAAAAAAAAGAAAAGTATTTTGACTGTTGCTCTTATTAAAAATGATATAGCTGGAACATGTAGTCTTTCACTGAGGATATATTTCAAATCCAGCTTTGGCAACTCATGGTCCTGCTGAGAAAGCTCATTGGAATTAATGGGGTAATTGGGAAAAAAGGGCTTGTAGACCAGAGGAAGTAAATGCATCATGAGATGCTGGCTTTGGAGGAAAGCTGTTTTAATGCTTCCTGGAACTCCTGGAACTGTTCCGATGCAAATAACACCACATTCTTGTCAGCACAACCATTTATGTGTGAGTCTGCATCATCAAGTAAGTAGGAGAAGACAATCCAAGAATGCAGTGGATTGTTTGACTTGTTTGCTTTAATTGAGCTGTTTTCCTTATTTCAGTCCCTCTGAAAACTGTACTGTTATGACAAAGAAAGGTATAATGTGAAGTCATGCAGCACTGGTAACTTCTGCATGCACTTTCGTTAAAATATCCAGACTCTTGCAAATCAACACCCTGGGAACAGCATGCATTTGATTTTGAAGGCAGTTTTGCATTGGTATTTATAGTCCCTCATTTTCCAAAATGGAGGAAATTTGGTTGGCTGGTGTCTTAAAAAGTGAAAATGTAATTGTTATTGCACTATTCAAAAGCCAAAGAAAATACCTCAATTACCCACAGATTTTCTTAGAAGAAAATTTTAGAAGAAGACAGATGTTATCTGATCTGCAAAACCAATAATTAAAAGTACGAGTATGAATCTTTCTTACTGGAGAGACAAAACTGAAACAGTCGAAAAGTTTGTGAATTTAAAGAAACAGGTTTCATGTTTTTCTTATTTCTGAAGGTAGTAAAAAAGACAGGAGGAGAGGTTTCATATTTCTGCTGGATAATTTTAGTCACAGGGTATTTTCTTTCTACAATTACCAAATATACTTTACAAAAATCATTTGCACATTTAGTTAATTAACCAGATCTTCTGAGCCCTTGTGCTCTATTGATATATACTTAGTAGAGTTCCAGTTTTTGCAGAAGTGCATAAATGCATTAGGTGATGGACTGAAAGTGCTCAGAAGGGCTACTATGGACTATCACTCAATAGTTCCAGTCATCAAATCATATAAATTCTGCTAAAAATATCAAATGACACCTACAAATCCACTAAAGGAGCGCATTATATGTGATTTGTCACCTATTTATAAATATGGTCTTATTGTACTCTTTGTATTTTTATGCGAGCATATGCAAAACTGAACATTGGTCACAGGATACCCTGAAAATCTGATTGTGCTTTTAATCCTTCAACTATTCAGATGTGATGTTTTGATGAACTAAATTCTTTTTCATCTTCTTGTCTTCACTTTTTTCTTCCTTTGCCTGTCTTAATTCTTTGTCCTTTGTTTACATTTTAATAGCTGTGAAATTTGTGTATAACCTCTCTTCTTACACCAAGATCTCAGGTTACATAAATGGATCAGGCATAGATGAACTGAAAAACAAAAGGCAATATTATCTCACTCAGACAGAAGATGGATCAGCAGTATACCCTTGCAGTGGAGATCTCAGCCTCCTGGTCTGCACTGGGAAAGCATAACCAGCAAGTTAGGAGTGGTGATCATTCCTCTCTACTCAGAATCTCCCATTTTAATATAAGAGAAAGAGCCTAAATTCATATGCCAGTTTATGATTGACACTGAAAGCCAAGCGCACTTTCTTGGAAGTGTTTAGGTCCTCCTCTGGATCTATGCCTAAATTAAAGTATTTTATGGAATATCCTTTTTAAAAAATCATTGCTAAAAGAAAATTCTCTGTTTTATATATTGTAATCATTGCTGCTTTAGACTTTTAGTTTTTCCTCCTTGAGTTCAACAAAGACATCTCAAGCTTTGGTCTGCAAGCTTGAGGCTGTGCATGTAGTGTTTCCAAAGGACTATAAGAAAAGCACGATAATAGAAAAAGTTGTGCCTCATCTAACTATATAAAATTAATGAAAAAATCCCCATTTCTAAGGAGACACAAAAACTGAAGGTGGCATTATTCCATTCAAATTTACAAATATACCATGAAACAAAACCGTCTGTTCTGCGAAAGGCAGAGAAAGTTTAGAGAAAGTTGTGGAGAGAAGTTTGCATCAGAGATATCACCAAGAGGCTTATCTCAGAGTGCATATGACCTACCACCAGCTGTGCCAGATGATTTGTTAATTTAAGTTATAAATTCTTGGGAATTTAATAAAGACAATATTAGTGTTTTTTTCTGAAAAACATACACTGAGATGTTCTTAATTATTCTTATCTATGCAGTATCACCTCAGTAGTTACTGTATTAGAAGTGTAAATCCAAAGTAACAGGACTGTTGAAATCAACAGTAATGAATTCAGCACCATAGAGAAAGTCAACATATTATTATCTTTCAGAAAAGTTGATACTTAATTCATATAAAATATCTCTCTGAAGTTTTCATAAGGGTAATATACTTTAAGTGAAAGCTCTCAGTAGAAATAAGGAAGAAAAATAGATAGCACTAAATGTTGAAATAAGACCTGTGCAATCCCATTCAGTCTTTCCCAAGAGAATAAAAGATGCATCTTTATTCAATAGTTGCTTAATATTTGTTCAATAGAGACACTTGGGGAGGAAAATGTCATTAGGAGATGCAGCCTTTGAATTCTGAGAGATAAATATAGTGTAATTTGAAAGCAGCAATTAGAAATTCATTTTACTCTTACAGTGAATTACTGGTCGCCATATATTTTAAAATTAGAAGTGTTACTTATTTGTATCAAGAAGTTAAAGGCAAAAAGCTCATGTAGAAATCATCTATCCAGTTCACAGATTTCTTAGTTTTCCCAAAAGAGCAAACCCCTTAAAAATGATACTGAAAATAAAAAATATATATTTAAATATCTTTTTCCTACATTGTTACTGAGTCATGGAATGTCTTGGATCTATTGAGTCCCTCACAAGCGCCGACACACTTTCAGACTTGCTATTACACTTTATTTCCCTTATTATAATGTTACAAAGGTGGAGAAAGTATCTTTCTCCCTTCCCCAGAATGAATACCTCTGCCTTTCAATTTTCCAAATCTACCCTTATTTATCTCATACATTCTTTCTTTTGCTTTGATTTTCACTTCCAGAAGCTGATGCAGAGAAAAGAAGATTAAATGATAAATTTAATATTCTATTTTTGTGAGAAACATTAGAGATACTGTTATTTTTTTAAGAGAAATAGAAATCATCATTGCTATCTACAAGGTAATGGGTAAATATGGCCTTTCTCTTTTGACCTTATTTCAGATGCTATGGTTTCATCACTAAATCAGAAAGAACTGATCAGAAAGGTCTGGATAGTGCAGAATCTGGCACTGAATTTCAAATCTTGTTGAATTTCATACAGTCAGTGACTACCCAATCCTCTAATTTGCTGAGGTCTCTCTGCAGGGCCTCTCTACCTCTGAGATGTCAACAGCTCCTCCCAGCTTTGTATCAGCTGTGAACTTGCTTTGTATCTGTCCTAGTCTAGGGCANTTCTTCACTCTTGGATCTAGTTTTAAAGGTACAAAACCTATTTCTGGGCTAAACAGATAAATGGAGATAAAATTCAGCATCATAAAGTCACCAGGGGAGTATCCCTTGCAGTTCTGTGCCCAGNAGGGCAAATTTGGGAGAAAACTTTTGAAGTTGTCTCCTCTATAAAGCAAATTCAAGCTGTCTCTCCCCCAGAAGACTCATAAGTCTCTTTGAGAAAAGTNTCATTTAGGAAGATGTTGAAGAGCATAGGACCAAGAATGGAACCCTGTAGAAGCCCACTAGTGAAGGGTCCCTAGTCTGATATAACCCTTTGTGCTTGTCCTAGCTGCTTACTCACTCCATAATGTGTTTATCCATCTCTGTGCTGGATGTCTTGTCCAGAAGGATATTGTGAGAGACTGTATCTAAATCTTTACAGAAATGCAAAAATGTTACATACATTGGCTTCCCTTGATCAGTTAGATGGGTTACCTTGTCATGCAGTGAATTCAGGTTTGATCAGCAGGACTTGTCTGTCATAGAAGACATGCTGGCTCTGGCTTGGATGGGGACAATAAAGTAGGCTTCCCTACTTTTCTGCTGCATTTCAACAATAACCCAGCAGTTACTGTAGTTTGATCAAAACCAACAAAAATATCTGAATAGTGGTTTTGCTGAATAATATTTTTACTTTATATCTTTTATATAGGATTATATATTTTAGGTTTGTCTTTCAAAAATTCCAGAAATTTTCCTGATAGGGCTAAATTTTCATTTTAGGAAAAAGAAAATTATAGAGCACTTTAAATATAACCCTACTATCATTGCAACACAAGAATTCTCTGCTAACAAGTCTAAACCAAGTGATCTGAAGAGCCTCCCACATACTTTCTTGCATGCTTGAGGGGTCATTGTTATTATGGACACAAATCTTCCATGCTTTTCATAAGAAACCAAAAAGGTAATTGATATTTAAAGATGTTTTGATAATTTGGCAACTTGATGATGGTTTCCACAAAGAGAGTGTGTGCTTCTAATAGAACTTGAGTGAACTGTGTTACCTTGATAGTGTTCTGAGTTCTGGCAAACAAGCCAATGGAAAAAGCCATTTTTCATTTGATGCAAAGAAATTATGCCAGCATAATCCTCAAAAATTCACTTTCAATACTCTCATGAGAGAAATAGAGCTATTGTTGAACATCTGTTTTAGTATTTCAGCAGTTATGTTCAAGATCAGTTTTGATAATGGGGAAAACAATTTATCTTTTAAATGAGGGAAAAAGTTACTTGATTAAATAAGTAAATATAACTTTCAGCTTGAGCAAGATCTCTGTGTTTTCCAAAAGAAATGTTCAGTAAGATTATGGAATGATATTTTCAGTGGTTTCCTCTTTTACATGTTGTTTTTACAATCTGTATTATTCTAAGACATAGAAGATGGAGGTGGAAAAGTCCTATTAGATAATTGACATTGCCATAGTGCAAGACATAGCCTTGTCAGGAATTGTTTGAAGTGTTACTATTACTGAATGCAACTGAGCCAGGTAGGCAAGAAATATTTCAACCAGCACTTGCTAACAAGAGAAAATCGTTGTAAAAAATAGTGTCCAATGAAGATTTCACCTCTCTCAGGGCCAGTAGCTACATTTTAACAATTTGGTGAGTGACATGGAGCACTTGGTTCTGCATAGGTCTTGATCTATCATCTGTTGTACTTGAGCTGTTACTTCAGACATATTTTAAGATGGGTGTTGTATTTGATTCATTCCCCATTGCTTTGCATGAGTGCTTAGCATCTATTTTACTGCTTAACCATGGAAATAATGTAATTATATGTTTCTCCAAGTAATTTCTCGAAGAGGGCTTACTATCCTTAATTTTAGGTAATAAATAAAAATACTTATGATAATAGTAAAAAGATATGATAATAATTTAAGGGGTTTCCCACTGTAAAGCAAATAATATGAAATACAGTTACATGTCAATAATTATCAAGATGCAAGATTTTTAAATATATTCAATACTTAATATTTGTTATTTGTGTAGTGAAGAGCCATTCAGATTAGAGGATCATTGCCCAGCAATAGTGTTGTGACATATTAATTCTAAATTCCTACTCCAAAGTTTTAAGAAAGGAGTTCAGAAGCTGATTGATGTTACAATTATAATTGCACCTCCTGTCTTTTGCAATGTCTTGTGAGAAAATAATCTGAAGTGTTGCTGTAGGCTCATCACTACTAGGAGAGTAAAAGAAAAAAATAAGAAAAGGATTAGGACCAATTCTCCCAGATATAAATACTCTGCTCCATTAAGATCTGCATTTTAATTTTTTATGCGACTTGGAATGACACAGGGAATAAAAACATATTTGGGAAATATAAAGGAAAGGCATAAGCAAATGACTAAATGGATTGCAGACAGGATAGTTATGTTACATCCACATGTATGTGTTGGCCTTCTATTCATTGGAATGAGAAGTTCAGGTTTAGGCTGGATAAACCTAATCCTGCCTTTGATGTGCTTGTGTTGCAGTATTAAGAGATATTAGCTAAGCTAGCAGACAAAGAGAATATGTAGGTCAATCTTGTACTTAAAACTCTTAAAAAAATTGAAGAAGTGACCTTTTTGTTTAGAAGAAAACATTTCATAATGTCAGCAGTAGCTAATAAACGTTGCAAACAAGGAGTGAGTGATTTCAACTTCATTGCCAAAGTTATGAACATTTTAATGCAGTTCTCTTACACAAGTCTTTGTTGTTTCATTCTCCAATATTGCAATGTCTTTAACACAAGTCTATTGCCTGTAGGATACATTACAAATTCACAGAAATAAACAGTTGCATGCAGAACATAATTCTCATGTGTGTCTGTGTCATAAGGAATCATATGCAGTTGGCAGACAGAATGAAATTGTTTGGTATGTGTTTAGTGAGAAGGTACTGCTGTTTGTGGCAAAAGCAGTGAAAATATACCTATGCCTGTTTTGGGGCTGAGCTGTTTCCTCAAACTTAATGAACTGCCTACAGCTTAAGAGAGTTTTGAGTTACTTGTCAATAGAAAAGTTGTTTTCATGTAAAGTAAAATATTTGTTATTTAACCACATTCTTCATTCTTTATAAGGTCCTTCTATTATTTTCTTAATGACTTGTACATGAGATAACTAGGCAAGCTACACAAGACATCTTTTTTGTGTTCATTTAATAGGAAAATTCTGAATTCTAATTTTATTTTACCTCATGCTATATTCTAAAGCCAGCATTCGTTCTTGGACACATACTACTTTTACAGCACCAAGACTTTGAATTTTGGAGACTGCTGTTCACCCTCTTTGATGACAACATATGGTGTCCTAAAATATAACCTAGTAGTTTATTGATTTCTTATTTTTCTTCAGGAACATTCAATGTATTGTCTGAATATATGAAATCTAGTGCCTTTCAATTTTCAATAACAAACACTGCCACAGACTTGTCTGACTTTATATAAAAACTGATGCTATTCAACGGAAGTAGGGAAAGACATCAGGAGACTCTTTCCTGTGCATCTGGAGATTGAAAAGTTCAGGACTAATATTTGAATACGGCATAAAATGGCATTTTGGCAGTCTTTTGTAACTGTATTCTGTGTTCCTCACAAGGTATAATTATTCTTTTTGCACAGTAGTAAACATCAGTTTGGATAATAGTTATAACTTCCTTTAAAATTATGAAATTATTACATACTTTGTCAGAGTTTTGTTTTAGGAGACAAGTTACTAAATAAACTCTTTCACTGCTTTATTTAATTCCTGATACTATTTCATTGTAGACAACATAATTTTAGATGACTGATGAATTTTGTCTTACAATATTTTTGTGACTGACACAACCAGATCCTAGTAAGAATTTGTTTTGTTGTAGATTTCATACCTGAAAATCTTTGAAATATACATGTACCTCTGTGTATGTGTGAATGTAGGTGTAGGTATAAATATAAATATAGATAGATGTGAATTTAAGAAATGCAGGACTTCATATATTTGGAACAATATTACTGTAAGCCTTCCAACTCTTTTATATTTAGCAGTTATACATTTTTTTTAATTTCATGGTCACATAAGTTTTTTGAACAATTTATGTTATTATAATACATCTTGATAAGATCTTGAAAAACATCATAAGATATGTACTATTTTTCTTTCTAGGTACATATTTTTTCAACCTTTATTCCTGTAGTCCTTTTAAAATTAATTTTTATTTTTTATTAATTTCTTATTATTCAGCCTATTTTTTTTTTGTTTAGCTATGGCATGATTTCCTCTGTTTTTCCTGTTCCTTAAGCTGAGGCATGACTGATGGAATCAGAATAGGGAGGGAAGAAATGAGCTCTGTGCCATGTAAGGCCGAATAGCAGTTCCTTAGGGAGTCTGCACAGTCTGAGCTGTTCCTGTGCCACTGGACAGGTCCCATGGTGTCAGACTTCCACCTCAGCTCTGCCCTGGCACTTGCACTGCCATGGTCAGATCTGAATGGTTCTTTAGAACATCCTGTAAAATGTATTGTATTTTTTTTAAGACTTGCTCTCCCAAGGGACTGATCTAGTAAATTTTTCTATTGATGCTTCGAAGTTTTTTTTTAACTTAAACTGCTTCCAAAAGAACATGATTGTCTGGGAAGGTAGAACGAGATAAAATCTGTCTTTCTGAGCATCCCTATGCTAGGCAGCAGACAGTTATAAAGATAGGACTGTAAAGAGATTGACGGAAAGGTTTTTTTCTGTGTTTTGAATTCCAGCACAGGGCTATGGAATCAGGATCTCTCACTGATCACTCCTCTGGGGACATTTTGAAAGGACAGGAGGCATCAACAAAATCTTTGTATTACATACCAAGATATTTAACTGGGACCACAAAAAACACTTCTTGTTAAGAAGTCATATCATATATATTATTTATACAAATCACAGAAAATGACCAGCTATATGTAAAAAAGAATGAAGACTTTTAAGGCACTTGTGAGCTTGGTTGGAGTGCATATGGGAGAAATACTCTAAGGTGTAACAGTGAGTAAATTAATTTGTCTCAGAACCCAGCAAAATCATGAAGAATTACAGCANCCTGAGACCACCAGAACCTAACCACATTCTAAGTACTCATAGTGACTGCAATGAGTTTTTTATATGTTCTTTTTTTTTTAACAAAATGTCTTTTTAACCCCATAACTATTTCTATCAATAGAAAATCCCTAACACCTAAACACCAATTTTTGAGGAAAATGTCTTCTGAAAAAAAAAAAAAATTCATTTTGTCAA
>VXBB01001148.1:48529-65573 GCA_013399915.1 Illadopsis cleaveri | reverse complement strand
ATGTAAAAAAGAATGAAGACTTTTAAGGCACTTGTGAGCTTGGTTGGAGTGCATATGGGAGAAATACTCTAAGGTGTAACAGTGAGTAAATTAATTTGTCTCAGAACCCAGCAAAATCATGAAGAATTACAGCAATAAATGAAAAAAAAATCAGAAGAACTGCCTTTGGTTGGCTGTTTATTGCTGTTTATTACACATTCCCTTCTGTAGAAAAGCAAGAGACCTCTACATTAACACTGTGTTGGCTTATGGTCAGGAGCATGAGAATGGGTCTGTGCTTGGTATTCCACACTGGAGAAGAATAAATATTACTTTAAAAAAGTGTCCAAAATAAAGAAGGACATTTTTCCGACGTAAACAGTTATTGTGGAGCTGTACATTAAACTTTTTCTAGGGCTGCAACACAATGAAGTTAAAGATACATTTACCTTATTTATCATATGGGACAAACAACCAGGGCAATAATAGCATTTTTCAAAGTCTCTNAAAAAAAAAAAAAATTCATTTTGTCAACATCTTGATATTTATACTGGATAAAGATCATTCTGTGAATACCATCCTGAATTATCTCACTGAAAAATAATTGCATCTATTGATTCTCAGCTAAGGAAAAGCTAATGAACCCATTCTGAAATCAATGATCATATTCTAAAATACAACATTTGTATTAATGTTACAAGGGTGACAAATCTAGCACACATAAATAATAAAAAGGAAATCATAGAATATAGTAAGGCAACTACTCAGAAAAGTTTCTGTTCTCCCTCTGTTCTTCCACAACTTCTAAATTCCTTACTGGGTGCCAGCAGCTGTTTTCCTTAGTAGTTTTGGCCAGCCAACACACAGCTCCAATCATCTCTTCCAACAGAAGAAAAATCATTCATTTTGACCTGATATAAAGGGAATAAGAACAAAAAATGTCTAAAAATCCTGGCACAACAAAATCCGGGGAGAAGAGAAGATCAAATCTGTAAGAGTAGAAAAAAAAATTTACTGGTGTTAACCACAAGCCTTGGTTGGCCCAGAACTTAATAAAGGCGAAAAATCAGGTCAGACTGTGTTGATGTTAAGTAAATTTGTTCCAGAAGAATATATAGATTGTATTAAATCAGCACTCTGATAGTGCAAAGATATGACAAATTTGGAGGAAACTTCATCTCCGAGTATGAAAAATTATCTAAAATTCTTATATTAGGGCTTTAATATTTTGTCTCTTGTCTCTGCTATCAGTGAAGAACATATATATATATATACACACATGTATGCACATTAGAACCAGTACAATGTTCTGTTTTCCACTGTTCTAGAGAATATATTTGATGAGTAAGGAGCTCACTTCTCTCTCAGGATGACCCTTGCTGGCATCTTTGCCTAAACAAGTTTCTTGCTCAGCGACCCTCAAAAGGCAAGGCAAAAAAGAGGGGGGAAAAAAGAAATTTCTATTCCTCTTTAATGTCCTTTTTTCAGCAGCTCAGCTACTGAGAAATTTCCATTTACTGTTTCACTTAATGATTTCCTGAGTTCAAGGCCATTTCCACTGGGATTGGTAAAGGCTTTCTCCCTCCAGCAGTACTATCAGCTCTTAGTCTAGGAAAGGCAGACATTGCAAATTCACCTATTCAGAAGTTAATTCAGTGCCTAATTACTTAAAATTATATATAAAACACATTATCTATTATCACAGTAAGTCAGGTCACAGCCACAGTGTGCAAGTCTACCAGGACACATAGGAAAACAGGATACATTTTATCTGTCTTCATTAAAAAATCTAGTGCTTTAAGAATTAAAGTGATGTAATGCTTTGTATTAAGAGTTACCAGAGTAGAAGGAGATGGTTTATACTCAACCTTATGCCAGTGCCTTGCATTAGCTCTTGCCCATTTTAGACTCCAGCTAATCTGTGCCAAAACAGCCTAAATTTGCTCTAGGTTGATGTTGAACAACTAGCCACTGTTACTGTGTAAGCTAATTGTCATATTTAAATGGGAGAGAGTTATCAATGGCATGCAGGCAACGAGGTGCATTTGGAGATGTCTATTTCTGAGGAATGTCCTTCCCTTCCCAGTTCCTTTTGTGAGTGGGATAGTTTCTTTTAAAAGGGAAAGCGCTACAGTAAGACCTGACCTTAACAAGGGTGTATGCCTAAAGCTGGGTGTACACCTTTCCCTTTGTCCCATAAGTAACTCACATATTGGTAAAAGAAAAGGAAATTCTGAATGCAGTGAAACACAAAGGAATGCAGCAGTCTAAGCCAATGTTTTTTGACATGCACTATGAGTTACTTGCAAGAAATAAAATTTTATTCTGGGCTTAATACAGCTATTAAAATGAAGTAATTTAATTTCCTGTTGAATCTTAATACAAATATTGATTTCAAATGGCAGACAACATTTTCAGCTAACTTTTTTTTACTTACTTTATATTTCAATACTTCCGGCCCTTTTGGCAATTCTAAAGATCTGAAGTTTACAGGACATGACAAATTGTCTAACAATATTTGAAGATATTCTTTGTATTTAGATTTAGAAGTGATTTAAACTTTAAAGCCTTTGCTTGAAAGTAGAAGAAATCTCTTTTACAGTAAAATTATACTGAGTCAAAAATACAACTTCTTTGTATGACTACTACATTTCTACTACTTGTCCTGAAATTGCATATGCAGGTTTGGAAAAAGTATGAAAAATATTTACCAACCGAAGCATTGAAAGATGTATTAACATTCAGGAAATAGCAGCTCATTTCCTTCATGGTCGTGTGGACAGAAACTTAACATTGAGTTAATTGACAACTGCAACATATCTTCCAGAACCTTCCTCAATAGGGGAAGAATATAACTGTGAGCCAAGAATATTTTTTAATGCTCTTGGAGCTCTTGATATGTTGTTACAATGGAAACTTGTCATGGTTTTATCACCAGTTCCGCAAATGCCTTTGCAAAGTGGCAATATACAAGGATTAAACATACAGCATATTTTCAATTTGACAATTTATTCTGATTTGCTTGTTGTGTAAAATGGATTGCTCTGGCAAACTGAACGTCTTCCAAAACACACAGAAAGGAAATTAATATTTGCTGTTAAGTCTATATGATGAGTCTTGCCATCGTAAGGTAATATCCTCCTGAGAGGAGATGACCTCAGATATACCTTTCTCCACCCAGCAGACTGGGACCAGAACTGTAGCAAATGTTATGGATGCAGTCTAATGTACAGAATAGACTCATCTGCTGTGATCTTGCCAGATCTTTGCCATCCCTGCTCTATTGGCATCACCATATTACTTTCTGTTATTTCTAGATGCATCATGTTTAAAGTGGATTCTACAATGTATAGGCCATGCACTTTTCTTTTTATTTGTTGTGCACTGTACATAACATATTTGTTATCACTGAACAAACAGTAATATTGCATTGTTTACTGTAAACACTTGTTAGACTTTCCAACATAATTTTTAAAGATCTGGAAACAGGTACAGGAAATGAAAATACTTGCTGATTCCTTTCTTGATTAGATCAGCAGGTGTTTCCCAAATCTTCTGCACATGTTTTGTGCCAGTGCCTTTTCCAAATCAGCAGTCTCATTTTCTTGACTGGACCTTTGTTCCTGGCAATAGCCAGGGGTAATTTTTTGAACTACGATTAAGTTGGTTTTGAATGTTGGGTAGGGGGTGGGGAGAGTGTGAGGGAGGAATTTGCCATTTTGTTTATTTATTTCTTAGCAGTTAACCATATTTTTTTATGTTTCCCCTTGCACTGATTTCTCAGTAGTTCTTTGCTATTCCCTCCCATCAGAGACAGGACAGGAGGGAGTCTGTTTGAAGTAAGTCTTACCTGACAAGTTTTCCGGAGAGAGTCATGAAGTGAACAGCAATGACAGTGGACAATCAAAAGTGAAGAGCATTTCTACTACAAATGTTAATGTGTGTGTGTATGCTCACATATATTGCAGTTGCGAGCTATGTTCTTGTTGGGATGCTGGAATTATAGTGAGTTGGCCCTCAAGACTGGAATGCTGCAAAGGAATGATATAGGCTTTTTCAGGAAGACAGGAAAGTGTGATGAGGAGACAAAGTTCCTTTTATGACACAGCAAATTAAGGTCTTGAAAATCTACCTAGTGGTGCATGAGGAGCCGACGGATTTTTCGCATGTTAGGATTAGGCATGAAGAACAAGTGGTTCAGACTCTATACAGACCTCAGGTTTGAAGGTTCTGAAATATTTGGTGGGACAACAGCACATAAACAATCCAGGAGGTTCCTGGACTGCTTTGCTGATAACTTCCTCTGCCAAGTGATAGAGAAGCACAGCAAGGACAGATGTGCTGGACCACAAACTCACCAAGAAGGATTATGTAAAAACCAGAGGCAGCCTTGCTGCAGTGATGTGTGCTGAGTGAAGGAGGAGCTGCAGAATCTGGGGGAAGGTAGAAGGGTGATTCAACTAGCTGTGTACCTCAAGGAAGTTTAACAGTTTAAACAGTCCTGTTTAACACCTTCATTTGGACGATATTGCAGAGTGTACTATCAGTAAGTTTGCACCAGGCACAAAACTGGAAAGAGTGGATAAATCGCCAAAGGGTCATGCTGTTGTCCAGGTGTACCTCAACAGGGTGGAGAAGTGGGGGGACAGGAACATCATGAAGTTCAACAAGGGGGGATGTAATGTCTTGCATCTGGGGAGAAACTACACCAGGCACCAGTATATGCTGACAGTCACCCAGCTGGAAAGAAATTCAATTGGATGAGTTTCAAAGTCCAGCAAAGGGTCATGAAGACAATGAAGGGCCTGAAGGATCTCTCCTATGAGAGATCTGGGACTGTTTGACCTGGGGAAGAGAAGACTCACGGAGGGTTTCATTAATGTATATAAACTCCTGGAGGGAGAGTACAGTGAAGATGGAGCCAGGATCTTTCTGATTGTCCCTAGTTATGGGACAAGAGGCAATCGGCATGAACCAGAATGCATAAAGTTCCCTCCTGAACATCAGGATATGGTTACTGACTGCAAGAGACACCCAAAAGCTCCAGATGGTCTTCGGCCACTTGCTCTAGGTTGTCCTGCTTTTGGAAGTGGGTAGAACTCTATGAGCTCTGGAGGCCTTTTCCAATCTCAGTCAATTCTGTGATCCTGTGATATTCAAAAGAACTTAAAGCCATGTTGATATGCTGGTGTATATTAGAAATTACTTGTTTGTGTGATGTGGGGAAGGATTTATGAGTGACAACTTATGCTTCTAAAATTCTTAACTCTTTAGGTATGTAACAGCTCTTCATCTGGATTCTGACAGTCATGACAAAGGTAGGTTTGAAGTATTTTTTGAAACAATTGAACTAGACAAATGTGAATTTAGCCAAATTGGATGATCTATAGTGTCTCTAAGCGACATGTATTTAAGCTACCAAAAAAAGACTAGTAAGAAACAGGACAATTTTTCATTTTGTTGAAACATTTTTCTCTGAAGTTCATATGAATACAGTGAATTTTCTGGTATTAACTATATCAGCTTGATAAATCCTTTGCATTTATTTAAGCTAATGAGGTATAGAAGTAACTCCTTACCCATCTAATTTATGTGCAGGATTATCCCTCTTTGGAAGTCTCACCAGGAGAAATATGTTGCAGGATTATACAGTCCAAATATGTGATGAACAATGTTGTATAGTACTAGAGATCTAGAACACCTAAATTTGTTCATTATCTGATAATTGAGTTTCATACATTGAAGAAATTTCTTTCACGATGTCCTCTTACTTTTAGTTTCTTTAGGAATAGTAATGTGACAAAAGCTCAAGGCTAGACTGGGTGGCACTCTGAGCAATCTGGTCTAGTGAAAGGTGTTTCTATCCATGACATGACAATTATAATGATATGATGTTTAAGGTCTCTTGTAACCCAAACCAAATTGAATTCCATGATTCCGTGTTTAATGATTGCTGGCCAGGGAGCCTCAGCAGACTGTTGTGCCCTGCTTCTGTCCTTACCTTTTTTTCAGTGATTGTTCTTGTGTTCCAAACTACTGTTTCTTTATTTTTTCTTACTATCAGAAGTCTGACAGTAAGACAATAAAAGCATGATTTTAGCAAGTTTTTTTTATGTAAGTATTTTTCTATTTCTTACTTTTTTCAAGTCTGAATCTAAAGAATAGTAGTTCTTTCATGTCTTCTAATATTCAAATGCTCAAGAGCCTAAGTGACCACCCTTGCTGCTACCATTCAGGATATTCTGTTATGTTCTTGTTCTTAACTGGATTTTTAACAATAATTAATAGAAATTGCATAAAAGCTTATATCTCTAAATTTCCTTTGTCTGTTCTAAGATCCATGAACCAGGTATAAATACAGACTCTGCAGAATAGTTCATTAGACATGCTCCACATGACATAATCCTTTTTTTTTTCTTTATTAGTGAAAGTTTTTATTACACCTTTATTACTCATGTTAGTGGTTGGGTATTGTTTATATGCTCATCCTCCACATGTCAGTACACTGTTAATTAGCTTTTTTTTAACAAGATACTGTGACAAATCCACCTATCAAAGTTGGAGGGAGCCTTGAACTGTGTCTTTTGTCAGTGCCAAGTTCTTAACTGTGCTGGAAAACTCTCATGGTCAAATACTACTCAAATTTGTGTGCAATCTTGATGTATTAGAAGTACTCTATGTCAGCTATGTTTACCTTTAAAACTAGTTAAAATTTTCTCTTGTTAAAACAATCTTGCACTTTACATTCATTAATTATATATATTGTTTTATTAAATGAAAAGAACTATATATCAATCTGTTGAGAATGACTGCAACAGAAGAGCTATCTAGTTTAGTGCATCAACCTGATAAAAAACTTTAGATAAATAATTTACTTATTTTTTCCAAATTTTAATATTCTTTCAAAGAGGGACAGAAAGTGTACCTTACAACTTGCATTACACACTTATTTGCATATAGAAATATTATTTTGTTTGCCAATATCAATATTGTTTATGAAAAAGAGTGCCAAAATGACTGTAGTTCCCATAAGGTTATTTTCTGTTCTTAAAATTCTTACATTGCTTATGTTATGATGAGTCCTTAGTATTCTTGAATCAAGTTAACAGTCTATTTATTTCCACCTGTAGTAACAATTGAATATTTGGTGTACTACAGAAGACAGGATCAGAGAAGTGTGTTTCTTCTAGAGACTGTCTGACAATGGTGATGTCCTGTCTCCATAATTTAGGCCAGGCTGCTCATAAAGCTCTGTTTGACTATTGCATGCACTTCCCTTAATTAGTTGTAATTATGTCATTCCAAAACTATGGAAGCAACGGATTACTGTCATTTATTCTGCTCTAAACATGTGTTCATTTACTGGAAACTATAAGATATTGTTTACAGCAAAGCATTGGCTTTTGTCCTGCAAGTGTCATTTTGAGCTGCAATATTATCTTGTCCGTCCATCTTTTTACTCTGTGGCTATAACGAAGCCAAGTAGACTGACACCTTTATTACACTGGATGCCAGTGTTTTTATGGACACAGGTGCTGAGAAGAGTCTGTTTATATTTCACTTGGGAACAAATGCAGATTTATTTTTTTCTTTTAACAGAGGGAAGTAACTGACCGGTCATCTCCTGTTGTGTTTAGCTTCAGTCAGCCCAGTAAAGATTTAGAGAGGCAGGTTTTAAAAGAATTACATTATACATCTCAGATGGTTATTTGTGGAGTCTGCTTTAAATATTTGTGTCAAGTATTGGAAGACCGAAAATTCCTTGGTATATGTTGGTATATACCTGTCTTGACCTTTAAAAAAGTGCTTATAATATGCATTTAAATAACGATACAATTCTATAGCAAATTCAAACTATTTGCAAAATAGCAATATTCAGGATTTTTCAGTTTTAAGCAAATTTTTCCAACAGCTGGAAATGTTTTCTAGCATATGGTGTATTTATGTGTATTGAGCTGTCTGGCGTGCAAAGCTGAATTTCTATAAAGTCTTTAGAATGAAATGATAATGTACAAAATAGGAGGCTTATTTAAAATTTTAACCTACAGTCAGCTGAGAATTATGCTTTTATAAAAAGGGAAGATATTAAAAATTTTATAATATCTGTGTATTTCTAATGTCACTGGGGTTTTCTCCCTGAAAAATGGGAAGTGCTGAGTGGTTCTTTCCTTGTAGCTGAGGGTGTCAGTTGTGATTACACTCTCTTTTGTTGTGTTGTGTTCCCAAACTGTCAGTCCTCAGTGACAAAGGCCTTGCACATTTTTATCTATAATGAGATACAGATGGGAACCACAGTTCACAGTCCCTAGATAATGTTTCAAGAGAGGACACTGGAATTTCAGGTTTTGAGAAGAGAAATCTGGAGGATTGCCCTTTCTTTCCCCTATAGCTAACGTATTACCAATGCTCCACTTCACTTCTCTGTATTGCCTATTCATTGCACATTGTTTGTGTTCTGTCCAGGTAGTCAAGGAACAGATTTACCAGGCTTGCTGGTCTTTTAACTCCATGAGTATACTTCATTATTTCACTTGTGTAGGGAGAATTGTATTCATTGTGTGCCATGAACAGAAAACTCCAGGGAGATCAGTTTGACATTAGAAAGCATCAGTCAGAACATTTGTTTTCTGAGGGTATTAAATGCATGTAGCTAGTAAATACAAGCTCTAGTACCTCTCTGGGTGTTTTTCACTTAGTCATAGAGGATCATAGATGTCAGTGAATTGTTCTTTGCTTTATGTTTGAAGAATCTTTTCAGACTGCACCTTACAACATGAGATGTCAGCCTATTTTCTGCACTGTTCAGTCAACAGTTCTCTTACCTTCCCGAGAGATATTGAGCCGAGTTTAATAGTGACAGGGATCACAAGCATAAGTTCTCTTAGCATTTTCTTCTGCTTTCCAGAACTAAAGACTGCCAAAAGCATATTGTGTCTACTTCATTAACTGATATACATACTGAAAAGTTAAGAAGATGAGACACATCCTTACTGGAAGGTACAACTGAGTACAAGAGTTTAAGTTGTCTTGTCAACCCCAGTGACCATTTTTCTGCTTTTCCACGATGTTTTTTCTGTTGTCTCAAAGTGATTCCATGGTATGTCCAAAAGAAAACCTTTTCCATAGCATTTAAAGAGAAACAGGATCTTGCAATATCAACAAAGATGATGTTAATCTAGAACATTGATTAACTTAATCCATTCCTCAAAAAGAAATTTTACCATGATTATAGTGAAAAGTAGTAAAAGGCAGTAATTGCATTAATACTGGAGAGGTATTACTGGGAGTAAAGATTTTTTAGGGACTTTTGAGAATTCTAATACAACCAGAATAAGAAATCTAGCAAGTTATTATCAACTTTTCCTTACCATCATAGTTGGAAAACTTAATACTGCAATAGATTCACACAGGATCACCTTTAGCTGGGATCTTCCTGTATTGTAGGGAAACATCCCACTCCTTCAGTCTCAATCTCATTCAGTTTATGGCTAGAAAATTAGTCAAGTGAGGCCTCTCTGTTTTGAAGGTGCTTCATCAGGGAAGGCAGTGGGCTAATCCCACAGCTGGCAAGCCATTGATTTTTTTATCCATTTTCATAAAATTGCTTGAAATTTATAATTTCTAATATGAATGATGAGAGGTAGAAAAACATGTCTGTTGGAAGGCATGGAAGCTGCTTTCAAGGAAGGCTTGTTCTTCTCATTCACTGCTCTTCATAGAAATTTCAGGTTTTCCTCTTTCCATGTTTGACTTTTTATTTTTTCTTTAATAATCTCAATGTAGAAATTTTGTCTTTTTTTTTTTTTCAATTAAAGTATCATATTTTACTATAACAACAAAAATAATTATAGTGAAAATGGGGCAGTTATATTTACTTGCACTCTGCTACTGTATATTTGGTTTATATTTCTGCTAACCTACGGTAATGACTCGCTTCTGCCTACAAGCAGAGCCTAGAAATTATGAATCTTTCTTTATCAGGCTTAAATATCAAAGCCAAGACAAAATATCTAATGTATGAAACCGACCAGAGATTCAACATTTACCAGGCATTCTGGAGAGACAGGTATTGCAACCAAGGTTATTATTATACCATGCTGGATAGTGGACACCTTTGTGAAGAAACTGTTGTTACTCATGTTTTGGAATGAGCTCTCAGCTTTTCAGACATTTGAGCAATCCTGGTTTAATCAAATTTTGTGTTCACATCAAGCAGTTTTGAAAAAAGGTTTAGAGTTTATAAAGTCAGCAGAAGACATGAAAGAATTTGAAAATACAGAAAGAAGTCCCATATACCATTTCTGTTCTTTTTGCTTTTCACAAGCACACATTGATGCTACCAGACAGTAAACACTAACAATTAATGAATAGCTTTTTTTCTGAGAAACTTGCATGTGAACTGTCTTTTACAAGAACCACAAAAGGCTGTCCTTCCATTGCAAGACTTGACATTACAAATATTATGTCTGAAGTTAAATGGAGACAAAAACTGTTTTCCCCTCCTGAGGATGGTTTTGCAACCTTTATTTCTATGTCTGTGTAGTTGTCCTTACTCCAGATACTGAGGTCAAAGCTAATTCAGTCTATATAGCCTTCATTGTAAAAATGTGCTGATATTCCAAAGTAGGAAGATTTTTAACCCTACACAGAGGCATAATTATGTATACCTGTATGTCTTTACATATATAGAAAGTGAACAGATTCAGCATATTGATTGTAATGCAGATACCAGTTTTTATATGTATTTATTGTGTATATTTCAAAATCATGCTTGTTAAACACTCTTAGTCTTGAAATATTTTTCTGGATATAGATCCTCAGTGATAATTCTCCACAGAACAGTGACAACTATTTTCATATATTATCTTTTATTGTACTATAAAGGTTTTATTTCTATAGACACTTTCAAGGTTGCAGATTTATTTTAGAATTATTATTTATTTTTAAAGTTATTAGATTTTTGTCTGATAACAGGAGCTACAACTTTACTAACCAACCTTCTTGAGGAAAACCAAATTCTTTCATATAGTTAGACTTTGTTTGATGTCCTTCTGCTTTTGGATGATATGAAGGATAAGTGATGATTTGAGAAGAGATTAAGCATCTGCTAAATGCAGAAACTCCCTTAAGTCCATTCATGTTTATTCAAGAACTGTGGTAAATGACTAAAGAAACTCATATCCTTTAATTCCTTTGAGAAACATCCTTTTTATAAAATGTATGCTCCATGAATGACTTGCAAAAAAAAAAAGAAGTTTTAAAATGCAGGAAATTTTAGATGGATGTAAGAAAAGACCTCAAATGTAGAAAATTCTTTGTGGTAGGAACAGTGTGGATTGCAGTTTTTGTTTTTCTTGCAAAGATATCAGGCAGATTTGATCACTGTTTGGTATTATGAAAGAAGTATAAAATCCTCATAAGCATGTGAACTTTTAATTTTTAAACAGCTATTCTTCCAAGGCACTATGTCATACCTTCTTATGCCTATTTCTGGTCATGATTATTCCTTCTTTCTACTATGTATGTGGAGTTAGTGGTGTCAAAAGTTGTCAGCTACTGTTTCATCACAGTGTATTATTTTATGCCTGTATGATATGCCAGGCCTTTTATTACTTTCTTTTTGATGTGTGAATAGATGAGAAGTGTTATGAATACTATATAACTTGGTGCATGGAAATGGACTTGCTTTTGCTGTCAACACAAAGAGACCATTGATAAAACTCTATATTAAGATAACTAAAAAACCTAAATCAACATACTTCTGCCTTGTTTGAATTACAATTGTCAGAGTCCCCATAAAAATAACTGACAAGTAGCCTGCACAACTTCACCTCCCATTGACCTCTATTTGGGCAAGAAGAAATATTTTTCTCTAAGTTGAAATAATTACAATAAATAAGACAATTAATTCTGTGCACTGTGACAAGTGGACTGGACTCTTTTCTTTTAGATACCAGCTGGAGACTGTATATTACTTTAGTACATGCAGTTTGGATTTTAAGCACAATGTATGGATCCTAGATAAGAATACCCTAAGATTTTCTTTTATGGATTAATCTTTATGCTATAAGGGGTTTTCTACACAAAAAACATTGATTAGAAAATTAAAACTGAAGAGATTTGCTTGGATTTCTGTTAGTGTGTTCAATAATATATTGCACTACAAAATTTCCTTTACTGAAACACTTTATTAGTTAGATGTCTTTATTTAGTCTTTAAGTCTTTATTTAGATGAAAACTGATTGTTTGAGGAACATGGGGTTTTTTGAAATCAGGTGAAGTCCTATTGGAACCTGTTGGAACGATGGCTTGGACAGGGACAGTCTGTCCTGAGTTGGAATCTGTCTGGATGGCCAGGCTGAGAGAGTGAAGATGAATGGAGTCACATCCAGCTGGAGGCTGGTCAGCAGTGGTGTTCCCCATGGCTCAATATGGGGGCCAGGGTTCTTTAACGTCTTTATCATGTGACCTGGATGAGAGGTTCGAGTGTCGTCTGAGTAAGTTTACAAATGACACAAGTGGGAGTGTTCATCTGCTGGAGGGTAGGAAGGATCTGCAGAGGGATCTGGATGGGCTGGATTGATGGGCCAAGGCCAGTTAGATGAGATTCAAAAAAGTGAAG
The DNA here is from genome assembly GCA_013399915.1 of Illadopsis cleaveri. Classification (NCBI taxonomy): domain Eukaryota; kingdom Metazoa; phylum Chordata; class Aves; order Passeriformes; family Timaliidae; genus Illadopsis; species Illadopsis cleaveri. The sequence goes on along the minus strand of VXBB01001148.1, from coordinate 52,972 downwards.
TGCGGGGTCAGAAGTTTGAGTCACAAGAACCCCAGGCACTGTTAAAGGCTTGAGAAAGAGGGACTGTAATGGTATTGATGGAAAAGAACCTGGGGATGCTAGTCAACAGCAGCTGAACATAAGCAGTCATATGCCCAGGTGGCCAAGAAGGCCAAGGGCATCCTGGCATGTGTCTGTAACAGTGTGGTCACCAGGACTAGGGCAGTGATTGTCCCCTGTACTCAGCACTGGTGAGGCCACAGCTGGGATGCTGGCCCTGAAGGGAAGGACATTGAGGTGCTGGAGAGTGCTCAGAGGAAGACGATGGAGCTGGTGAAGGGTGTGGAGTAAAAGACCTGTGAGGAATAGCTGCAGGAGAGCAGTCTGGAGCAAAGGAGGCTCAGGAGAGACCTTATCACTCTCTACAACTGCCTGAAAGGAGAGGGTAGCCACATGGGAATTGGCTTCTTCTCCCGGGCAGCCAGTGACAGAACAGGAGGACAGTCTCAGGTTGTGCGCCAGGAGAGGATCTGCTTGGATATCAGGAAGGCTTTTTTCACTGAAGGAGTGTTTAAACATTGGAATGGGCTGCCCAGGGAAGTGGTGCAGTCACAATCTTGAGCATCAGGTATTTGAGAAATGACTGGATGTGGGGCTTAATGACATGGTTTCTTTGACATGGTGATGTTTGGTTGTGGTTAGTCTAGATGTTCTTGAAGGTCCTTTCCAACCTTAATGATTTTATGATTCTATGAAATTTAAAGGAATAAAACTTGAACTCCTTGACTATTCTGTGAAAAAACACATTTTAAAATTTTGGAGGTTATTCTGCTGAAAACCCAAAGGACCTTTATGGACAGAAAGTTGTTAGAAATCTTTACAGGCAAGTACAAATAACACTAACCATGGTATTTATCTTAGCTTTGTGTTAATCTGCTGCTGTCTAAACATTGGAGATCTTTGGATGTGATCTGATGGATTTCGCTGAGGAAATAATTTGCCAATGTTCCTATCAAAACTTGCTGTCATGACATTCCTGAGGTAGAAGATTATATGAACACATTTGCTCCAAATGTTTCAACATGCTTGTGTAATTTATATAGTGTGTATACATAGAAAGAGAGTTATATATGCACACATATACATAAAATACATAATTTCTCAAGGAATTATAAAGAAAATAAAAAAATCTCTTGAAAGTCGCATAAATGGAATTGATTCCAACAGCTTAGCATTCTCAAAATTAATATTATTGTTGAGAAATTGGTTGACTCTTCTGAGTCTTGCTTTTGTCTGTGTCTTTGCATCTATGGTCTTTACAGAGAAGGAGCCATGCAATTAGGCCTGCAAAATTGTTTCTGGTCCTGATGGGAATGGGATGTAATGAATCAGAAATGTGCCAACATTGTACTCCACTGCCCATGTAAACAAATGAAGTACATGTACTGATTTGTAATTATCACAATAATATGACATGATTTCCTCAAGTGTAAACTGCACTAAACCCCACAAAAAACTTATTTCAAGCCACTAAATGTTACAGTGAAATGTATTGAGGGAAACTGCTAGGTTTACTTGTATCTTGAAGAGTAGTAGTGGTATTTGAACACATATAATTTGAGAGAAAATTTCCCTGGGATCTTTCTTGAACTACTTCTGTTAAGGTCAAAGGAGTAGCCTTCATGGAATAGTGGGAAGAGGGGCCACCTGAATGTTAGGGGAAGATTTCCACAGAGAGGCCCCTTTTCGGTTTTTAGTTGGTTTGTTTTTGGGTTTTGTTATTATTTTTTGTCACAGTTTCTTGGTTTAATGTAGCTTAAGCTTTTTTGTTGTTGTTGTAACATATGTCACTGTGAATCATTGCCTGGGGAATCCCAGAACTTAGCATATCCTGTCCATCTCTAATGTGCTTCCCCCAAAAAGACCTTGTCTAAGGCCTGTGTGGATCCACCATTACATTGTTCTGCTATTTGGAGACTGCAACTCGCAGGAGAGAGAAAGGGGTTTTTTTTGTTTTACTGGAAAACTATCGTTAGTCTAGTGTTTGTGGGAGAGCAGTAGTGCATCTTAAAGGATAAAGATTGGTCAGAGAACAGAAACAATTTTTCTCTGGGACAGATATTCTAGATGTGACAAAAGAAAAAAGTCATCCACCAATAAACAGCTACCTGCAAAATCAATTTATACCCGTTAGCTTCTGAATATACCATATTCATGGGAAACTATAATTTATTGAAATTTTGTACTCCATTGCAACTCAGTACATGAAAGTTGCATTCTCTTGAAAGGGATGGAAAAGGAACATTCTCTCTCCCCCTGCCTCAAAAAAATGTGCTGCCAGAGCTTTTGGAGTCTTGCCAGCTGTATTTCCTTCCTGCAACTTTTGTGTTCCATCTCATTTTGGGCGCATTATTTATCTATCTTGCTTGTTATCTAGTTTATTTGTGTTTTATTTTCAACAGCTAGAAAGCCAAATTGAGAAGGTAAAACTACTAGTTTAAGAAGCAGGAGAAAAGCAGTCACAGCTGCAAATGATGGCTGCAATGAATAGAAAGATTCATTCAACTAAAACCTTTCTCTATGGATTGCAGGGTAGACTGAGGTTGTTTTAAAGATATGGAATAAGGACACAATTTTGTTAGCAGTATTTTTATTTGATTACTGTGTGTATTCTCTGAGAATCTCAAGATTCTTTGAAAAAACCCTACCCTTTTTATCTGTTTGAGTAAACTCAGGGGGTTTTTTGCTGAGTCTAGAAATGGTGAGGCAACATTTGTGTATCTAAAATTTGTTTCTGTTTGCTTCTGAGATGTCACACTTTTTTTTTTTGCAAATCCTCTCTCAGATAAAACAGCTTAGTCTGAAAAACATGGTCTGGCAGGGAAATAGAACTTAATGACAAATTATTTATTGCAGTGCTGTAGGCAAGTTTGATTTGACTGAATTATTTAACTGAAAATCTACATTTCAAGTGGATATGTGAGAATATTCCTTTGGAGTTTTCAAGAATGTTACCTGTATATATACGTATATACATATACATATACATATATATATATATATATACATATATATATGACTTCATGGTTAAATAAAAAAAGAAAACTTGAAATACAGAATCTTCTATCTTCTTCTATCTTGAAATACAGAATAAATACAAGAGGAAAAGCATGGGATAAACTACTTAATTAATGAGTAGTATGCTATAAAATAATAAAGTATTGTGCCTCAGTTAGCCTACCCTTATATTTTGACAGAAAGAATTTCTGCAGTCTTTAGAGGTTAAAATTTCATTTTTTCTCTGGCTTATGAAAAGGTATTCTTCCTGACACTTCCAATGTACTTGGGCTATGAAGAGTCATTGTGGGAGGACTCACACTCAGAGTGGGATTTGCTGACTTTCTAGAGCTAAAATGCTGGATGTCTTTCTCCTGAATATCTGAATATTTTTGCTCTCACCAGGAGTACTTAGCAGTCATGCAAACACACCAAGCAATGGTCATTGTTTCTGTCAAGCACACATGCTGAGACTTCACCTTTCTTTCATTTGTTACTTTTTGCAAAAGGCACGGAGTTTGAAAACCACTTGCCACAAACAAACTCAGGCAGTTTTTGAAAACCCAGAAAAATTATGTGATAATAAAACCCTGGACTGTGAAAAGCAAGTTTTTGTCAAAGTTTTGTTTTCTTCATGTCTGGGAGTCTGAAAACATTATGGATATCTGTGCAGGAATGCCATTCCAATCTTTCAAGAAGTATCTTTTTTCTGCCATAGAGAAGTTCTCAAGGTCATATTGCTAACAATGACGTGGCAATCGTTAAAGAAAGGCATTTTCAGTACAGCAAAACTTGCTGGAAAGACTTTGAACTTGAAATGCACTCTAAGAACAAGGGCTTTGCAATAATATGAAGACTTCTGAGTAGTAGGTGGAAAATTGCATTTAAAAAAAACCAAAAAAAGTTGTACAAGATAAAAATAATAGCAGGAAACTTGTTCAAAGATGGTGATTTGGAACCAGGTTTTCCCTGAAAGAAAAATCAATTGACCTGTTTCCAGTGTTACAAAAATTATGAGTTCAAAGCTCAAGGATATGACCAACCTCGTCCTCCCATGTGTCCAAAATTGAAGCCTGATTGTCTGTAAAATTAGAGAAAAGAAAATCTTCATACAGTAATAGACAAGGAACAGAATGTCAAGATGCATTTGAGCCGTGATTTTCCTGATGCATTTTCTGGAGATACATTCTTAAAAAAAATACCTGTTTTTTCTTGAAAGCCAGAGTCTGTTCCCTTTAAATCTGCTTGGTTAGGAACAGAATAGGTCATCTTTAATTTTAATCCTACAGGTTGTATGCCAATTCTGGTTTGGATTTCTTTCCTTCCACTGTTTATCTTCCTCTGTAGCATAAAAGCTGTCTGTGAATAGGGGTAGATCCTCTCTGTATTGTTAGGTAGATTATAACT
>VXBB01001148.1:35008-48178 GCA_013399915.1 Illadopsis cleaveri | reverse complement strand
TTAAAGCTAAATGAAAAACTGTGCTTCACAGTGATAACAGGAAATTCACATTCCTACCCAGTTCACAAAGTTTTTCATAGTCATTGCAAGTGAAATTTGCTATTGTGCAGAGAACTGGCACAAGATCCAAGTATTCCTTAAATGTTGCCTGAAATCATTGTGTTCTGGCCTGGTTATTGCCTCCTACATTCTTCTGTGTCTTTAGTGCATCACAGAAAATGTGAGTGGCCTTAGTGCTGTTCTTGTACCAGGGTTAGTGTCAGATAAGGACTAGGGCTAAAGGAGCCCAAGCAGCTGCTGTTGCAGGCTTCAATCAAAATCCATGCTCAACTGCTTGAGGTGCCATGAAGATTTTGGCAGCTGTGGCAGAGTTCTTACAAGATACTGTAGTGAAATATTGCAGGAACATGTTTTCTTCTATGCTGGATAAAAGACAAAGCAGAAAGGCAGGTGGGAAGACTTTTCCAAAAAGGATTGGGATTGTAGATCTGCAAGACGGTTTGAGACGCATAAGCTAGAAAGAACAAGTGGTGACACTGTATATGTCACCACTTGTATGACATATGTGTATGTATATGTATATGTATATGTATATGTATATGTATATGTATATACATCACATTTTATATGCCTTTTACAATACCACCTTTGAAAAAAGTGAATCCATCTGCTCAGTTCATTGAAGTGACAGAAACCGTCTAAACTCATCTATACTCTCTGGTTTATAGTGAAAACACACATTACTTTTGAATATCCCAAGGCATTATTATATCAAATAAAAAATTATTTGAACACATTTGTTCCTAGTTGTTTTACCACAATCCTCAGCCCTCATTTCAGTCTCAGATATTAAGAAATTTGGCAATAATTTTGAAAGATATCAATTGCTCAGCAAAAAGAAAAGTGGTGTAAAATTTTTGAACAAACAGAATGATGACTTTAAAGGAATTTTTTTATAATAATGAAATCTGTTATGTGGACACCAATAGATCACGCAAAACAAGGGCTTGGCCTTCCTGAAATTCAGTGTGCAGACAGACATAACATCAGTCTTGCAGAAAGTCAATGATATATATATATATAACGGCTTTTTCTTTAGAAGTGTTCCAGATTTTAGGACAAGGCAACAGTTCTGATTATAGAGAGTTTTAACTCCTAACAGTAGAGTAACAAAATTACTGGAGAAAGTAGGACTCAAAATTTAAGCCTATTCTGACTTTCTCCTCTCTATCTTAACCCATTCTTTTTGTTTTCTTAGCCATTTAGTTTATCTATTGCCTATCTGCTCTTTCTGAGGTTCACTAATATTAATGTGTTCTGCAATGACCCGATGCCTTAGTATTCTTCTGAGTACTCAGGAGAGTTTTCTGTAGGCCATATAGGAAGTCAATACATGGTCTCCCAAAGCCTTCTATCTAAATTGTGATATTGTATTTGAGCAGTGAGTTTATCATATCTGCTATTCTGGATGTACGTGATCTTCCAGATTAGATAACATATTCTCTATTTGCCTCAGTTTTTAAGGAAGAAGTTACTGCAGAGTTGGAGTAGAGAAAACTCCACCTGCAGTAAGCCTTCAGCTCCATCTGAAATGCACTCTACATTTCTGTGCTGGGTGCCTGAAGCTGGAAGTGTTCACCATTTCATGTACCTTCCTTCTCCTGGATATGTTCTACAACAATGTCATGTTCACAAAATATGTATATAATAGATATGGGTTCCTTCAAAGGCAGCTAATTTTGGCTGTTGGCAATGGAATGCTGGGTTTAATTCTAATTGTATTTGTAGGCTTGATACTGTTCTCCCTTGTCCATGCTGATCTCATCCATTTCCACTGTGGGAAATCCTGCGCTACCAGGAGAAAGAAATTGTAACCTTTAGTTGGTCAAGTATTAAACTGTTATTCCTGCTTTTTTCCCTGACTCTTTCTTGACCTTGTCATACCTAAATGTTTTACTCCAGTGGTGGTCCCAAGAAGATACATGTGGAATTTCCTTTTCACAGTCTGAGCAACACAGCTTGAGTTAATGTATAAAAACAGTTGCACAGCAGTGCTCAAATCCAATGGTTTTTTCAGCTGCGTATCCACTCTATCACCTGTAGACTTATTTCTTTTCCTGCTAGAATTATGCTGATATCTGAATCAGTTTGTTCAGACAAAAGAAAAGCACACCATCAAAACCAGGTCTATTCCTGGTCACATGGATGTTTATACATTGGTTGTTATTTTATTTTAAAATTTGCCATTTCTCCATAAATATATTTTGTTTGCAAATAGTTAATTTCTTGAGTTTAGTTTTATAATTTCCTTATATTACTCCTTAACTGTAACAGCTTCTCTTTTGATTGGAACCCAATGGTGTTATTTATAAATTTATCTTTGCAAGGATTATTAAGCAAAGGATGAACAGGAGGCTCATTTATTTAATTTCTTCCTCCTTCCACTTCTTTCAGTCTAACTTTCTTTTCCAGCAGCTAAAAAAATGTAGTATAATAAACTAGCCCTCTGAGATACCTACCCCACTCTTCCCCCTTTGTTGTTCTCATTTTGTGGTGTCCCACTTTTGCAGAAAAATTGCTAGAGCACAAAACCAAAACTGCTGTGCTGATTGTTGTCTTTTTTGTCTGTCATTCTGGGTGGCACTGAACATCTTTGTGCATCATTCATGGTCACTGGAGAGCACTGAAGTAGAGCTGTTGACTTTTCTGGCAGATTCTTAAGCTTCCTCCCAACAATTAAAAAATTAGAAACAAAGATTTTTCATGAAAACGCAGTTTTATGTACAGGTGTCAATTTGTTAAAAAATTTCTCTTCTGTCAAGCACTGTTTTGTAAGATGTGAAACTCTAACAACTGCCTGAGATTTGCAAGTCTAACACCTTGAAGTACAATCTGATTTGAAAATGGAAATTATTACATAAATATTTCTGTCTTTGTTCAGTCCTGTCCTGCCCTAACTTGTGTCTCTTTGCATTAAGGGCTGTTGACAAGAAGAAATAGGGTCTAATGGAAATTAGAACTGACTACTGCTTTTTATCCTATTTAGTTGCTATAAATGTGCCTTCTGCTGTTTCTTTTGAAATTGTTCTGTCTGTATAACAGAAATTATTTAGTTTGTAGACAAAGAGCCATATAATTATGATTAGATAATAATTAGTATTAGAAATTAATGATCATATGAAAATCTCTAATACAAATAGCAGTACCTTGCATTAAAAGCTGCATAATTGACCTAAGAAACATCTTTCTATCTGCTTGCAAAGCTGTATTAAAAAAGACCTAATCCAAATAATGAGTTATATCAAAATAGGAAAAAAAAAAAAATACATGAGGCAAGACTGCCAAATTATTTATCTTTCATTAAGGGATAAAAAATGCAACCCACAACAAAGCTGAATTTAACTAGCCATTATGAAGTAAATGCTAGAAAAGAGAAAACCAGATAAGGAGAATATTCACTAAATAGTACTACATTCTCCATAGTCAGAAAGGACTACTCATCATTTCAAACTACAGAAGCAAAATTATATGCTTGGAACTTATTCAGTGAGTGGTTATCATGTATATCTTTATAGCTTTCCCATAAACAAATAACAATAGAGCTCCTTTTTAAATTAAAGGATGTTGATGCTTTGAAATTAAGTAGGGCTGTGATGCTTTGTGGTTTTATTCAGACATTTTGGAAAGATTAAGTAGTAAGCATAGAAGGAAAATATGAGCTCTGAATTTGCATTTCAAAACATCCTTTGCTTTTTGTTCGTAGTTAAAATCTGCTCAGTAGCTGGCACATCTGCGCAGCATCAGGTGATGTAGTATAATTTCTGAGCTTACAAAACTGTAATCAGGAATACAATCACCTTAAGAACTGTCCATTACCTGTGATTAGTATATGAGGATTTCATTTTCTACACCATTACCAGTTCATTGGCAGCTATAAATATATAAAAAGTAAGATGTGTTTTGAACAGTTTCAGCAAAAGACAAATTACAGGGCTTTATATGCTTCTAGTGGGAGTGCATGCTCTAGCACATATTAATAGGATAAACTCCTCAGTTTGAACATTTTACAGACCGGGATGCTTATTTCATTAGCTTAATATTTTAATATGGTTCTCTGTTTCAAGGCAAGATTGCAAACATTGTTTAAATCCTTTGACATATCAAGTAATAAAATGAAAAACATTAATTATTATTATTATCCTGTCAGATACTGTAGTGAGCCGTTCTGGAGTTCTGAACCAAAGACCAGAAATTTAGAATAACTTAGTGAAGTACTTAATTTAGATGAAAAACCAAAGAAACTTTAAAATCTTTGAAGTTTAAGAGAGCTATAAAATGTGTCAGCAGAATAAAACTCTATAAAATTCAGTGGTGCCTCCTCCTTACAATGGCTTATCATTTCTTAATATAGTAATGTAGTAATTCTTAATATAGTAATCTGGGGATGGAATTTTCTTCCGTTGATATTCTGATCTTATTTTCTTTCTTGGGCAGATCCTCATTGAAAAATTGCATTTTAGTCATCACTGTCTTTGATGGTGAACACCTAAGATGAGTGTCAAAGAAAATTCTGTATTGTTATTTGCTTGTATTTCTTGTTGTTCCATTGTTAGTTACTGAATGTTCTTAATTTCATGTTAGGGTTGATTGTACCTTGGATGCATAAAAATCAGTTTGTTGGAACCAAATCCTTTCTTCAAGCAAAACCTGGCAGGAATGTTTTAAATATCTTATATTGACATTTTGAAAATTCGGCTTATGCAGTAAAGTTTAATTATAGAAAAAAACTTGCTTCATATTTTTCAAATTGCTTTATAATACAAAAAAAGCCTTTCATTGTTCTTCCCATGGTACTCTCCTCACAGCTTACCAGTGCTGAAAAACTGTACATTTCTGTGGTCAACCTTTCTCAAATATATAACTATTTTTTTTTTGCCAGTAGGTTTTTAGAAGTGATCTCTCTAACGTTCTAGGTACTCAATTTATATATAGTAGCTCAGAATGAAATGAACCAGAAATAATGAAGATATTTTAAATTATCAGACTAAATGAGTCGTATTGCTGAATTTGGAAGCTTTCAAGAGCGTGAGCCATTCCTAGCAATTTGTACACAGCTGAAAGTCAGCTTTCCTGCAGTCAGTAGGGATTCAAAAAGATGGTTTGCAGGGAAGAGATAACCCCTGGGAAAGACAAAAAAGGTGATTTTACATTGCTGTGACTTGGATGGTTATATGATTCACCATCATATTCCCTTGACAACTGCAGCACATACAGTGAGGGTTATGAATAGCTTGTGTCACTGCATCTGTGCTCTAACAAGGCTTTCCAGAGGAGTGGTGTAGGCTTGTTTCTGCTCGCTAATTTGTCAGAGCTTTTGTTTTGGATTCTCCTAAACCTTTGTTCTTTGGATCTGGGTAACTCCGGGTGAAATCCTGCAGACAAAGCACACACATAGCTGATTTTGCTAGGGATTTGCACATGAAGATGAAATTTGTGACTCTGTGTATTTATTTTTAGTCTAGCTTCAGTGATTTCTTGGAAGACAGCTGATGAGGATGCAATTAATAGTGAAATCCTGGTCTACACTGCAGATAGCTGTTTATACAATCTTTTAAGCTTCTGCTCATAGAGGGAATACTTGAAATTTGTATCATACTTGCAGCTAAAGAATAACACCTTTATTTCTATTTGCTTTAATATATTACCAAACTTATATGAATGCATAAAACACCACAAGTTTTTACCAAAAACCAAAATAAAATATGTTAGTCTTGGCTTCTGACCATAAAGAGGAAACTTCAAAGGCTATTTCTAGCTGGCAGTCTATGGAAAGAGAGGTGGGAAATCTTAAATAATTTTCTCCATCTGTGTTATACAGTCCAGATTTGGACAGACTTTCCTTATTCAGCAGCATTTAGATATAACTTCTACAAATTCTGCTGCTTTTTTCAACACTCCTGTCCTAAAGTGCTGCATGAATGATCTTGTGTCTTGATCAGAAGAGAAACTGTATTCTTTTAGTTTTGTTCCTCTGTAAGGAAAGACAATCTATACACTGAGTAGGAGATGCTTTGTACAGCAGGTTCCTTGGAGAACACATACAAAGAGAATTTAAATATTTTATAGCTCCTGATGGTATATCTAACTGTGAAATAGGGTTAAGGTGTGGAGGAAAGGCTAAGAAGGCAAGAGATGAACAAATGTGTCTCTTGCTGGGGTAAATCTTGGCACATCCGTCAGTCTGCAGAACCCAGCAAAGTGAGCTTGCTTTTAAAGTGCCTGCTATTGTGGTTTAGTTCTAGTTCCCTTATTCACATGTGAGGACTGTTTGTTTCTGAGGATGCAGTGCAGAGCTCTAACACAAAACAGAGAAATATGTTCTTTCATGGGACTGCTTCACTTCAAATCCACCAGTAAAACTGTTTTTCAATCAGTGCTCTCAGTGAACAAATTGTCTTGGGCTTGTACAAATATGCATAGAATTCAGAGCAGTTCTGGTGTTAATATGAACCATTTGGAGAAGTTCTTATCAAAACAAAGCTGAAAATTATCTTCCCAGAAGAAGCTGACTAAAGTAGAATGCTATCTCTTTGTAATTGCTTATATTTTAGGCAGAGGTAGGAGGTATGATGAATTGCTGGGTTCGACAATCAGACCTTAGTCTGAAGATCAGTTTTTCAGCTCAAAACTTTATGGTTTTAACACATCACAGCCAGGTTTAACATGGTTTGTAATATTTGATTTATGTAAAGAAATGTATTTTTAATATCTTAGGCTAAAAAGTATTAGAAAATTCATGCTTATCGTGGTTTTAAAATCCTTTTTGGGAAATGGTAATAGAATGATGTTTTATTTTCCAAATTTAACACAAGATGTGGAGCGTTTTCTAATTCAGCATATAAAATGTCATAAGTAGGACCGATCAATCCAAATAAGGCTCTTGGCATTCTTTTGAGTAAAGATGTACTGATGTGAGGAACTGCTAATTACTACATGACGTAATTCCAAGAGACTGACTGACCTTAAATTTGGAGTGTCCCTTCTTCATGGAGTATGTGGGGGGGGACAGAAAATTCTTTAGGTTTTAGTTAATTAAGTGGTCAAATTGTTTTTAAGTGACCATTGGAATTAATTGAACAATGAAACCTATTCTGACTCTCTTCCATATGCCAAAACACTCAAAAACATATTCTGGAAGGGGTAAATCCCACCATACTCTCTTTACTCCCATTGCTTCTGGGGAAAAAGTTTGTGAAGAAGAACTACTTGCTTTCCCTCACCTGTCCTGGATTCTAAGCACTGGGATAGACTGCTGTTGGTCAGCATTAATTTAATATACCATATTACTAATTTTTAAGTATGAAAATTCAATATATACAAAAGATTATCTTTGCACCAGTAATGACAATTAATAATTTTAAAAGATATAGTTTGAAAAAGAACAGATAATTCACAAATATAATAATGTAAAAAATAGCTTAACTTCACTGGCTACTTCAGAAAACAATGACAGGACCTCTGTATTACTCCTAAAAAGGATTCTCTAGTGATATTGCAAACGCGAGACTTTTTTAATACTAATCTTTTGCAAGAAGCAAGAGACACTCATGATCTTACAGACTACCTCTTCACTGGAGTTGCTGGAGAGCAAGCTAACCACTTTCAAGTGGTGGCTTCTGAGTGTTTAGAAACTTGAGAATGTAAATAGCAGATGCAAATAACTGATAGAAGGTCAAATAATCTACATTGAGGTACTGCTCCTATAAATTAGGACATTGGTAGATTGAGAAGTAAAAAATGTGTTAAACACACAACAGAACAAAACCTAAAAATATCGACTGGATGACATTATCTCTCTGTAATGTGCAGTCCAAACAGTAGGACCGACTCGTCTGCCAGAAATTTTTGCAAAGACCCTCTTGGTCTTTTTGATCTTGGAAAGGATAAATTAACCATCTATTAAGGTTTTGTTACAACTGAAATACCCACACTCTAATGTAATGTTGTTCAAGTAGGAGCAGGTTCTGTCAACAGAGTTGTCTAGAGCAAGATTATGAATTCAATTTTACACACATCAGTAATGAAAAGTAGACTACCAGAGGTGTAATCTTCTTGTAGATCTTTACACGGTGTGGCTAAGGCAGAGAAATGACTAAAAGCCATAATTTGGTCCTGACCCTATGGATTTACTATGTGTCTCTCTGTCACAGTTTGCTGTAAGGGAAAAAAAAAGTCTCCACAGTTAAAAAAAACCCAACATCTGTTCTTCAGTGAATAAAATCCTAAAAATTTGCATTTTCAATCAATTAAAAGTTAATATAATTTTTGGAAATAGTCAGATAAAGGAAAGCAATTACACACTCAAATGAAACTTTTAATAACAAAGAATATACAGATTTAGGCTTTTTAATAAATTTCCCTTAAATGTGAATTCTGGTGACTACGATGGAATATCCAGGCTGTCAGTGTTTTTCTTATGCTTGCAGAATCTATATCTCTGTCCCTTGAACATGTAAGTCCAGCCATGCCCTTACTACAAAATTATTATATGAGGCACTGCTAAAAGTAAAACTGAACTTCCAAACAACCCCAGAGGGTAAGATCTTCATTTACCCTCTTCCTCATTTGTGGGAAACAGGACCACTGAAGGAAGCGCTTGAAAATTTTAAGGCTTAACTACTTGTTTGGGTACTATTAAAGTATTGTAAGGGTTAACCATGTAATAAGACATGTGCATGAATATTCAAGTTGATGGCAAGCACCTTCTTTTGTCCAGGGCTGCAGAGATTGCAAAGGTACAGAGCCCCAGGAGGGTGATTCAGGATGTGAGCTGAGGTGTTAAATGGCCTCCAAGTTAAAAATGGGAAGACTCTGTAGTCCCTAAAGAAAGTGCTTCTTGAAAGAAAGCGGTGGAAATACTAGCAAGTTTATGAATCAACACTCTGGGTTGCAAAATGATCTGGATATGGTAAGGAAAGTCTCTGCATGTGATGCCCTAAGAACCATGATGAATTCACTTTGCAGGGCACTCATCTACAATTTTTGCCTTCATATTTTTATGTGCTCCAGTCAGCTTTCTTCAGGTAGTACTGAAATATCAGCTTTGATTTTAGTATTTTTGCGAACAACAGAAGTCTACCAAAAGACCTAAATGTCAGAAGATGCTGTGCCACAAGTCTGACATCAAAAGGCCATCCAGGCTCAGTAAAAAATAAACACAAAAATTATGATACAGCCCCTAAGGATATATATCTAAACTGTTGCAAAATTCTCTCTCAAGAGGGGAATTTTTGAAATTTCTCAATACTATCTGGACCTTGCTGTCACAAGAGCCTCACTCACACTATGAAGGTGTCCTGTGGGCACTAACATATTATGTCACTCTTAGCTTTGCAGGGGTGTATTTTGAGTCTGTTGTGATGCCGCTCATTTTCATTAAAGTGAGCTGGAAATTAGTAATGCACAAGGTTAAATAAGGATAACTATAAATGCTCATGATACTACTTTTTTCCACTTTATACATTTTAACTTTTTCAGATGGCAGCATTTCAAAATTCCAGTGGAAAAAGATCATGTTAAAACTGTTTGAGAATGAACAAATTCTTGAGTCTGATGTTCTCCTCTCTCACTACTCTTGCATTTGCAAGAATTTTACCCATTTATAGACTTTGCTTTCTTAAGTGAAAAAGCACAACCTTTTCAAAACCTCTTCCAATCATCTCCCTTCAAAATAAAGGAATCACCAAATACATCTGGTCTGACACACCAGATTCCAATTTAATGTCATTCAAATGGAGATAAGTGCTGAAGACAGAAGTGTTTAGAGCAAGAATACAAATTCGGCTTTCCTATACATACATCTGCTTCTGTCTATAAAACCTGGAACAAATCATTAATTATATCCCTTGACTATTTGGAAGCACCACCTTTATTTCAAATAGACTTTGTTGAGAATAAACACTTTTGAAGCTACAGATTAATTTAGAACTTTCCCCCCACCCCCATCCTATTTATACATCCATTTAAACATACATTGCAGCTGAAACACTCTTAATCAAGCAGGGGCTGACTGTGACATTGTTTCTGGCATTTGGTAATTCTTCAGCTTTCGATGGGGTACTAAAGGTATTAACAGAGATATTAATCCCTTCACATTTGGCATGGAATTTTATAGTAAAAATGTGTCACTCCTCTTGGTCTGACAATTTTAAAATCATTTAAATATGTTCAAGAGCACCAAAAACTTTAACAACTTCAGTGCTTTCCTTGGAAGTTTACAGATTACAATTTATAGATCAGTGACTTTGTTGGGGTGTCTTTTTAGGTGTCTGTAGAAAAGTACTTAGTGCAGGCTTTATACTATATCTCTAGTTTCTTTCCATTCACTGAAAAATGTATATGAAGTTCTATTTGGTCTGACTGACATAGTTTTCTTCACTAATGATTAGTAATAGCTAATTATCTGAGGTTAGTTGGAAAGGAGTATAGTTAGAAATTTATATATTGCATAAAAATGTAATGTTGTTCATCTTGTTTTCTCGGATCATTTTACCTTATGACCCATAATAAAAGGAAATACAAAGTTGCAAGAGATATTTGAACTCCAGGCTTTAGGTTTTACTCCTTCCTGAAGTTTAGTGCAGGTTAGTGTGACACAGTGTTACCTGGTATTACAGTCCTGGTTTCCCTGACTCACAGTCTGGCTCAGGCTACAAATAACCCAAAATTACACAGTGCATGCGTGTATGTTTGTATGGAAGTGAGCAGTCTACGAAGAACTCAGCTACTATTTAAAGCTAGTTTTATTACTTGTCAAGTAAGACTTTCTGGACACAGACTTTTCAAATTACCATAAATAGGCATTTTAAAGAAGAAGTTGGCACCATTATTTTAGTTCTTATCTCACATCTGCTTCTTCACAGAATCTAATAATGGTAGAGTTTGATTCAACTTTCTTGTGGCAGTTTACCAGTACGTGTAGGATTATCTTTGACAGATTATTGCTGTCTTGAAAGCAAAAATCTAATCCAGAGATCATTGAAGTGAAGGAGAGTTTTTCATTTTTTAATTTAGTGAATGAATTTTCCTGTTTTGTTTCAGGTTTAGAACACAAAAATGTGTTAATTTGGATCAGAAACACAACAGTATTCCTTGTGAACAGAAACAAATGATCTCACAAATTCTAACATCTTGTCTAGGCCCACATTTAGATTTCACAATATGCCCATTTAGACATTGCACCTCCATATAATGTCTGAAATTACTAAATTTGAACCAGGATTTTGGAAGAAATCTATGTGAAAAATGAAGGGTTCAGAAACGTTTCAAACTATACACTGCTTTTAAAAATTTCCTATGTTCCATATTTGCTAAATATCCTCCATCAGAATTTTGTCTCTAAAGCAGCTTCACGTAAGTGATCACATTGGAAAGTCTTTTTGATTTTTAGCAGTCTGCAAGGCATTAAGCCTTTTTTTTCTTTAGGAAAAAGACGAAGTCGTGTTACTAAGATACCTTCAAACATTTCAAGGAATGACGCTGAGAGCTGCAATGCCAGCTCAGTCAAACCACTGATATTTGCTGTTATCTCCATGTATGTTTACAGCAGCTGACATATGAAAAGCCTGGGAATAATTTGAGTTTGCAGGCTATGAAACAAGCCCATTTTGGATCTGAATCTGGCTGTCAAATCACTTCCTTGGGTTAATCTGACACAAAATGAAAGCACACAAATGAAAGCAACTTTTGGCAAGCCTGAAAAGATGGGCACACATCTGCAAGGCGAGTGATTAGCTTAGTAATGTCCTTTCAAAAATCACCTAGGAACCCCTTCCCCCACCCATACAGTAAGTGGTCCTTTTTGTTCTTCAAATGTTTATTTATAGGATTATAATAGGGAAATGGAGGAGAGAGGGCTTGGGACTTTGATGATAGTGAAAGTCTATATACCCCAAAGGTGGTAAAGCAGATAAGCATTATAGGATTAAATGGGCATGACAAATTTGTGTTTCAATTGGGGACACCATTTCAGGCAGAGATTTTTCTTTGGCTGCAAAGTAGATTTAACTAATATATTCTGCAAAGGAAAAAATCAGCAAAGGTGGGAGTTTTTTCACTGACAAATGATTGATTGCCTTTGGAAAACAAAGGAAGGAATGGTGTGCCAGGGGGTGGTACTGCTCCTTTGTGAATGCCTGGGAGTCTTATGTTTCACACTGTTGTTTACTTTTACCCTGTTCCTCTCAGGCCAGGATGTGCAAAACACTGTATATCAAACAGATGACCATGCATTTGGGGGGTTCGAAGCAGATTCTCTAAAAAATTCCTTTCTAGCAATAAAATGTGCTTTCTCAATATCTTGCTTAGTGTTTGAAAAAAGCAGAGAAGGCAGAATGGGAGGAGGAAGGGCGGATGCAAGCACACTGAAGGTTAAAAAGAAGACCATGAAATGAAAAAAAAACGAGGGCTGAAAAGATTGTATTGGTAACCTCAGTTATTCTCAAACATTAGTCTTTCATTTCATGGTGGCTATGAATTGCCACAGGAGTGGTAAAAGTTTTGCCATAAGCAAAAACCAGTGTCCTACTCCCTAGTTGTGTCCATCAAATATCAGCCTCACTGGGACACTGGGTCCATGCCACACTTACTGCAGCAGGAAGCTGCTGAACCAGAGCAGAGTTTGTGAAGAAACATGCCTGTGTTTGATAAGGTGAACTATTGCACTGAAAGTGTGATCAGCTTTTGGAAAAACAGGATCAGAAACAGCCTGTGCTCTATGTCCTCCATTTCCAGTGCCTGCTAAGAAAGAATGCAGATATTAAGGGCTGCAGCAACTGTAAATTAATTCTGTGGACCGTATACACTGACTTACCATGCCTACCTTGCTGCTGAACTGAATTTGGCTGGTTGTTCTTCAATACAACAGGCAGACATAACAGGAAAAAGCACAACAGTAGAGTTCTGTACACCCTGAGGATGCCTGTCCAGCTTGCTTGGAAATATGGGCAGAAAACTTCCCACATTTGCTCTCCTAAGCTCTGGTTTTAGAGCAGAGGAAAACTTTTTTTACCTCCTAAACAAATATGCTGTTAGCCAAAAAACTAAACAAAAAGGTAGGGGGGAACAGAACTTGGGGAAAAGTGCTTCAACAACTACCAAAAAAAAAAAAAA
>VXBB01001148.1:7855-24098 GCA_013399915.1 Illadopsis cleaveri | reverse complement strand
AGGCATCCCCCTGCCCCAGCATAGGGCTCCTGCATGGGCTGCAGGTAGATCTCTGCATCCCTGTGATCTTCCAAGGGCTGCACAGTGACACAGCTGCTTCACCATGGTCTGCACCATGGGCTGCAGAACAGTCTTGGCGCTGGTACCTAAAGCACTTCNAGAATATTCTAGGTTGATGCAAACAGAGACCTACCAGTAGAGAGGGAAGAGTTGGTGTTTGAGCTGTTACAGAAATTTGACCCCTACAAATCAGTGGGCCCTGACAATATTCACTTCAGGGTGTTAAGAGAGCTGGTTGACATCACTGTGAGACTACTTTCCATAATCTTTAAGAAGTTGTGGAGATCAGGAGACAGCCAGAAACCTGTGATTTCTCAATGCTAAAGGCACCTTTATTTGCCGAAAGAGGCTAAATCCAGTGATTTCAGTTCCATCAGTCTTATTTCTTTCCCTGGAAAGATTATGGAACAATTTCTTCTGGGAGGTGGTACAAGTGAGAAGAAGCACATTCCTGGGAAAGGTTAGCATCTCCAACAGCAGACATGCTTAACAAACTGATTTCCCTCTACAATAAAGTAACTACTGCTTTGTCAGTGTGAGGCAAGAGGTGGACATTGTCCACATGGATTTCTCCAAGGCTTTCAGTACAGTTTCTCAGAGCCACCCTTAGAAAAACTGTTATGTTACAGCCTAGACAAGTGGTCACTGAGGTGGGTGGGGAACTGGCTGCCTGGTTGCACCCAGTATATGGTGATATAAAGTTCCTTTAAAAATTGTCAGCCTGTCACAAAAATGTGGTCCCCCAGGGATAGACACTGGACCCAAGGCTATTTAGTATCTTCAATAAGTGATCTGGAGTATGGGATCAAGTGTACAGTAATGAATTTTGTTAATGATTCCAAACTGAGTGGGGATGTGGACACTCCATAAGGGGCAGTCATCCTGCAGAGACAATTAGATAGGCTGGAAGAGTAATGAGAACCTTAGGACGTTCAACAAGGACATGTGCAAGGTAATGTGTCTGGGAAAACATAAGCATGGGCCGGCATCTACTTGTCTGGGGAGCAGCTCTGTGGAAAGGGACTCTGGATGTCCTTGGACAACAAGCTCAGTGAACAGTCCTGCTATGCCAGAGAAAGCCAGTGGGATGCCAGGCTGCATCAACCATGATGCCACCAGCAGAGGTAGAGGAGTCATTGTCTCACTCTACTCAGCA
This sequence comes from Illadopsis cleaveri, assembly GCA_013399915.1. NCBI lineage: Eukaryota > Metazoa > Chordata > Aves > Passeriformes > Timaliidae > Illadopsis > Illadopsis cleaveri. Next base: position 22,882 of record VXBB01001148.1, on the reverse strand, counting down.
CTTGTCAGGCTACACCTGGAACACTGAACACTGTATTCACACACAAAAAAGGTGCCATACACACAAAAAAAAGTGGACTGGCTGGTAAGGGTCCACAGAAGGGCCATAACTATAACCAAAGGACCAGGAAACCTGCCATATGGCAAAAGGCTTGGAAAACTGGGATTTTCTGCTTTGGGAAAGAAGGCTTAAGGGAGAACTAATGATTGTGTTCCAGTATTTTAAGGGTTGGCAGCAAAGACAATAGACACTCCCTTTTTACAGGAGTCACATGGAAAGAATTAGGGGTGATGGGTTCAAGTCACTCCTGGGGAGATCTCATTTGGACACAGAAGGAAAATTTTTCCCAATGAGAATGATCATGCACTGGAATGATCAGAGGGAAGTGGTGGATTCCCTGATGTTGGACACTTTTTAAGATTTGATTGAACTAGGTGCTGAACCATCCTGTCTAAACTGCGCTTCTGCCAAGGAAGGCTGGCCCACAGGATCCTTGAGGTCCCCTTCCAACTTGGTGTTCTATGATTCTGTGAAAACCTAGAAGCAGTACAATCATTTCAATGCTAAACCCTGTTAAGCCTGATGCGGTGCTAGATGGGCTAAGGAAGGCAATGCCCAATCCAAGTTACTTAGCAGCAGTGTAGAGATCTGACATTCATCATGTACATCATTGCCAGTGCTGTGTGTCTCACCAACTGTCTGTATGCTTTTGTTCTCCATCTGAGAGGGATTAGTAAGGATAGATACAGGGACGAAGAGATGCACAAATGTTGTGACAGTCTTACAACATGCTGTTTAATATAGAATAATGGAATGTTCAAAATGAATCTAAGACTTTACTGTAGCACAGGGGTGATTTTCAAAATGTGTATTTGCCATACGGTTACAGGAAAAGCCAAATTCGTGATCCAAACCACTTCCAGATCAAAAAAAATATAAAGTTGAAAACTGTCAGAAAATAATTAAGTGAAACAAGAGGATTACATTTTTCCAGTTCTCTCTACAATGATCTGCATAGTTATGATCTCCTCATCTTAAAACAAACAGTAGAAAATCTAGTAGAAAAGGAGAAACTTCAGAAAGAGACAGCAAGGGTGATCAAAGGTACCAAACAACTTCTGTACTTCTGAGTAAACTGGTACTCTCCAGCTGAGATTAGAAGAATTTTGGAAGGCAGGTCCACAAATCATCATGTCATGTAGGAAGAAAATTGATTTTCTCACCACCTCCAGAACATACTAGTAGGAGCCTGGTTCAAAGCAACCAAAGTTGTCCCCTAATCAGACAAATAGCAAGCTGTGGTCTCTGTCAAGTTTTTTTCTTGTAAATTTCACATGAAGGAATGAAATGGCAGGCTGGACAAGTTCTTGGAAGAGCGATTTATTTAAAGACTTGGAAAAAACATATGATTACCAAATATATGTACTAATAACTCAGGCAGCCTCTGTGCAAAAAACAGTTAAGTATGAAGCAAGTTGTGTTAGAAAGAGGAGCACCATGACTTGCCCTTCTCATTCTTTCTAAGTCATTTGTTCACAATGCAGCTGGAGGGAGAACACAATAATATGAATCTCTAGACTGATATGACAGCTGCTGTGTTATAAAATTACAGCTCAAATTATACAGATTAAATAATAATTTCATCATATGACTGAAAAGAGGGGATATAATTTTAGATATCTGAAATTAAATTTGAAAAATTCAGTGCCTCCTATCTGTAGTGTTGGGTCCTTCTCTTGAATTTATTTCACTAGTTCAAAAAAGCAAAATCTGACATCAGTCATCAAATACTTCCATAGGACCATAGGCCAAACAACAATATTAGGAAAATTTGTATATAAAACTGGAGAAGTTTCATAACACAGACTGCAAATTACTGTGACTGAACTATTTATTTTCCATTATTTAATAGGTAGAGAAGTGAAAAATGGGAGTTAAGCAAGTTAATAAAATTTTCCTTCCCAACTATAAGACTACAACAACCTGAAAAATTGATTAGAGACCCATAAAGTGTTTGAGTTCTTAATTTGGAATGACAAAGGGCATGGTCCCATCAAAATACTATACCTCACTGGAACCTAAGAATACACATAATTATTTCACTCAGCCCTGCAATGACATTTGCTATAATAAAGAAAGCAGTGATTTTTAAAATTATTTTCTATTTTTTGTTAATGAATTCATATTTTTAAATCAGTATTTTAAAGAAAGAGAAATTCTGTAACATCATTGAGCAGTGTAGTATTGATATAGCTATATAGATATATATTGCATTTCCAGGTACCCTTCTAACTTTTTTGTTGCAGTACTCTGATAGACTCACTTTTTGGAAACCGTTGCATGAGGTTAACATAGTTTGGGTTGGTGTGTGTGTTCATTAGATATCCAAAAACCTGTAAAACTTTTCTTATCCCTTACTTCTTATGCCTTAATGTGCAGTCATTTTCTGCTCCCTCAATTAAAACAGAAATCATTTGAGCTTTGAAGTCTTTCAGATGTCCTGTGTGTAAACACATATACTGACATTATTTTGATTAAACATGACTTCTGAATACTCATCCTTCCATTATTTTTAGCAAGGCAGCTTCCACCTGCACCTTTTCTGAAAGGCATCAGCATGTGCACATTAAAGTTTGACATTTCTTTAGTTCCCTCTACACAGGGAGCCACTTTCCAAGTGGAGGTTAGGAATCTGTTTATGCATAGTGTTGAATTAATGTCTTTGATTTACACCCTTGGCCCCTAAGGTGAGAGAAAATTAATTTTTAATTGAAGGAAACAGAGAATCAACCATGATAAGGGTGGTTTTGAACTTTTGAGGGACAAAAAATGAACAGATGAATCTGCAAATTCTGCTTTCAGATCTGCATATGTTCCATTTTGAATTAATAAAATTTAAATGAGTCAAATATTTAAAATTCATTCTGTCTTAGCTCTGAGTAAATTTCCCCTTTCTAATACTTCTCTGGCATTTCAGTTAATGTATATTGATTTATAGCAGTAGAACAACACTGAACTTGTTTACATGCCAGATTCTGATTTTTTCCCTCTTCATCAAACAGACAGCGGACTACATCCAAAGCCCAACAAAAAATGCTGCATTTAGATATACTGAACACCTCACACATATGTCTCCACTATGTGGTATGAAGAAGAACAAAATGGCTAGAAAAGCCATGAACTTCTGCGTGCTGTTTCCAGGAGACCTCTCTGCACTGTCTCAGGTCCACGTGTCTGAAGTGTGACTGGAATATGGAAGCCTGTCTTAGAAAGGAAATAAGATCTAATTTCTTTTATGCTAAGAAGAACTAGTTCCAAATAAATAGGTACAACTGAACAACTGGAGGCTGTTCTTAAAAGAAAATGAGAACTGAGTCAACAGTCAACAGTCAACAAGGATATCACTCTGCTTTCTAAATGAAAAGCCATATATCCACTCCTTCTAGAATGCTTCTTTTGATTTCTTGCTCCATGAAATTTAATTAATTTCAATGATCTTTGCAAAACTAAGATCTTATAACTGGATTAATGTTTTGTACTCTGTAAACATTAGCTAAAGCTCTCATTTCTTATTTCAGATTATTTTAAAACACAAATGTGACTTTCATGCATGACATGAGAACCACCCCAAACTTTGTTTAATTTTCATTGAATGTATTTAACAATAAATCCATTTGGATGTTATAAATCATTAATTCCAACTTATTTGAAATAATGTAATGTAAAAAATTCACATGATTGCAGAAGGTGGAAAAACAGCCAAAACATTAATTCCATTAAGGTTGAAAAAAAGTTTATTTCAATGAATTGCCTTGGGTTTGGGGTTTTTTTGTCCCTTCTGTAATATACTAAATCTAAATAATAATAGCAGGCAGTAGAAAGCTTTTCTTTTGATAGGTACAATCTTCTGGAAGGTATGATCTAGTGGGGAAATACCTAAAATTTTCGTCCAACTGAAATACATATTGTAAATAAATATAAACACCTTAAACATAATATATAAAAATTATGTGACATTACACTAATCTAACATAGCCAAAATAGAGATCCTATGGGGAGTTCACACTACACAAAGTATTAGACACAGCCAAGACTCAAAATTTCTACTCCAGAAATTGAGACTAAAATTTGTATATGTTTGGGACCTTACCTGCCTTTCTTTGTTAGGTAATTTATTCCTCATTACAAGATAGGTGAGAAATATGATTTCACTTCCCCAGTACTTGTAGGGAGAAATCTTAATTTAGTTGGATTACAACACAGAATTCAGATTTATCACAATGTTCTATTATTAAAATGATGGGGTTTGATCACTTATTTTCTTTTGCCTGTCATGCAGGAATTGGTTTGTAAGAGAGGACATGCATGTAGAATCTCATTCTATTTTTGTCATTAATGTATTTTATTTAAGATTGGCACTAAAATCTTAGCTGACCCACAGGAGCAACTTGCATGATGCAATAATATATGAAATTAAAGTACCTCATAAAATTTTCTTAGTTATAGTTATACAATCTTCCCAGGAATAATTTTTCTCACGTACTTGAGGTGAGGTGTCCATTGTCTTCCACTCAGTTGCTGTTTGTGCTAATATAATTGCAGTTTGATTACCACTAAATCAGAAATACCAGCAATTAAAATGAAGCAATTTCAGAACAATTAGTGCCAAATCATGTAACCTGAAACAAAAGAAATAATATGATTAGACATACTGAGTCAAAGCAGTCAACAAGCTGTCTCATTTTATGCTTAGACTAAAATCATTATTATGTGCTGATGAACAATTTATCAGGCTAGCAGATGAAGGACTTTTATACAATATTAGTAATTGAGTGCATCAAGACTTCAAGATTTCTTATGTAAGAGTTAAGTGAGCGTTTCTATAAAGCAACTGTCCTCCAAACACCTGTTATCTAACGAGGCATGTAACATCAGGATATAATTTATATTCTTAAAGGATGAAGGAATTCTTCAATTAGCAAGTATCAAAATGCAAAGTATTAGCTTTATAAGCAATTTGAGTTGCAATGAACAGACGTAACACAGATGAGGGCTTTCTGTAAAACACTTTAGGAACAATCAACGTAATGGTTTTTAAGTCCTTTTGTACCATTGTTGGGAAAAAATTATTATCTTTCTCTTCCATCTATTTATCATTATCATTTGCTTCAGTGAATCTCATTTAAATCTCACTGAACTAGGCCCTGATTTCAGATCTGATTTATGATTGCACTCAACCAACCAATCAGCAACTCATAAGTTCTTTCTTATCAGGATTTGCACCGAAAGATCAGGAGAGCCAGCTCTGCTACCAAAAAAGTAATCTGCAGGGACTTCCCAGTAACATTTCCATTCAGGGAAATTCTCCTTGTGATAATGCCATGAGAACTTTATTAGAAGTCTTGTGCCCTGAAAGTCACTCTGTAACAACTCATGAAATATGCTTGGATTGTCACTCTACTGCATCATCAGAATGTGAAATTCAGGATGCAGTGCTGACACAGGCTTCAAATTCTCCTAGCTTTGTGTGGGAGGAGGTGAAAAATGACAAATATCAAACCAGTTTTCTTGTTCTTTTTTTAGCTCCATTAAAATTGCTTTGTGTAGATGGCAGATACCATTCTGAGTGATTTCAAGTGGGTTTCTCTGCCTGTCAATGTACATATATGTGCACGTAACCTTCTCTTAAACAGAAATTGTTCTTGTTTTTTTCAAGAATTGTTCTTGTTTTCGTCTTGGTGTCCTGTTGGTTACCTTCTTTTCTGCTAAGGGTCAGATAACTGCCCTGGTCAGTGACAGCATGCCCAATAACAAAAAAGAAGAAGATTGCTGAGACTACCATCAGCACTAGCTCTTCAAAAATAGAGTTGTAGGTATCCAAACTTTTCAAACATTTCATAACAGGAAGCAGGAAAAGTATGAAACATTCTTTAAATAAGGGAAAAGTCGGAGAAATGGATCTAGGACAATTCTCAGGAAGAGAAAATGGAAGAAAAACAGACCTAAACCAACACAAATATCTTTTGTTGGTGTTAGGAAACACTATCTTGCAAGTACAGTATGAAACTCAATAATGGTCTGTTATTTCCAAGTGATACATAGTTAGATTTCACATAAGTGCTCATTTTTGTCAATCTAGAGATCCTTTTGGAATGGAAAAATGTGTTGTTGTTTTTTGTAATGCCGATTTTTCACTTATGCAATCCTGTTACTTTGCAAGTGTGCCCTCAATGGCACTTAAGAAATCTCAGCTTTTAATAATTTGGAAGCTTTGCAATGTTAACTTTCTTACTTTTAGCTGGCATTTTTTCAGTGATAATAAGAAAAAGTAAATAAACTTACTAGTCCACAGATTTAAACCAAAGAAGAAGCAAAAGAACTGGTAGTATTTTATTTAGCATCACTTTTCATGGACTAATTACACCAATTAAAACAGAATTCCATTACCTGGCTAGCACACAAAGACATGAAAAATCTGTTTGACATTAACAGCAATGATAAAACTCTGGACTAAGACTAGATTCACACAGAGGTCTTACGGATCCCACTGGCTTCAGGGACTATAGATCATGTCTCAGTAAGGTTCACTTCACTTTCCCTTTTGTCACGAAGACATAATGCTGCAATGTCAGAGAGAAACGTCCTGTTTCTGTACAGACTCCAGCAGGGAAGCGCCATGCTGGTGCTACATGCATAGCCAGCAGTCAATGAAAAGGTCAGGGGATGGATGAACCCTGAATTCATACAAAGAATGGAGGTGCAATGTTGTGAAACCTGCAGCATTAACTCCAGATGACCCTATGAGCACAGAATGCAATTTACTCAAAGAGATAGGACTGAAAATAGCACTAGGTCTCTACATTCTCACTGGAAAATTGCTTAATCTGCCTAATAATTAAGATTAATTGATTAATAGTATAAATTTCATCAGTGTTGAAATACTTGGTAAAAGAGAATTACATAAATACTAATTCATCTTTTCCTAGTGCTGAAACATCACAACTGAAGGGGAAAGTGAGTTTAAAAAATTCCTTTTAAGAGTATTTTGTTCCCTCAGAGATTTAAGGTCAAATCACTTTAAAAATCATGTTTGTTGTCTCTGTAATTTGAGTTCTATATCATTGTCAGGTCAAACATGAAGTAAGGAAGTCCTTTCTATTCAAGATGTTTAAAATTGGGATATAGCTTCTGGTTTTCAGATCTGCATGAGTTCATGTGGAACATGAGGACATAGCAGAGCAAAAATATCAAGACAAATAAGGATGCTTTCTGCATTATGTCAGAGGAATTTGTTTCTTGAATGTCTTCTCCTTCAACGGCCTATTTAAAAGGTTGGAGTAGCTGGCAAGCGACAGCCATTGATCCTCATTTCCAAAAATATACAGTGGATGCTGAGAGTGACACAGCCTGGAATTGCACAGTTTCTAAGACAGGTGGGCAGTCTCACAACAAAACTTTGAAGACTTTGGCAACCCAGTAGCTTGGTATTGCACTTCCAAAAATCCTTACAACAGACATAAGAATTCAGCCTATATTTACTATTTTCATATATTTATTTACAGTGCTTGATGTGCTGTGAACTTTTTTGTGTGTAGGCTTAAAACATGTTCTCTGCAATGTGAGACTGGAAATGCCATTGCCTATTGATTATAATGTGTTTTCTGCACAAAAAGAGAACAAGAACAATCTGGAAAAAAGTAAGCTAGTGAGAAACAGAAAACATTTAAATTTCACAGGATGTAAATTGGCAGGATTTTATGTAAATTACAAGTTATCTTTCCTGGAGATCACTTTCTCACTGCACATATATATGGCTTAAAAGTTAATAAGCTTTTTACATCACAGACATGGCCCCTAAAATATTCACCTGCATTTGACTTCCAAACATATACTCATTTTTCTTTTTTGGAATTCATAATGGGTAAGTATCTGCAATTCTGTTTGATAGAGAGCAGGAGAAAAAAATCTGTTGTGGTGGGAACTCAGCTGTTTCTCTATGGTGTTCTCTTCTGACTGCATTGCTGAGTGGTGCTAGAAATATTTTACGTCTCAAAAGAGTGGATAACATAGAGAAAAACATTAGCTACCTAACTTTGTTCTATGTTTGTTTTGTGTATGTTTATTCTTAAATCTTCATAGAACAGTTCTATATTTTAGACAATGATGCCTACTTATCTGCCTTGCAAATGGACAATCAAGGCTCATTGGTATAAAACTTGCAAAATATGGAGAGCATTTTTTAATTTAATGTTATTCTTTTAGCGATTTATAAAAGGAAAACCGAGATACCACAAAGTCACTTTAAAAGTGTTTAAATTTTTTTTAGCTTTGTACTCAACCCAGAATCATTTGAAGAAAAAAGATTTAATCAAACTTGCAGTGTTAGCTTGAGTAAAAAAATTGTTTGTGTGCTTAACTTATGTAGTGAGGATGCAAAGTCAATGTCAAGAACTCTCATCTTTTTGTATCATTCCTGCTCATGTAAAAATTAGACCAAAATTAGGCTGACTCAAGCCCTGGATGCACAGGAGGAGGATTACATTAGATAAATGTGTGTAGGAATTCTGTGTTTTCAGAATCTATTCTCATGGGCATAATAAATCCAAGGCTGTCCTTCTATGCTTGATGTCAAGGGCAAGTCTTCTATCACTACTGCCTTAAAGAGTTAAAAGTACTATATTAAAAAAAACCCAAAAAGAACCGTGACACATGCACCACCAGCAAGGAGTGAGTCTGTCTAACTAACCCAACTATCTTGCCTTGAAAATCTTTGTTTCCATACAAATTGTACAAAACAGCTGAAAGCATTGAAAGCTGGATAATGGGGCAGATTAGCAAGGCAGCAAAAGAATGTTGTTACACAGGCGACCTAAATGTTGTATGTAGGATACTAAAGACTGCTTGCTTGAAGCCACAAATGCATATGTTTCTCTACTCTGCAGTAGCAAAGTGGTAAAATGTTTTATTATGTGGAGCATGAAATTATCCTGAAATACAGAGGTTCTGGTAAAGATATTTCAGGGTTCATTTATTTGAAAGTGCTCATGTAAAACAAAGTAGGTACTTTCCTGAGGGTTGCATTCACAAGAAGCAAATTATACTGAGTCAGATGTGTCATCTTGAATATCCCGGTATTCCACTATTTTGAAGAAATGTAGGCAAATTAATCTTGCATTATTTTCTGTATTCTGCTATTGTGTTGTTGATTTTTCTTTTCTTCGACCTAGGCATGTGGTTACTACGAGGAATCAGCATTAAGCTTTTTTTGTGTGTTTCTTTATTTTGGTGGTTTTTTTTTTGTTTGTTTGTTTTGTTTCAGTTTGGTTTGGTTTGGGTTTGGTTTTTTTTGTTTTTGTTTTGGGTTTGGGTTTGTTTTTGTTTGTTTGTTTTGTTTCAGTTTGGTTTGGTTTGGGTTTGGTTTTTTTTGTTTTTGTTTTGGGTTTGGGTTTGTTTTTGTTTGTTTGTTTTAACATAGATTTGAAGCAGCTAGGTAACTATTTACCCTGTTCATGATATCTTGCCACTTTGTTGGTGTTTTTTTGTAACATGCTGGAATTCAAAACTTTGCATAACAGTTTAATTGATGTATTTGATTTTTTATCATCACTGTGAATTATTCCAACTGGATGTGGGCATTTTAAGTAATTATACATTGTTATGTTCTTTATGTTATAGATTTAGCCTGGTTTAGTATTCATGAGGACAAAAAGCAGAGTTTTCTGGCAGGCAGAAAGATGCAAAATTAAATTGAACCTGTTGTGACTAAAAAGAGTGACTGGATTGCTTAAAAGTTAGCAATGCCTAAAAGGTTTTGTAGCTTCTTTGAACTCTTTACACTTGTAACTATATGAAAGTTTAAGTCACAACGGAATTCTGAAAGATGGTATGTTCTTGTTAATCTTGAATATACCCTGTGACAGAAAGACCTCATTTGACTAATTGCAATTGCTGCCCTAGATCCCTGATAATATTACGTATGAGAAAAAGTGTGACTACTTGACCAAATTAAGTGATGACATGCACATAAATGATTGCTTAGGTATGACTCCAAATTTTTGAAACACAGAGAAACCTACAGCCTGTCTTAGACAAGTTCCAGAAGAAGAAAATCAGAGTTAATATAGAATTTAGATACAGGCACATCTGCCTCAGCAGAAACATTGTAGGCATCTTTCCACCTGCAAACTGTCCCTGAGATAGTGATATCAGAGGTGGGTCCATACAACAGTGAAAACACACTAGACCTTCTCTCTTTTTTATACACTTGGTGAACGCAGATTTTCTGTTTCAATAATTCTCCTAGGTTCTGGAGGTGTATGGGGTGCGGCAATGTCTGAAAAATGATATATTTTAGTATGTAAAAAAAATATATCCAAATTAAGTTGCCTGATGCAAATTTCACCAAAGTCACTGGTGATATTTCCCCAAGACTTCAGATGGAGTTTAGAAGACTTCCCAGGAGAGTGGTTATTGCTGACAGTGAAAGGCAATGCAGATCCTTTATTTATGCCAAAGTGCTCGACTTTGTACTGCTGCCCTAATTGAAATATAACCATCCCCTGCAAGTCCTAAATCAGGATTGAATGCTTGCTTTTGATATGTAACTTGTAGTATCCTTACCAGACCCGTCTTTACTTTCAGCTCAAGGGAACAGGGACACTCAGGTCTCAAATAGCAGGCTGTCACTATTGGTCAGATGTAATTTATCTCTAAGGCAACCTTGACTCCATGTTAATGCTGACAGCCAGCATTTAGAGGCTCCTACACCTCAGAGAGATCCCAAGAGTAAGATGGTTACTAATGGTCACAAGATGGTTAAGAAGATAGGAAGTGAATAAAAGACAGAAAAAAGAGAGGTGTACTCCAGAAAGCAATAATGAGGTTTACTGTTTTCCAAAACAATTTCGGACAAGGATTCAGTAGAGGAGGAACTTGGAAAAGAGGTGGGCAATCTATCTGTTTTTACTTTATTTTCCTGCTTCCTCTTTTCAGTCAAGGATGGTCCATGTCCACTTAAGTAAGTCTAGGCAAAAATAGAGATAGTGCTTTTATTCCTCAGTTTCTAATAATCCTGATAGACCATGGACTGCCAATGCTCTGAGCCAAAGGACTGTGACAGTGGGAGCAGGGACTTCCCATTTGTTCAAACACTGAGCTTGTCAGAGACCAGCTATATCAGGGGAAGGTTCATGTGGCCATGGGGCCTGTTCAGGTGCAACCTAGACAACAGAAGGATCTAGGAGATCTTATGGAATTCTCTCCATCAGCAACCAAAGGTTGAGGAATCTGGGGTATTCCCTGCTCTCTGAAAGTTGCCCCATTTTATTCCAATTTACAAGAAGGGTATAAGGGAAGACCCAGAAAACTACAGACCTGTGAGTCTAACCTCAACACCTGGAAAAATTACGGAGCAGACAGACAGAGATTGGGTGCCATCAAAAGTTGTTTAAAGGACAACACAGCCATCAGGCACAGTCAACATGTGTTCACAAAGAGAAAGTCCTATTTAACCAATCTAATCTCCTCAGGATAAGGTCACCCACCCAATGTGTTGAGAGATGCAGATGATATATTTTTTTGGCATTTAGTGATGCTTTTTTACTGTATCTCGCAGCACTGTGCCTTCTGTAGCAGTGACCCAGCTGTGGCCGTGTGGGTGGGTGGAGCACTGGGTGGAGCAGGGCAGAGGGGTTTGGCCAACAGTCTGGCAAAGTGGCCACCAGCAGCTCCTCAGGGCTCAGTCCTCCCTCCAGAGTTGGGTAATATTTGGATCTATGATCTGCATGCAGGAGTTTAATGCTGCATTTGTGGCTCTAGAGGAGACAGCAGTGTGCTGTTCCATTCTCTTATGTGCTAGACTCTTTTCAGGAAAGAGGATTCTGATGCATACCCAGTATATACTGCTAAACCCAGTATATACTGGGTTCCATCAGAATGATTCCTTTCTCTTTTGTCTCTGCCCTTCCCTCCTCTTTTTATTTTTAAATTGTTTTCCTAATATAATAAGGATGCAGATTCAGCAAACTGCAAGGCTAGAATTAGCTTTGATCTTAGGCAAACAGGTTTTTAACCAAGGAAAGATAGCTCAGTGTAACTTAGATTTTAGTTCACTATATATCTCCATAATAATTGTTTGATAATACTGTTCTACTGATCCCATGGGAACATATTTCTTCATACTAAGTGTCTTAAGTAATTGATCTTTATGGGCTACTTTCACCTGGTGTGAATGCAATTCCTTCCTGCTGAACATTTCCTATACTTTTGTGGCTTTTTTTTTACTCTCGTCTGTAATCAGAATTGGTAGAGGGTGAAGAGTAATGGAGAGCTAAGGTGCTACAACTTGTCCTTAATGACCAACAAATCCACTCTCACATCTCTGAAAAAAAGAAAATATTACTGCACAGTCCCAAGCTTGGTTATTCTGATATTTATCACACTTACAACCCTTTGTGTGCATCTACTATTAATAAAAGGAAGTAAAGGTAGAGACAGGTCATAGTCCAACATCACTCAATTAAGATAAAGGAGGGAAGACTTATTTTGACATCCTTTGGATGTCTTTTTTGACATCCAGAGGAGTATTGCCTTTCTACCGAAGAAGAACTAAGAAGACAGCTATACAGCCTTGGGGCATTTATTTACAAGGTTAACAACAGGTTCAAAGTTTCTATTAAAGTGTTGAGGTAATCCTTTTACTATCATTTAGCCTTACATGAATAGTTCCTATTACAGTTCTCTTTGATGGGCTGTGTGGCCTTGCTCCACCCCTTGCCTGGTGAAAATCCAGTAGCGTCAGGGCCAACAGGTCCTGCTAAGAGACAGAGTATTTTGCCACCGCAACAGTGTTATGTGGACAGAGCCTGGTCACTCCAGGCCAGAGCTGGCTAACATCCATCCGACAGCATGTGCAGGGAAAATACATCTCTTCTTGTAACCTTGTGTATAGATGTAACCTTATTAGCAATCTTCTCCTTCCCATATGTCTCTCCTAAAATAGAATGCTTTATGTTGCACATAAATTGTATTTAGAAGGTTATCCTATGAACATTTATTTTAGACTCTAATGACTTCGGGGGGGGGAATGTCATTTGCTATCAGTTTAAATAGTGCTTAGCAGAATGGGGCTTTGACCTGCTCTGCTCCTTACAGCTGCCATATACAGATAAATAAACATGTCCTGGTTTAATAAATGTCTGTAAATCAGCATTTTCAAGAGCAAATAGAAGTAAAAACCACCCATATATATGGTCTTTCAATGAAATTAACTGTATACTCCCCCTTTTCCCCTTTAAACCTCCTTTTGGATTTAGGGAAAGGGCAATGCTTCTGTCACTGCTTCTGCCAAAAGGATTAACTCTTCTTCTGAACACATTATTTTCTTTTTCCTAGTTATAATTCACAGTGTAACAAGAATAACTCATTGAATTCAGTCTTAGAGGGGAACAGGAAAATTTTATTTCCTCAATGATATGCCCTCATATCAGAAAACAGCATACTAACATTTTTCTCTGATGGTTTTAATGATCTATATAACTCAATAGGGCAAATTAAACAGAAAACAAAGGGTGAAAGGCAGTATCTGCAGAAAATTTTTTTCTGGGTAGCATTCCAGCATCTCGGAAAGATTTTAATAATTGTTTTTGTACAAGTCCAGCTGTTTACCATGCAGCCTGAGGGCAAGTCCTTATTTATGAGAAGAACTCTTCACCACTGATTTTAATCATGTGCAAAATGATCTTTTCATCTCATGCTCATGAATACATCTTTGTTAAACTAAACAAGAGCTGCTGACTCAACATTTACCCGTAATGCATGCAACTCACCTTTTGATCTCATCATCTCTTTGGATGGCTAAAAGGAGTTTGTGCTTTGAGGGGACATTTCCAGTCCCAATTATTAGGACTATTCATTATTTTTTTTCTAAAACAGGAAGACAATTTTTAAACAAAAATGCTTTCCTTTGATATCCTTGTAAGGCACAACACAATATATTCTTGCATTGAATTACACTTTCTGTAACTTATTTGCGGCTTTGTGTTATGAGTGTTATATATTGAAGGCAATGAAGGGTGAGAAAACAACCAAAACTGTACAGAAAGCAATAATTTATTATATCCTGTGGGACTCAACTGCTTATTATAAGTTCATTTTACATGTAAATGGGCTTTAAAAAAAGATTAAACTTGATGCTGGTGCTGTAATTGTTATTCACACAAACTTGAAATGAATTTCATTCTTTTAATGCTAAGGTCTAGAAAAGTCAATTTTTGTTTTTTTCATTCTTGTATTTGAAATAAACCTAAGCTTACTGCAGTTAAGAGATTTGGATTATTGGCATGTCTGACAGAGCATATTTTGTACGCAGAGATTTAAAGAGGTGACCTTCATTTAACTAAATGTTCAGTGTTCAGTAGTCTGCTAACCTCAGTGTTCAGTAGTCTGCTAACCCATCTGACTGCTTCAGGTGATTCATATCACACAAAAATTAAGGAAGATACATTGAACACTTGTTCTAACATTATTCTTCTATCCATCAGCTTGAAAGTTTCAGAGAAAGTCTTCAGGAAGTAGCCTGATTTGACCTTGTTCTATGGTCACATCAGATGTCACACTCCTTCCTGTGATCCAAGATGCAAGTGTGGATGCAAAAGTCATTACTGGGCTCAATGGTCAGAGGAGATGATGGAACTCATGCAAGGCATTCATCTCAGCTCTTACTGAGGTGCTGGAAAGGAGCTTGATACAAAACATTTTGTGCTGGGTTTGCCTGCTTTGGCATCCTTTACTTCCATCTCTTGCTTGATGGGCAGTCTGCGCCGTGTAGAGCTAGCAAATGGTGGTCAACATTCTCCCTGCTGTGAACCTGTAAAGCAAACCCACGACATTTTCTCAAAGGGACAGCAAATTAATGCATAACCTTCACATTTAGAAGTCCTCACTTCTTAAAGGGACATGACAGTCATGCAGGATAAAGGTAGATTATCTCAACTAAAAGCAGTTTTCCAGAGCTGCTCTTTTCAATTT
>VXBB01001144.1:0-19276 GCA_013399915.1 Illadopsis cleaveri | reverse complement strand
TGTGTGTTAGCTTTCAAATAGTATTTTCTCACTGTATAAAAAGTTCATGTAGATTTTTGGCACAGCTAAGTTAACCTTTAGATGGGAAAGTGCTGTTCATAGAATTGGAGAGTTGTGTTGGTCAGGAGGGATCTCTGGGGATGCTCAGATCCAACCTCCCTGCTCAGAGCCACAAATCTGATGAGAGCAGGTTGCTCAGGATGTTTCCTGTGGGATTTTCAGTATCCTTTGACAGCCTCTCTGGGCAGCCAGTTCAGTATTTTACCACCCTGACCATGAAAAGCAATTTTTTCTTCTACTTTCCTTGAGTTTCCTGTGTTCATTCTTCCTGAGGGTTACCTCCCCACAGCCAGTAGAATATTGTAAATGAAATTATTCTGTGGAATCCCAAGTGCTGTAGCTCTGAGCCCGATTTTCCTCCCCCCTCCTCCAGAGTAGTGATGTGCAACAATAAATACATTTCATTTCGACCTGTACTGAGTCATCTGCTGACAGAGCTGTTGGGATGACTGTGGCAGTGACACAAGTGTGGGATGTCACTCACTCTGCTGCATCAGGGAGTGCTGAGACCTGGGGCCTTGCAGAACAGGGCAACAGGAGGAGATTTTGTCTAATTTAACTTTTAGCCATTCTCTAACACTCTTTGGGGGAAAAAAAGATGAAGAAATTGAGCTTAGGACCTGACACTTCTGCTACAAAATCTGGTGATTTTTTTTAATGTATATATTTTAGTTCTTTCTAGAAAATGTGACTTCTTTCTTTCATTTTTTTTCTTAAAAATGGTGATACTAATGAAAAAAAATGACACCCCTTTTAAAAATTTTACTTTGAAGCTCAGTGTTTTTACTTTTAGTTCTCCACTACCTCCCTCCCTTCTCCCTCCCTTCTTTGTTCAAATGGAGAGGATATAAGGAGAAATCAGATGCTGCATGTCTTAAGCGAAAGCATTCCCAAGGTACAGTAATTGGAGATTTCTTTTTTTTTTTTCTTTTTTTGGTAGTGCTCCTGGCTTAGGAAACTTTAAATTCTAGTTTGCTTGTCTCAGTTAAATGTTAGATTTACATGCTTCAGTTTTTTTGAGCTGTATCCATGCCATTTTCCTTCCAAGGGGAAGGAAAAAGCATCCTAAAGCTTAGAGGAAAAGTAGAAGTGTTGTGAGTCCTAGAGAAAAGTAGATGCTCATAGAGTCACGCAGTAATTCTTACTAGAATTGTTTGTGGCTGATGAAAACTGTAAACATTTGTTTCTTGCACTCTTTGTGTGTGTTTGGCTTTTTCAGTGAAATAAAAGTGGCCTTTTTTTAGGATTGTAGCAGGCCTGGTATGAGATTAATTCTGTCAGAGAAGGAACTGAGGCTTTCTAACAGATAATGTTTTGTTTGCTGCTTTCTTTTGGATAATAATTTTTAATTTTATGTTATAATTCATTTTTGCTGCAGCTTTGGAATGAAATGAGTCCCTGGGCAAGGGGAAGCTGTATGGAATATAGCTAAAGGCTGCTGTGCTGCAGAAAACCACCCTGACCTTTGCAGCAGCTGATGTCATGCAAATTTATTTCAGAAAGTGGGGGGTGATCCTACAGGAGCCATTAATGATTGCAGAAGGCCCCAAAGTTCTTGTCAATGGGCTCTCTCTGCCACCATTAAAGCCAGGAGTGATTAAACTTTCACTGACTGCAGTTATTATGGAGCTAGATTCCTAAAACCTTTAATTTAAAATGTAAATGAACGTGGTAGGTTTAGAGTTGTTCTTGTCATACCTTGTATTCTTGTAGCTCCTGGGGATGTTGTGAACTCTGAGAATTTATTTTGACATGCTTAAATGTTTGCCTTTTGACTTCCTTTAATTATTTTTTTATGTGATTGGGTCCAAATGGAAAATGCCTGAAATCAAAATGTTTACTGCTTAACTTTTTCCTGCCTCTTCTCACACAAGGAACCCAAGTCTGTTAAAGGTGAATCAGTGTAACTCCAGCAATAAGAAAGAACTTCTGCCTTTTCTTTTGTAAATTGAAATTTTGAAATCAATGTTATGCAGTTTTTTCCCCCTCAAATCATGTTCAGTTGTGGCAATGAATGTGCTCAAATTGAAAAAAAAAAATGGAAATTAGGTGGTTGTGTGACAGATAGTGACACTGATGAATTGAGAGGTGGTGGAGTGCGATGTAAAAATGACAGCAGTGTGAGACATTTTTAATTAAGAGCAGTGGCCTTTTTAATAGCTCTTAAAAAAAAAAAAGTAAGAAAAGGTTATTAAATCTACAGGTTTATGTACCAGAACCTGAGAGTCATTTACAACAGCAGCCAAATGATTCTCTTAGCTCCATGTACCATGTGTCAGGCTTTTGTGTGGCACCTGCTGCTTGCAAGACAGATTAATTTAAAAATCCTTGGGGGAAAAAAAAAGAAGGCAGGAGAGGTTTTGAGACAGTCTGTATCCATCCTCTGGTCTTTACCCTGACTGGAATGACAGTGCCTTTGTCCTTGGAGGCAGTGTCAGCCCTGAGCACTTCAAAGATGCTTTTCCCTGCATCGATTTTGACTTGAGCACCGTCAAATTCTGGGGAGAAAAGATCCACCCCGTGCTTTGGTCTTGGCAGGTGGATGAAAGCATCAAGTTGAGAAGCAGGTATTTAGCTAAAAAAGGTGTTTAATTGTGAGCAGTTGGCCCCAGGAGGTGTTCAGCTCCTCGAGCTGGGAGGATGCTTTTCCATGTGCACATCCCTGCCTTCTCCACGGGATCCTTGCCATGGGCATAAACACAGTGCAGGGTTTCTGCTCCTCAGTTATTCTCCATTCCTTTGACTCAAGATGAGTCAAAAGCCTAATTGAGATCAGGTTCTGCAAGCCTTTAAGGAATATCTGTGTTGTGTTTTATGGTTCATTTTTCATATATCAGCTTTTTAGGGGGATTTTTTTCCCTCAGTGTTCATCTATCTCAGTGAAACTGGATGTTTCTGTGATAGTAACCATTGATTTCTTCAGCTGACAGAAATCCTTTCTTGATCTCATCTTCCATCTCCAGCAGGATTGAGCTTTTCATGTGCTCACACTGTAGGTGTCTGTCTTGGTTGGTATGCCTGAAAAATGTTTCATTTCTAACTTCTGGCTACAAAAGGAACCAAACATTTGGCCTTATCTCCAAGGACTTGGCCTTCAATCCCAAACTGAAATCCCAGATGGGTGTGGGCTGGAAGGAACCTTAAATCCCATCTCATCCCACCCCTTGCCATGGGCAGGGACATCTTCCATTTTGCCAGGCTGCTCCAAGCCTTGTCCAGCCTGGCCTTGGACACTTCCAGGGATCCAGGGGCAGCCACAGCTTCTCTGGGCACCCTGTGCCAGGGCCTCACCCCCCTCACAGTGAAGGATTTCTTCCCAATATTCCATCTAAACCACTCTCAGCAGCTGTTTCTGAGGTGAAAATATGAGAAATGCATGAGAGGCTGGAGATCCAGCCTTAGAAAAAAGTTTAGAAACCTGGGAAGGTTAAAATATTCCAATACTTGGAGCTCTGTGAAGGCTCTGGGCTTGTGTTGGGATGAGTTCAGGGTGCTTCACTTTGCAGGCCCATCAGTTCTCCTGCAGAATCGAGCAAAATCCATGGCTTTCTGTAGAAAACAACAGACCTTAAATCCCATCTCATTCCTCCCTCTGCCATGGGCAGGGACACCTTCCACTGTCCCAGATTGCTCCAAGCCCCATCCAACCTGGCCTTGGACACTTCCAGGGATCCAGGGGTAGCCACAGCTTCTCTGGGCAACCTCAGAGCCTCACCACTCTGAGTAAGGAATTTCTTACTTACATCTAATCCAAATCTCTCTTTCTTTAGTTTAAAACCCTTCCCTCTTGTCCTGTCTCTCTCCCTGTGTAAAAAGTTGTTCCCACTCTTTTAAAAGCCCCCTCCAAGTTCTGGGAGGCCACTGTAAGGGCTCCCCAGAGCCTCCTTTTCTCCAGGAAAGTGTGCAGGGGTTTTCTGCATCTGGGGGAGATGCACGTACAGAGAGATGTCTGTGGGAATGCTGCCAGTGTCAGGGAAGTGCCATGTGGAAACAAATACACAAGAAGTCTGGTCCAGAGGGAGATTTCTGTCCTCACAGATTTATGGGTGAGATGTCCTGAACAGTTGGATCTCAGTGGAGCTCAGCACCATTACAGCCTGGTGCCCTGGAGAGGCTCCACAGATGTGGAATTTGTGCACCTGGAGGACACAGCTGGCAGAGGGATGAGCAAGGAGAGATTCCCCTGTGCCTGTCTCGCTGTGTCTTGGTTTAGGAAAGACAGGTGTCTGCCAGGGAAAGCCAGAGCTTCCCTTGGAATGGAGAATGTAAACCTTCTCCCTCAAAATGATTATAATTTTGAAATTAAGGGGCTTTCAGGCAATGATATGGAAATAGGAATAACAGTTCTTTATTAGGAATATTAAAAATGTAGTAGTACAAAAAAAACCCAAATAAACAAAAAAAAAGAGAACACTGACAGAGTGAGAGCACAACCTGACCCCCTGTTGGTGTCAGCCCAATCCAGTCCTCCTGCAGTGCCAGATGTGGTTCTGCTGGAGCAGAGATGATCCTGTAGAAGGTCCAGTGGTGCTGAGATGGGTCTGCTCTCCCTCTGGGAATCCAGTGCAAACAGGCTGTGCTGCTGTTCTGAATGCCAGCTTTGATCCAGGCAGGAATGCTGGGCTCCTCCCCCTGGGTGGAGCATCTCCCCATGGGATGATGGAATTGTCTCAGCCCTGCAGTGAGCCTGGATGGCCCATGGACAGCAGATATCCCCTGCAGGGAGGATGGGTCCTGGCAGGGATAAAGAACATTGTCCCAGCTGGTTTAACAGCTGCCCATTAACAGAAAAGAAAAACAAACTGCCCTCCCAGAGTTATGTGGAATGAGTTATGCAAGAGGTAAAAAAAACACCTCCCCAACCAGTTTCAACAGATGGGAGTAGAATACATACTGCTGGTTACATTTTGCAACCCAAGACACCCTGCCTCATCTGAATTCTGGGCCTGGGCTCCCTCAGTCAGGCTGTGACACGCTGTGGTGGCTCCCTGACATGCTGTGACACCTCCTGGCATGCACAGCCCCCAGGCTGTCAGTCTGAGCCCCTCTGGAGCTTCCCAGGACACTCACTGCTCCTTCTGCACAGAGAACGTGATTCCTGGTCTCTCCTCACCCTCAGGAAACATCATTTTCCTCTCCTCAGGTTCATTTTCAAACCAGCAGTGGCAGTCCTGGATATCCCATGCCTGCAAAGCACAGTTTGAATATTTTTCTGTTTTATTTTTTTTAGGGTGTTTATTTTCAGACTGCTGTCAAATCCTCCCCAAAGACACATTTTTGTGTTCCCTGCCTCACTATTAACACCCCCTGAGGCTGTCAGCAGCAGAAGCTGCTTTTGGTTGAACTCTCAAGGGTTTTAATCATCTCTTCACTGTCAAATAACCACAGAATCGAATCCTAGAAATGTTCAGGTTGGAAGGGCTCTTAAATCCCATCTCATCCCAGCCTCCTGCCATGGCCAGGGACACCTCCCACTAGACCAGGTTGCTCCAAGCCCCATCCAGTCTGAGGAAAAAGGTTTGTGGACATCATATCCAAGGTTTGAGGATGAACAGATGTCACAGTGTTTATAGAAATTAAAAAGTGAAGACAAGAATCTTACCGAAGATTTTTGTTTTGTTTTTTTTTAAAAAAGGGCAAAAAAAGCTCCTAAGCAAAGCAGGGAATGTGTTGGTGAGCAAAATTTACAGAGAGAATCAAAATGAAATGTAAATATGTCAATTAAAATTGCAGAATTCATTATCTTACTGGCAAATTGGTAGATTCTCTGGGAAGTGTTTCCATATGCCTCTTCTGGATCCTGCCACTTCCCTGAAAAACTTGAGATATTTTGTGGCTAAAGGAAAACTGAGAGGCAAGGACCAACACATTAATTTTTTGTTTTGTTTTGCTCTGTTTCTGTGTAGAAAGGAAGAGTTCACAGTCAATTGCTGTAAAAAAAATTATCTCAGCTTGAACTCAGTGTATACATTAGTAGCACATCTCAGAGAAGTTTCTCTGCAGTCAAGGGACAAGTTTGGTCCTGCTGAAGGTCACTGCCACTTTCGTGTGGTGTTTTGTTAACAGTTGACCAAATTTTTAAGGTTCTCTTTTGAAAATGTTACTAAATATGCAGAGAAATAGTGCTGAATGTTCCCTAGAATCCCAGAATGGTTTGGTTTGGAAGGGACCTTAAAAGTCATTCAGTTCCACCCCCTGCCATGGGCAGGGACACTTTCCACTATCCCAAGGTGCTCCAAGCCCTGTCCAGCCTGGCCTTGGACACTTCCAGGGATCCAGGGGCAGCCACAGCTTCTCTGGGCACCCTGTGCCAGGGTCTCCCCACCCTCACAGGGAACAATTTATTCCCAATATCCAACCTACATCTATGCTTTTCTTCCATGCTGTTAAAAGCTCTTCCCTGTNGCTTCTCTGGGCACCTGTGCCAGGGCCTCCCCACCCTCACAGGGAACAATTTATTCCCAATATCCAACCTACATCTATGCTTTTCCTTATGTTAAAAGCTCTTCCCTGTGTCCTGTCCCTCCATGCCTTGTCCCCAGTCCCTCTCCAGCTCTCCTGGAGCCCCTTTAGGCCCTGGAAGGGTCTCTGAGCTCTCCCTGGATCCTTTTCTTCTCTGAACTGCGTACCCCCAGCTCTCTGCTGGTGACATTTTTTGGATGCAGCTTGGGACGGCAGACACACATGGCTGGGTCATGTTGGTCTCCTCATCCCCCAGCACCCCCAAATCCTTCTCCTTGGGGCAGCTCTCAGTCCCTTCTCCCTCCAGCCTGGATTTGTGCTTGGGATTGCCCTGACCCAGGTGCAGGACCTCACACCTGGCCCTGCTGAACTTTTCTTTGAAGTGCTTTGGTGCTGCCACATCTTGTAGTTGATGTTGATATTCCTTCAATGTCCACGTTCAGGAAGAGCAGCATAAAAGTGAGGAATTCGTTCTGCCCCAGTGGGAAGAATTAATGCAGGGTAGGAAAAAGCTACTTGTTCCTTTATGTTCCTTCCAGTGGAGAGGCTGGACTCAATTCCAGAAGGAATTTGAGGATCACTCCTCCACAAACTGCTGGTTTTTTCTAGTGGTAATTAGAAATTCAACCACATCTCTTCCTCTTCCCTTTTTTTTTTGGACATTGAACACGACACCTTCTAAAGGCCTCAAACTTCCATCCCTCCTCTGCCAGCTTCCCCGGGATCATACTCTGAGAGGGATTTTGCAGAATGCAGATGGAACAATTCTTGAAGACCTCCTGGACAGACCATTTCTGCTCTTCAAAGTCAAGCTTCTTTCTTTCCTCTTCTTGCTCTGTCAGTGTAAAACAACGATGTAATTCCAGTCATTTTGGTGAATCAGTTGTTTACCACAACACAAGGACTAATCCTCTCTTAATCCCTGTCTTCCTTGCAGATTTTGTTTAGTTTTTCATCAGTCTCTGTCAAGTCTGTCTGCTTTGGCAAAGAAACAAAAAATATTGCAGGAGAGAGGTCACAGCATCTGGCTGAGCGTGGCTGGTTTGTGCTGTGGCAGAGTAAAAATTGGAAATGGTGATGGCTCAGGCTTTCTCAGAATGTTTTTAGAAGAGTATAAAAAATTCATTTGGGTGATTCAAGGAGGAGACAGGTTAGAGCTCTGCTTGCTACGGAAAAAACAGCCCCAATACAGCCCTTCTGGGTGTTTTCCATGACTTTGGACTTTCCAGCAAGAGCAGTGACAGTAAAATCACCATTTCTTTGGTCACAGGGCTATTGCTGTTGTCAGCTCTCCAAATGCTGTGCACCCCATGTCCGGCAAGACCTCAGCAGCGAATTTTGGTGAAATCCAAATCACTGTAACTCAGCTGTGGCAGTGCTTGGCTCCTGCAAGCTCCAAGCCCAAGATGGTTTTGATTTGCATCACAACGTGCCTGTTGTTTAATCTTGACAGTCAGGCTGTGTGTCATGAGGTCGGGCCAGAGCTCAATCAGTTCCAAATCTGGAAAAACACAATCAGCACACAGAAAAAAAAAAAAATCAAAAAAACCCAACCGCTGGAGCTCTTAGTGGCTTTTGAAAGAGCTGAATTCTGTTCTGTGCCAGAAATTGCTCATTCAGAGGCTCACTGAGCTGCATTTCCAGCTCTGAGATATTTCTGAAAGGGAAGAAATGCAACAGAGCCTTCTAGCAAGGGAGCCTTGAGAGCCTCTGTGTTAGAGCAGGGCAGCTATCGTGGGACAGAGGGCTGAAATTCCACTTTTTTTAAGTGGTGAAAATACCTGGGGCAGCCACCTGGTCATCACACCCACCTCTAGTATTTCAGGGTCCATTACCTTGCACCCTTTAAGGGAATATTTTGGGTACTTCCCACCCCAAGAGGAAGATAGGAGGGGAATGAGGTGAAGGGTCCTCACAGGTGGTCTCCAAACTCCTGCTCAGATTAAACCCAGCTGTAAAATTTCCTCAAGGTAAGAAATAACACAAATTTCGGCGTAATGGAGCTCTAGATTTTAACCTGTGTGCAAATCACCCTTCTCTCTCTCTCTCTTTCTTTGTTTAAAGAGGCTTTTTTTTTTCTCCCCTTCTTCCCCACCTAAATTCCATGTTGTTCCTTTTTGCTGCAGCCATTCATAGTCTCAAGCTGAGCCGCAACCACGTGGACTGGCACAGCGTGGATGAAGTGTATCTGTACAGTGATGCCACCACGTCCAAAATTGCAAGGACTGTGACGCAAAAGTTGGGGTTTTCCAAAGGTAAATCTTTGCCAGACTTTGTAAAGGGTGCTGTAAATGCCAGCATTTGATGTTTGTTGCTTTTACTCCAAAAAGAATATTTCAAGTTTTAATGGGAGTAGCCCGCTTTGGCCAGTGCATTTTTTACTTTATATGAGCATTCAGAGTCCTTAAGTTGTGTAAATAATTGTAACTAGATGTGAATATTTTAAAGTTTTGGTTTATTTACATTACATATTTGATTTATTGTATTTTAATTTTATTCCGTATTTTGATGAGTTTGGATGCAGCAGTTAGAACTAAGTAACAAATACATGAAAATATTGCAGTGGCAGAGTCCAGAAGCTACTAGAAAATTGAATTATTCCTGTAATAATATATTACAGTTCCTTTTGCAACCTTAATTTTACTGCTGGGTACTTACATATTGTGATGCATTCCTGAAATACATGACCATACCTTCCCTCTCCCCACCTCCATCCAGCCTTTTTTTCTGTTCATGAAACAGGAGTATGAACTGACAGGAAAGGGCATTTAGACAGAAATTATTTCCAGTAGGAATTCAGGCTCGTTTAAGCTCAAAACTCCCAGTCAGAAAGGCAGCAAAGCTGAGATGGTTGCAAGAGAGGGTGGTGTCTCTCAAGGAAAAAGCAGATTATTGCCAGCTTAGAAAATGGGAACTTGTCCTGTGCAGGACACCAGAACAAGAACCTGCACATCTGCCCTGTAATTAATGCCCTCTTACTCCCCAGGACTCCTGGGTGAATGCTTAATTAATGTTTCCTAAAAAAAATAATATCATTCAGTGCTTCAATTCCAGAAGAAATGAAGTCATTTATCCAGAACACCATTGGGATAATGTGTAACAAATAATAAGATCTGTCCTAAATTATTTGTAGGGGAGAAATATTAAAAAGAAGTTCAGCTGGTAAACAAAACCTGTCTTGGGTGAAAAAATGCCCTTAGTGGGTTTGGGGTGTTTTCCTCCTCTTCAAAACCAAAATAAGTTGTTAGTTGCAGTTTTTGAGGCCAGCACTGGTGCCTGGTGTGGTCCCCTGCGTGTCACTAGAGGGGGATGCAGGCACATTGTGCCCATGGGTTTGTCAGCACAGCAGGGAGAAAATGCCCACATTTACCCTGAGGAACTGATTTTGAGTTTGGCCACTAAGCTGGGGAACGAGGGGGGAAATTTCAGGTTGGATCAGCTCAAAATAAAGCAAGTTTTCCCTATCAAAATGATAAATTTTAAAGGTTTTCAACCAGCTCTCTTAATTGGGGTGGATAAAGTGACAATATTTAATCACTTATGTGGCCAGGTCATTTCCATGATCCTTCTGTGCTGGGGGAGTAAGGTGGAGATAGAAGGAATTTCATGGATTGAAACACCCAGGAGAAGGGTTTTGTGTTGGAATAGTGGGTGCACAGTTACACAACTGTTTTCTGAAGAGCTGTTCTCCAAAACACACCTGTAATGGATTCCCTTTGCAGTGGAAATGGCTATTGACATCACCTGGCTGCTCAAATCTTTCAGGGGTTTAAAAGTGCCTACATTTAAAAATAGATGCTAATCCTTCAATTTCATGATTGTGTATTATATAATCTGATTTTTCAATGTGTTGTCCTGAGAAAAGCCAAGCTTCTGTCAGCAGATGAGAGCCCTGCACTTGGCAGAATGTCACTGATGTGGGATAATGTTCTTTCTGCAGCTTCAAGTAGTGGGACAAGGCTACATAGAGGCTATGTAGAAGAAGCCACCTTAGAAGACAAGCCACCCCAGACTAGTCACATTGTGTTTGTTGTGCATGGCATTGGGCAGAAAATGGACCAAGGAAGGATCATCAAAAACACAGCCATGTGAGTGCTTTGGCATGTTTCAAGCAGCCTTAATTGTAAGGCTGTTGTTGTGAGTGACAGCAAAACCTTTGGTTTGGGCTGAACCTTTCCCTGTTTTCCTTCTCCACCTCTTCTCTCCTGAGTCATTAATCTTTTGTGTTGTGGGTACACTTATTTTTTATGTTAATTGGGATGTATGGAATTAAGGAGAGCAGCTGTGAGCCAGGAGAGCAAAGATTTATTCTGATTTTACCACCAGCACTTGTGACTTTTGAGGAACTGGTCAAGAGCTCCAGGGGGGGTTAAGCTTGGACATCAGGAGGAATTTCTCCATGGAAAGGGTTGTTAAACATTGGAAGGGGGAGGTTTAGAGTGCCCATCCCTGGAGATGTCCAAGGAATTCCTGGATGTGGCACTCAGTGCTCTAGGCTGGGGACAAGGTGGGGATTGGGCACTGCTTGGACTTGTTGACCTTGGAGGTCTTTTCCAGCCTAAAGGATTTTGTGTGAAATTCTGGCTTCTGTGATTGGTGGCTTTGCTGAGCAGGGAGAGGGTTCTCATTTGATCAAAATCAAGGGGGAATGTTGTTTCCAAGTGCTGCCTGGGTGAATTTAGTGTGCAACAACTGGGAAGTAACTGAGCAGAACATTTTTGGGTAAGTGGAGAGGGAAAGTTAATTTCTGAGTGGAATCTCTCAGAGCTGCTCATTGGGAAAGCAAATTGTAACCTGTAAAAGAGGGGGAATGGAGAGATACAGGAACGTTGTCATTCCTGACAGCACAGAAGCCCTTCAGGAATGAAGCTGTTGCTGTGAGAATGCTTATGGATTTCTGTGCACAGAAAAGCAAAACGTGACCAAAAGGCTGTGAAATCTCTTCACTGAATGTCTTTTGTGAAGAGTGGTTTGCAAATGGTTCTTGGGAATGATGTTTTTTCCAGAGTTGGGGCTGCTCCATTCCTGGGAGTTTTCAGGGCCAGGTTGGGGCCCTGGCCTCATGAGTGGCATCCTCACTCATGCCAAGGTTTGGAACTTTATGGTCTTTTAAGTCCTTTCCAACCCAAAGCAATCTGTGATTTCATTCACCTGAAAAGGTGGTTTTGAATCTTAGAAAAACTATGAAGTCCTGATGACAGCTGTGTGGGGGACAAGGTGGCATTGAGGAATCCCTCATTAGCTGAGAGAGGAGGCTGCAAAGGTGTTAATTACAGATCTGGATGGTTCAGCAGGTGTGTGTGTGTGTCCCAAATAGCTCCAGGTTCCAGCAGGAACACTGACAAACCCAGTGGTTCCTGTGAGAAGAGCTGGCATTGCTGGGATTTTTTTTGAGCTTTGTCACCCTCCCTTTGCCTCCAGAATGACACTCCAGGTCGGTGCTTGTGTGCTCTGTGCCATCGTGTCATCAGCCTCTTGTGTCCCCACAGCTCTTCGTGCCACTCCAGTGTCCTCTGGGCTGCCAGGGTAAACCTTTTGATGTCACTTGGGTGCCATTTGTCACCTCAAAGCACCAACCTGCAGCTCCCCACCCTCTTTCCTGCCACTTCACTGCTCTGTTATTCACGTTGTTTAAGAGCCAGCAATCCAAAGCAGAGAGGAAAAAAGATCCACAGCCCTTGGTTCAATTTTAGTCACCAAAATAAATGTAAAAACTTCAATTTTTGTGGGGTGGAATTGCACTGGGAATGCAGACAGCCTCAGTATAAGCTGCTGTTTTAACAGTGACCAGAAATAAAACTTCAGCCTTGGAATCATTAAATTTTTCTGCTTTATCTTTCCCCTCATCCATTTTCTGTAGATACAGGGGTTATATGTGTGGATTAACTTCAGCTCAGGTCACAGTGCAGAGATGTTCATTCCATAAGTCCTGCTCTAATTGGCAGCCCAGGACATGAAATATTTCCTCCAAAAGGGACACAAGACTTTATGAGCTTCAGTAAATCTCACTCATATCCTCAAGAAATACCAGACAGCATTGCATAGCCTTTTAAAATGCTAATTATTGGCATAAATTGTGCATTCTGCACAAAATTTGCAAATTAAAGCATCATTTTAGATTGAAGTATCTTTTTTTTTCTGCCTTTTTTTTTGCTTTTTTTTTTTTTTTTTTTTTTTTAAATAACGACTTAAAACTTATCAGTGAACAACATCCCATATGTTCCAGGGAGAGATTTCAGAAGGAATGTCTGCCAAGCTCTCACAAGCCATACTGGCACTTTCTGTTAGCACCTTCATCCATGATATTTGTGTGGTTGTTTGCTTTTTGGGGTGGTTTTTTACATGCTTTTCCATTAGGGTCATCATGGTGCCTTTTGATAAAGAAAATTAATAGAGAAAAGTGTTTTTTGACTGTTCACACTTTAAAGTTGAAACTAAGGAGAGAAGATGTCAGTGGGTGGGGGGGTTTTTTGCCTTTTAAATGCACATTTTTAGTAGGAAACCTGTAGCTGGACCCCACCAGAGCTCATTTGACACATTCTGTCCTCAGGTTACCACCTTGAGAAGAAGCTGGTGCAGCTCACAGGATGCTGCTGCATCATCAGGCAGATCCTGCTGGTTCCAGAGGTGAAAACAGAACCCTTGTCCAGGGAAATTCTAAATTATCCCCACTAATTTCATTAAGGACCAGAGCTCAATCTCCTCATTAGGATGGCTAGATGCTGTGGTTGCAGGGTGTGCTGTGAGTGGGTAAATGGAAAAACTGCATTTTATGGATGCTTGGATGAGCAGGTCTGTGGTGGATGTGACATAATTTTGTTTCTTCTCTGTGTAGTTAAACACATTTATTATCTAAATGCAGCACGGCAGCTGGTGCAACAAGCTGCTCCTGTCAGCACTGATATTCACTGGGAGCTTGTCTGGGAAGAGACAGTCCCTCCTCCAGGCTGGAACAGGGATTCAGCTGCCCCAGCATGGGCAGAATAATGTGCTCTGAGCTGTGTTGGTACCACAGGAATGGGTATTTAAGGGACAAGGCTTTGTACTCTCTATTTCTGCTCAATATAAGCCAAAATATTATGGCAGAATGTACTTAATTGGAGGGGGTTTTATTTGGCATCAGGTGCAGAATCCTGGAATTCCTTGGTTTGTGAGAAGGCAGAGTGTTAGCTTTACAATAAATCTCTTTGGGATGTTTTTTACATGTGTGTCCACACTCACATATTGTTATTTGGAATGTATTTCTTTTGTGGAAGTTCATCTCTGGCTTTGTTGAATTTGTGGGTGAATGGGAGGGAGAGATGTTGTTACACATATTGAGTANGTTTCCTCCCTGTGATCATCTTGGTGGCCTCCTCTGGACATTTAGGAATGTCATTATCCGTGTTCCCAACCTCCTTTTCAAAGCTCCTGTTGTTTCACCTGACCCAGGTGAAGGTCAGACCTTTCACCTGCCTTAGGCAGGATTCAGACCTTTAGGTGAACTAAATTTCATCAGCTCCTGAGCTTGGAGGATGGGGGAAGTGACTCTCCTGTGTTTTTCCATAACAGCTGCAGTGTTGTGTCACTTGTGGGCCACTCTCAGCCTAAAGCTGGGCTCTGCTTCTGTCTGAATCTCCTGTCTGGATTCCAAAATCACATTTGTCTGTGCTGCTGTTCAGAGCACAAGAATTGCTGCCTGGACCAGCACCAGCATCTTGTCCTAATCACCAATTACATATTTATTGCGAGTCCCATTAGAAAGCATTTTAATTGTGGATTATCATTAGGATAAGTACTCTGGAATAGCTATTTTGGTACATTTCCATTGATATGCAAGCCCAGGCAGAGCCTCTCAGAAGCCCTTCACTGCATGAATGTGTGCTGCTGGAATCTCAAATGAAGATTTTCCCCTGTAAAATCTTTTCTATAATTTTAGCTCTTCAGGTATTTGGTGGCTTTATGTTCCATATAAATGCTTTCATTGCATTAAATACATATTAAATGCTTGTTTTTCGTCCTTTGGTGCAGGTATTAATTCTGAATTAAGCACCCAGCTGGTAAATATTGCCTTACAGGTTTCAACTTGAGCTTGTCTTGCAAGAGAAGTTCAGGCCAAGAGGTAAAGGGTGATAGTCAGGGCATGGAATGCTTTTGGAACAGCTTGTTTTGTGAATATTCATTACCTAACACATGGCAGTGTGTTGGACAGGAGCTGTAGCAGCCTGTTCAGGATTTGGGTGTATCCCCAGAGCTGTTCCCATTCCCAGCCTCCCCCCATCCCTTGTTTCTGCCCTTTTCCTGCCCACACCATCACAGCTGTAAACTGGATCACTCCAGTTGGTCTAAAAATGTGGGATTCCCTCTGGAAGATGGGAGTGAGGGGTGTGGGGTTGGGAGAGGGCAGCAAGGACAGGGAGTGCCTGCAGTGCTCTGTGCCAGTCCCTCCCTGCAGGGCAAACCTTCCTGCCCTTTGGGAAGAGAGCCTGGAGCACTTGGATCTCTCAGGATTGTCCCAAGATCCTGTGATCCACCAACAAAGCAGCTTCAGTTCCTCTGATCATGCAAAATCCTGTTATTCTTCAAAAGGATGAAGTGTGAATCCCAGCCGTGCTTCCTTTGTTTGCATCCCAGAGTTTCCATCTCTCCTCTGAAGCAGGATGAGTCTCTGTGTGTCGTGGAACAGCAATTTTCACAGCAATTTTCTGAGGGCAGCAGAGAACAACAGTGGCAGAACATGACTTGTGTCTTGCAGTTGCTCTTTGAAATCCGCCTGTGGCGAGACTGGAGTTGGCATTTCTGCAGCTCAGCTTTGGGAAAAGTGCCACCCTCCCATTTCCTCATCTCTCAGCACATCTCCCTTTTTATTACTCATGGCTGCTGCTCTCACTTCAGCTTAGCAAACTTAGCCCAAGTCAGCCCTAAATTTCCTCAATAAAGTGGTATTATTTCCTCAAAGAGGCAGTGAGCTCCCAGGGGAGTGAGAGCAGTTGGAGAAAGATTCAAAACAATCATTCACCAGTTCTGTGACCAAAATCCAGGAATGGATCCCCAGGGCTTTGCAGGGAATAGTGAGAGTTGAGGTGTTTTTTTTTCAGGGAACATCCCATTGCTCTGTCTCTTAGAATCAGGGCGATGGGATAAAGGGTTATNCCTCAAAGAGGCAGTGAGCTCCCAGGGGAGTGAGAGCAGTTGGAGAAAGATTCAAAACAATCATTCACCAGTTCTGTGACCAAAATCCAGGAATGGATCCCCAGGGCTTTGCAGGGAATAGTGAGAGTTGAGGTGTTTTTTTCAGGGAACATCCCATTGCTCTGTCTCTTAGAATCAGGGCAATGGGATAAAAGGTTATGACTTTAAGCTGACACAAAGGGCAGGTTTAGTTGAAATACTAGGAAGAAATTCCTCCCAGTGAGGATGGTGAGGCCCTGGAACTGAAGAAGGGGTTGCCCAAGTGGCTGCCCCATCCCTGGAATGTCCAAGACCAGGTTGGACAGGGTTTGAAGCAACCTGGGAACGTGTCCCTGTCCATGGCAGGGGGTGGAACTGCATGAGCTTAAAGGTCCCGTCCAACCCAAACCATTCTGGGATTCCATGATTTTATGAAATCAAGAATTCACAGTAAGTAGTTGGCACGTTTAAGGTTTGAATTAAAGACCATTCCCTATTTCTCTCTCATTGATCATCTGACTGAAGAGAGTCTGCAAAGATAACTTGAAATTAAAATGAATAGTTTCTTAAAGCTTTCAGGCATTTTGCTCTGTTAACATCAGCATCATTCTGCAAAATTTGGCCAGTAGCTGAAGCTAATTCATCTTTTTGATTTGAGTTTGCAACTGCCTCATTTTTAATGGAGTATTTGTAAATCCTACACAAAGCTAGTAGCATGAGATTAAAAAAAAAAACCACAGCAATAATTCTAAATATGTTAACATATCTCTGGAATATATTCACTTAAGCAAGGATGTATATCTGTGAGAATATGGGTTTGTTATTTATCATTTTAATCAGGGAAAGGCAGCCAGGCACATTTTATTCATGGTGAAAGTACCTATTTTCAGGCTGTTATTTCTTGCATGGAAAGTAGCAATATGTCAGAATTCTTTCTAAGGTGTGCATTGCATCTGTGCATGAGGGGTTTTTTTTTTTCTTAGGAAAAACATAAATTAGAGCTGTTTCCTTGTGTTTCAATGCATGGCTTCAAGTAATTGTTGCTCTGGGGTCAGTATTTCAACATGCATTTGTATCGGGTGAATTCTCTGCCTGTTTAGGTGAGGATTTATGACTTCAGTTGGTGTTAATTTAACAAGTGAGTAGAGGGATTTGCCATCTAATAAAATCTTAAAAAGAAATTTATTTTTAAGAGCCAGAAGAAGAAGAAGAAAAAAAAAATAATAACCCCATCTTTGTAGCAGAACAGATGAGCAGGTGTGTGTGCTGGGGGTTTGCCTGTGTCTGTAGCTGCATTGCCTGGAAATTACACCCAATTTTCTGCAGAATTTCTGCCAAACTGCTGATCAGAATCAGTGGGGGATGTGGTGCAGAGGCACTGGATGTAGATGGGGTGGGTTGCACTGGGAATTTCAATGATTGCTGTGAGCAGGAGATGGATGTGCTGTTGCTGCTGGGAGATAATGAGAGGATAAGTGCAGCTCTGACAGTCGGTGACGCCCGTGAGGTGGCAGGTGACAAAAACGGGTTGAAACTGAGCTTTTGTGCACTTGAGCCAGGATGAGTTTTGCAATCCCTAAGGAAGAAATGTGCAGAGCTGGGGTTTGGTTTTCTCCTGGACCTGAGTGATTCTGTTTGTTCAGGAGAAAAGGTTCCAGGGAGAGCTCAGAGCCCCTTGCAGGGCTTAAAGGGGCTCCAGGAGTGCTGGAGAGGGACTGGGGACAAGGGATGGAGGGACAGGACACAGGGAATGGCTTCCCACTGCCAGAGGGCAGGGATGGATGGGAGATTGGGAACTGGAAATTCCTGGCTGCGAGGGTGGTGAAGCCCTGAGGTTTTCCAGAGAAGCTGTGGCTGCCCCTGGATCCCTGGAAGTGTCCAAGACAAGGTTGGACAATGGGGCTTGGAGCAATCTGGGATAGTGGAAGGTGTCCCTGGCCATGGCAGGAGTGGCACTGGATGATTTTTTGAAGTCTCTTTCAAACCAAACCCTTTTGAGATTTTACAAGTTCAGGACTATTGTGTTGGAGGCAGGGCCTCAGCTGGACAACCTCAGCTTCCCTGAGGTGAACCCACATCTGAGTAAAATCAGGCTTCACATTTCCAAGGTTCTGGATAAGGACACAAAGCCAGCACAGTTTTTAGGAGGGCAGATGGCAGGAGTGGCACTGGATGATTTTTTGAAGTCCCTTTCAAACCAAACCCTTTTGAGATTTTACAAGTTCAGGACTATTGTGTTGGAGGCAGGGCCTCAGCTGGACAACCTCAGCTTCCCTGAGGTGAACCCACATCTGAGTAAAATCAGGCTTCACATTTCCAAGGTTCTGGATAAGGACACAAAGCCAGCACAGTTTTTAGGAGGGCAGACCCAAAGCTTTTCCCAAAAGGTTTGGCAGAAATGCAAGGGCACATTATTTTCTCCAAACTCCTGCTTCATGCTTTGACTTTTATTTAAAAAAAACTCTCTGAGTCATTTTGTGAACAGCTCTAATAAGAACTGGACCCTTTCAAACAGCAGAAAGTTCTGTAGTTGTTGGATTTAAAGGTGTAAAGATTGAGGGATGTCTAATAGCTGTTCCTCCACAATATTTCCAGCTGCTACTGATGTATAAATAATGTGGATGTTTTTTCCTGCTCTAATAGGACCAGGTTATTTACCATTTCCTTCACTTCAAGTAATTGTTGCTGTGTAAAATTCTGTGCTTTGTTCATACAATATTTCTATGCTTTTACTGCTTTTAAGCTGAGCAACCTCAATTTGCTGCTTGGCTAATTTCCTCATTAACTTTCTGAATTCCTCTTTGCTGGTGTCAAGCTTTAACCCCAGCCTGCAGCTGCAGTGGGATGGGGAGGAGAATTGGGAAAAGGTAAAACCCATGGGTTGAGATGAGAACAGTTTGATAATTAAAATAGTAAATAATAATAATAATAGTAATGGGGGGAAAAAATCAAGAAATAAGTCTGGGTCTCCTGGCCATGTTCTCCCCCCAGCTCCTTGTGCAGCTTCTTGTTGGCAGAACATGAGACACTGAGAAGTCCCTGATTTAGGGTAAGCACAACCAAAACAACCAAAATATCAACATTATTCTCAGCCTAAATCCAAATGGTGCTGTACCAGCTACCAGGAATGAAATTAATTTTATCCCAGCCAAAACCACCTCCTTCATGCAGAGGAAGTGAAGCTGACTTGGCAATACCAAGGAGTTGGGGGCATTTTCAAAGATCTTCTTTATTTTGCTCACTCAGGAATGTTCATATATTCTCTGGATTTTTACCTTCTTTATAATCTAGAAATTCCATGCTGAGGTTGGACTCTCACATGTTCTGTTGTGTGTTGGGGTGGCAGGGAGGATTTTGTGGTAGGGCAAGGATGGGTCAGCCCAGGCCTTAAATCAACCCTAATTTAAGCAGATCCTCTTGCTGATTTTTTTTTCTTTTTTCCCTTAACATGGGAAGGCTATTCTGCTTTATTGAAACCTTTGCCATCTCGTTGGACAAGAATCCAGGAGATTAGGAGTGCAGTCACACCAGGCTTTAAAAATAGAGATGCTGAGCAGTTGCATTTCTTGGCTGTTTGCACAGGCCTGCAGTAACTGCTTTGGGA
>VXBB01001143.1:78073-99880 GCA_013399915.1 Illadopsis cleaveri | reverse complement strand
TTGGCTCTGCCGATGTCAGGGTTTGGAAGCGCTCCGGGAGAGCCCAGACCCAGGGCTGGGCGGCGTGGACCCGCAGTGAGTCAATTGGAGGCGATGAAGGCGCCGTGTTTGTCCAGGTGGGTCGTGAGGAGTCGTGGCATAGCGGAGGGTCAAGGTGTTTTCGGTGATCTTTAAAAACCATGCCGGTCGGGTCCGTGCTGGCGCTTCAAATTAAGTATCCTTCCTATGAAAAAAGGAAAAAAGTATTTAAATACATATAGTATATGTGCTGAGGGGGTTCCGAGATGCCGCGTGGCGCCACGGCTGCCCGCTGCTCCCGCCGCCGCTCCTGGGAACACCGGCCGCATGGAAGTGCCGCACGGCAGGGATCGAGCCAACAGCCCACAGCGCCGTTCTGCGCAGACTGCAGAGCAACTG
This sequence comes from Illadopsis cleaveri, assembly GCA_013399915.1. Taxonomy (NCBI): domain Eukaryota; kingdom Metazoa; phylum Chordata; class Aves; order Passeriformes; family Timaliidae; genus Illadopsis; species Illadopsis cleaveri. The sequence goes on along the minus strand of VXBB01001143.1, from coordinate 99,463 downwards.
ACACTTCTGTTTCACGAATTAAATTTAAAAATAAGTATTTTTGATATTTTTGGAATTTTATCTCGGAAATGGGGATTGCGCTCTTTGATGCGTCATGGTAGAGCAGTCTGAGTCATTTTTTGTTAAGCAAATGTAAAACCAAATGTTTTTTATTAGTTATGTCGGAACTGTAGCTTGTAAAAGCGGCATTTTTTTGGCGGCTTGCAGTTGAAAACAGCACTTACTCGCCCGGCGAGCAGCCCTTTGCTCCTGCAAAAGCCGTAATTGGAGGGGCTTCCCTCTGGCAGGCTGGTTTTCCCAGACAGACTACATTTCCCATGATGCAGCGCAAGCCGCCCCCAGCGGGAGGCGGCTCCGTCAGGGAATGCGGCGGAAGAATGTCAAGCGTGCCAGGATTAAGATCTAAGAGGTGCAAACAACATCGCCTTGGCTCGAAACTTTGTCGTCTCCTTTTTGTTTCCACCAACACTCCCTCCCACCCCCCCTCCNTTTGTTGTTTGTTTTTTTTTGTGTGTGTGTGTGTGTTTTTTTGTATATACTATAAGTTTGGGGAGTTTTCTTTTGGGATCATGAAATGTACCCTCTGTGTAACAAATTAGTTTAAACTGATGCTTGTGTTTCTATCAACTTTACAAAATAATTACTCTTGAGATGCCAGTTTTACAAATTCATAGATAGCTTGCTGGAATATTAACTGTCTTGTCTCTCATTTTAAGCATGTTTTGTAAATGTTCTACTAGATTTATAAACTTAGCTCAAACAGAATTTTGGAAGTATTAGGAAGCCTGAATGCTGCAGACCAGAGATGAGCTTGTAGCACTTTCTTTTACTATTAATATGGTTTTCATCTCAGCATTTCTGAGAGCAGAGATATGTAGACAGTAGAAAAAAGAAAAGGAATTTCATGATTGTATGTGTATGAGACGAGAGGAAAATTATTTTTCACTCCATCACTTACTTGGGAGTAATGATTGTTCACATGTCAAAACAAATTTTCTTATCTGTCTACCGCTATTTCTGCTTTAAATAAGTATCTAGCAAGTCACTAAAAATACTCTTCCAAATTGGGTGATGGCTGTTCTTTACCAGCTCTTAGCCACCTGCTGCAATAAAAATAACAATAATGCCACTGGAAGAATTCTTCGCATCATAGTCAAGAAACTTTACAATAAAAACCAAGAAGAGTGAGAAGAGTGACAGTGAACAACAATATCATCCATAATAGGCAGATTAGCCTATGTGTCAGTTATCTCAACTTAGTCTTTCTTTTTTCTTTACAGATCTGGGAAGAAATTTTTAAACTCGCTGAAGAAATCTGAGAGAAAAGCAGGTGGAAGAGCTCAGAGATCCACCTCTTCCATCTGTCTACCACTCATCAGGAGCAGCTACTTCCCATTGAGTCTGTGTATATTAACTGATACATAGGATGCTGGTGAATCATTTTAATTTCTGGGCTAGGGAGCAGACAAGGAAGCAAGAGGCATCTTTGCTCTTGTCATGTACCACAGGCACCAAATGTGCTCCACTTCAGGCTCCAGCTGCTCTGGTGTAGCACTTGAACAACTTGCAAATTTTCATCTGAGGCTGAACTTTTGTCCTGCCAGGTTTGCTCTCTGAGTTCATTCTACTTTCTGAAACCAAGTGGGAAGATGTGTTAAATCCAGAGAAGAAATTAGAATGTGTTAAAGCCATATCTAAACTGTATTTTAATTGCTAGCTAGTTTTTCTTTCAGTGGATATTCTCGAGGAAAGACCTTACCAAGCTGAGCGTTTCTTTCCTCTGTTTCTGTCTCGCTGTTGTGGGAAATTTCTATTCCAGAGCTACAGAGAGAGGAAAGAATGGCTGCAAAACAGCAAGCTTAAACTTGGCTAACTTCCTGCATGTAATCAAAGGCTATTCTGTGAGCTGCTTGGAAAAACACCCTTGGCCACCATGCAGTGAAATTCTTTCCTAATAATCTTTTCACAGTGTTAGGCCACTTGCAGTCAGTTTTGCTCATTACAGTAAAGTATACAAGGCTTTAGCATTCTACCAGTTGTGCTAATTTAAAAGAAAGGTCACATACAGCTGCACAGTTGTCTTTGTATGAAACACACAAAGGCCTAAATGTAGAAAAATTATGGCAGACGACATAATGCTGGCCAACGTAAGTCACCCCAGTGGTTAAATCTTATCAGGAAAGATGAGACTTGGCATTCCTGCACTGAAACTCAACAAGGGTCTGGATTCATGCACTGCATAAAATATTCCTAAACTCTCAGAGGGTAGGGGGTCAAAGACAGAGAAGGAGACTTGGGAATGGAGGCTGGAGGGTTCTTGGAACTAAAACTGTAAGGTAAAAAAAGCAAAAATTGAGGAGACAGGAGGATTATTAAAATAATCCGAACAAGGAAGACTGTTAGGCTTACTGGAACAACTGGATTTACAGTGCTAAACCAAATCTTTTTTAACCTGTTTCTGTGTGCCTTTTTAGATAACTAGGCGCTGCATTTCTCAGAAGAAAGCTATAGGTTTTACAGATACCAAATGTATTCTAGCATCATAGAAAAGCTTGGAAAACACTGCTGTATGTAAATGTAGTGAATGTCACTGTACTTTGCAGTGAAGTGAAACTGAGAATTCAAATGCAGGGAAAGCAGACAGAGGTGACAAGTGTTGTTGAAATCACCATCTTAAGATTGGTTGATGAAGAAAACAGTGCAGTTGGTCACTGTCTCCAGTTTTACAATGTTTTCATAAAACAATTTCTTTAATTATGTTCGGAAACTATTTTTAATTTAAGGCCTAAAAAAGAAACTTTTGCCTTTTAGCAGCCTTTTAAATCAAATATTCTAGGATAAATATTACCAGCTCTTTAGAGTTTCTCTGTTAAAGTGGAAATAAACTGGCAGCACTGAATGAGCCCTTTCAAAGTGCAACTTTTTATTTTGATTAAATTCCATGATGATTCTAAAACTGGAGTCAGAGACTAGAATCTAAAGGCATTCAGGAAAATTCACTTAAAATACTAAGCATACTTTACCAGTATTCTAGAATAATTAAAAGAAACAAACATCTAAAACTGAGCTAAATCCTCTTGACATTCATTTCTGTGTCCTCTGCCTTTCTGTGGCTCAATACTTGATGTATGAAGTCATTCTCAGATGGACTGAAGGGGAAGGCATTGTTTGTGCCATAGTCCCAGAGCTGTGTGAATTAATGCTGCTCTGTATTTCCTCAAGGAATGAGCACATTCAGTTTACATTTATTGAGAATAGACCCTGGGAATGAATTATTTCTTCCTTATAGGGAGTTTTGTGTTGGGATATCTGTTGGGACAGTTTAGCTCACTACTAAGTTACCAGGGATAAAAGCATCACTGTTACAAGTAAAATGGTAATGTGAAAGTAATTTCTTAAAATTAAATGTGTTGCAGCCATTTAGCTGGTTCAGAATTTTGAAGTCTTGTAAGACTAGAGGAATAACAGTGTCTCACCTTTCCTCAGACTTAGCGTTTGAAAAAAGTCAGTAGGAGAAAGTCTTGTCTCTGAGGGAACTCTAGATTTAATGTCTCTCTGGGTTTGTTGTGACCTTGTTTAGATCTGAGTTGGAAAATTTCTGAATACTCAAAGTAAAAGCAGCATATTCCTCTCACAAGCCTTTGTAAAGGTTATTTTAAAAATATTGTATTTTCCTAATATTGAAATAAAGGAATTTGATGACAATATTGGGTATTAAAACATCTTTCTTTATTTATTCTCTCTTTTTAGTGCAAATACATACACTTAATTGTGATAAAGTGGTTTAAAAAAAAATTCCTTGAAACTTTATGTTCTTCTGGTCAGACATTTTCCACCAAAAACAGGATAGGCTGGTCTAGAAGTTATCAGATGCAAAATGCCACTGCTTGGTCTACCAGCATGTGTACGAATACAGAAATACAGAAAGTGAAATGGGCTGGTGGTTTAAAAGGAAACATTAGGGTACTGCCTTCTTGTGGATAAGCATCCTACATGAACGACTTCTTTTCATCTTCCTGGGCTTTCTCTCTTTGAACTGCACTTTAGACTTCCTTGCATTGGACCAAGTAACTACCTTGTAGTGTCAGGCCCAATAATTCTTGGGTAGAAACTCTGCATGAAAGACATGTAAACCTCCATGTGATACTGTCACAAAATAAAAGACATTGCTCACCTAAATTTTAACCCATGGCAAAGAAAGAGAAATTACATAAACTAAAATTTTCTGAAGAGCATTTCCACATGCTGAATGCTGATAGAATAATTTTTTTAAATGGCTTTAAATAAAAAGAAAAAACCCAGACAAGTAAAAACCCTTCCTTCTCTCATTTCAAGGATCACAGAATCATTTAGTTTGGAAAAGATTTCCAAGGTCATCAACTCCACCCTTCTGAATGATCACCACCTCATCAACTAGACTATAGCACTAAGTGCCAAGTCCACTCATTTCTTGAACACTTCCATGGACGTTGACTCTGCCACTTTCCTGAGCAGTCCATCCCAATGTTTGACAGCCCTTCAGTGATGAAATTCTTTCTAATGTCCAACATAAACCTCCCCTGATGCAGCTTGAGACCCTGTGCTCTTGTCCTGTCACTGGTGGCCTGGGAGAAGAACCCGACTCCACCTGGCTACAGCCTCCTTTCAGGCAGGAGTGGAGGGTGATAAGGTCACCCCTGAGCCTCCTTTTCTCCACCATAAACGCCCCCAGCTCCCTCAGCCACTCAGGACTTGTGCTCCAGATTGTTCCTCAGCTCTGTTGCCCTTCTCTGGATCTGCTCCAGCACCTTAATGTCCTTCCTGAACCAGGGGGCTCAGAATAGGATTTGAGGTGCAGTCCTGCTGGCCACACCATTGCTGATCCAGGCCAGGATGCCATTGGCCTTCTTGGCCACCTGGGCACACCCTGCCTCATGTTCAGTCACTGTCACCAGCACCCCCAGGTCCTTTCCAGCCCCTCTGTCCCAGCCTGTGGCCCTGCCTGGGGCTGTTGTGACCCAAGGGCAGGAGCCGGCACTGGGCCTTGTTGAGCCTCACACCATTGGCCTCAGCCCATGATCCAGCCTGTCCAGATCTCTGTGCAAAGCCATCCTACCCTCCAGCAGATCAATACCTAACCCACAATGTGTTATCCATGAATTTACTGAGAAGGCCCTCAACCTCCTCATCCAGATCATTGAAAAAGATATTAAAGAGAACTGGCTCCATTACTGGCACTATTCCTCATCACTCTCTGGGCCTGGCCAATCCAGCAAAGGGTGCACCTGTCCACTCCATAGGCTGCCAGCATTTGCAGGTGAATGCTGTGGGAGATGACATCAAAGGCTTTGCTGAAGTCCAGGTAGGCTACATCCACAGCCTTTCCTTCATCCACTTGGCAGGTCACCTGGTCATAAATGGAGATCAGTTTGGTCAGGCAGGACCTGCCTTTCCTAAACCTATTCTGGGTGGGCTTGATGATCCCTTGGTTATTCTGTGTGTGCCACATGAGTGTAACTAAGATGATTTGTTCCATAATCTTGCTGGGTGCTGAGGTCAGGCTGACAGGCTGTACTTGCCTGGATCTGACTTCCAACCCTTCCTGTGGATGGATGTCACACTGGCCCACCTCCAGTTATCTCTGACATCTCCAGACTTCCCTGATGAGCCAGGACTGACTAAGAAGTCCGAGTCCAGATTAATGTGTGATGGCAAGAGAGCTGAACTTACAAAGGAACAGCTTAGATATGCCAAAACCTTGAGCTCCTGCCTGTGTGCTGTAGAGACGGGGTGCCTTTTAGTAGGATCCTTGCTGTGTTGGTGTACCCTTGTCTCCAGCAGCACAGCCAAGGCAGCAGTCCTAGGAAGAGGAAGGTATAGCTTTGCACCCAAAGAATTGCTGGGCAGCAATTTCTTTGGGTGCAAATTTCCTGTGTACTTCTCAGACTTCATGAATTATGACGACCTTCAGAAAATATGGAGGCAAAGAAAAGGCCGAGATAGCAAAGCAACACTATAATGGTTCCTGTTGTAAGAACTGTCATTCTTTTTAAAAGCTCAGGTACAATATCTGCTTCCTCTTACTTGTTTCCTCAGTGATTGCATTTAGCAAGCTGGGAAAAATGAGCTGGAGTATATTTTTTTTTTTCTTAATGATCTCTCTGTAAAATTTGGTTCCAACTGATACTTAAATTCTTAGTTTACAGGTATTTGAACAGTATTGCAAACCCATCTCTAGCTTTGCTGGGACTGAAACACCCAATCAAGATTTACAGACAACTCTTTTCTTGAATTGTATCAGAGACAAACTGACAAAGTAGTGCTCTAAGTACTAGGGCTTCTGTATATTAAAATTTGAAATTAAGAGACCAAGGTTTTTCTGTCACACAAAAGAATTACACTGTGCTGTTTTGTCATTCATTTGGTCAAAGACGACTGTACGCTGAGGAATAGATAATCAAGACCAAATCAAGGGCATAACATTTGGAAGGGTTGTTTTCCCAATCTATTTTTCCCAACCCAGATTTTATCTTCTATTTGTAAAACTTAGGCATTTGTCCCAAAACTTTAGAAGGTATTTGAAATTTTGTAGCCCAAGTGCTAATTAGAGTGCTGTGTACTTGTTTTGCCAATCTATCCCTGCAACACCGACTGAGCTGTAGAATACTGCATCTATTCTGAGCAGTCAACTTTCAAGGTTAAACACAGCTTACCAACATATATCTTGGGTGACAGTGATATACTTTCACTTTTATTTTGTATCCCAGCTGAAAGTATTTTCATTGTCTGATTGTCTGTTTCTATCCCTTTTTTTTTTCTTCCCCATCTTCCTTTGACTGTACTTTGCTGTTGCCAGTCCATTGTACACTCTTTCCCTGTTAAAGAGATAAAATGGGTAAATTTTCCAACCACTTACCTTCCTTCTTCCTGTTCTCCCTGTCCTGCAGTCTTGGAAATTGTACCAGAGCTAATATGTCAAGCTAAGCCTTGTAATCAAATTCAGAAGATAGAGATAAGCCATGGTTAGAGCCTGCAGTAAAATTTTGTCAGAGAAACCAGTACTTCCTTTTACTTCACTACCTTCAAAGGCTTCACTGAAATCCCTTTCTTAGAGCAGGGATTTAATTTTTTTCTACTGGTCTGTGACTAGACAATATCTGACTTAAAGTTGCTCTGAATAACAACATCTAATTTTTGAAGTTGCTTTGAATAGAAGGGGAGAGCTTCTTTTTTTCTTTTTTTTCCTTTTTTCTTTTTTTCTTTTTTCTTTTTTCTTTTTTTCTTTTTTTTCTTTTCTGCTCCGGGGATTAAGATGAGTTGAGAGATACACCTCTGCTGCACTTCGACACTTGGAATAATAGTGGAACAATGTGGTCTTACATTTCCAGAAACTTAGTGCTTTGAGCCTCTTCCAGGGGAGTGTTAGGAGTTCCAAAAATTGGGCAGGTTTACCACTGACAGGGAAAGGACCCCTTGGTATGTGCCCATGCTTCTTTGGTTTAATAAATGAGGCAGGACTCATGGGACAGCTGTCCTATTGCTTGACACTGTCCTCTGCTGGGCTGTACTGGGGTCCTACAGGGGGAATAGGTGCAGGCACTTGTGTGGTATGGTTCAAACACTGCAGGAGATACTGAGTCAGTGACTGCAAGCTTAGATGTCACCATCAGTCATCCTGCAGATGTTATGATCCATGAGCAGGAGGGGTAGAAACATACTCTTCTGATGTTTCATGTGAAATATATTTTCTAGTGGTTCCAAAAGTGGAGCCTCTGGACAAGGACAGGTATACAAAGCCTCTGTATTCCTGCAGTTGTAGTAAAGGTCCAGTGTCACATTACTGTTCCCCCAGCCTAAGAGGACAGAAGACTATATCTAGGAAAAATACTCTCCTAAGTCAGAATTCCTTCCCAGTCAATAATTCTAATATGGATTCTGAGAGCTTTTTTACAGACAGCACAAAAATAATTTTGTTCTTGTGGTTTCAGTGGTTCTGAGAAGCAGCAGCAGCACAGCCTGAGCATGGTTTTCACCATGTTCAGGACAACAGCCCAGGCACCACAGCTGGCCATATGCGCGCTTGGATGACCAGGTTTGCATCCTGCATTGATTTTCAATTTAGCTCTGCAAGCATGAAGTCTTCAATTTTTTAAAACAAAAATTTGCTTGCTGCAGTTGAATGACTGCTTTTGAAGCTCACTAGAAAACTTAGAAGTCTTTTCTCTAAAAAGAAAACAAGAAATCACTAGGATATGAGGAGTGGAATAACTGAGGAAGAGAAGGGCAGAACTAGAATGAGTAAGATTTGAGGGATAAATGTAAAAACACAGTTCCTTGCCGGCTCCACCCTCTAAATGTTATTTACCACCAGGGAAATTGGATCCACCCTGGACTGATTGTAGCATTAAGAAAATCCTCCATGAATAGCTCAGAGCCTTGCAATAGCTGAAGTTTTCTCTTCCAATAATTGATATTGTGGTGACAACTTCCACCTGCTACTCATGAGTCCTTCCACCTGCTACTCCCACATCTGCTTAGGGGAAGAAGGCAACCCTTTCCATTTGCTCACAATGTATTGTCTTGTCTGAAGTGGTGGTCCGAGGAGTGAAAATTTGCTGCTAAGTTTGAACACTTCTTAGAAGGCATGGTGGCCTCTACACTGACTATTTGGAAACAAAACCTACAATCTCTGCTTACTCAGAGTTTAAGAAGTGTAAATGAAGAGGAACCACTTTAAGAGTACCTGGGGATCAGTCTAAGGTGCATTATTGCCAGTGAATGAGGTTTTATTCCATACTGTTTACTAAATGAAGAGTATAACCATGGCAACATCCAGGACATGATCTGTAAGGATCTGCCAACACAATTCTGAAATTAGCATTCAGAAGACAACTGTTTAAAAGTAGCTTGAGAACTGAAAAATAATGTATTAGACTACAGTCCATATGGGAATACACTTCAGTATCTGCAGCATGAAAATTACGTGAAATTTATCAGGTCAGCTTATGCTGGTCTCAGCAAGAGTATTTGTGGTATCATTTATATAGATCTTACTTTGATGAGTGAAAGCATAATGGTATAAATACTAATATCCAGTGGTGATTCATACGACCATATGTGTTCAGACCACATAACAGCTATAATTTTCTGTGAAGCATACCTAAAAAATACAAATAATACTAGCTTTTTATAGTGCGAAGATAGTTGGAATCTTTTTTCCAAATTTACTTGGGGAAAAAAAGCAAAGATGACAATTCTTAGACAAGATGAAGGTTCTACTTTCTCCATATAAAGAAGAAATTTGTGGGGTAAATGAGAAATAAGGACAGGAATATAAAAGGAAGTTCTAGATCTGAGTTAGCCCCCTGCTATCCCAGTTAAACTTCATCTAATAAATACTTTTCATCGTCACATGTGATGTTTTTGCAGAACTTCTTTATACAGAAAGTTGTTGTCTGGAATAATGAAGATTGATTGAATTGTAGCTTGCTTCTTCATGTCTCTCTACAGGTCACTGCTTTGTGGAAGAAGCAGAGTCAACATAACTACACTTTTGTCATTGAGGCATGCCAGCTCTTGCAAGTAATGCTGAACAAAAGTAATTCTCTCGTTATTCTGCCTGCACTTTTATCAGTGGTTAATATCACTGTTTTTGTTGAAGTTTATCTCTTCTTTTGTGTGGATGTCACTTAATAGAACAGTCATGTTAATATAAATAAGTTCCATAAATCATTTAGGACATCTATAGGAAAATGCAGAACTGCAGACCTAACTTTTGAAAGTTGGCTAGATTTTAAGATGTCTCTGCCCTCTCAACAGATGCTCAGAACAGTGACAGCTCTTTATTGCTACAACACACCATCTTGGGATAACACATCTAGTGTTCTTCCACAGACTTCCATAGCTAGTCTGGAAATTTGAAATATTTTATATGGAGTTTCTACTCCACACAGTAAGACAGTGCTGATGAGAGTTACATCTGCAAAGAACACAGCATCATTCATGTCCCTTGCTACCCTTATAGGTAAATGTGGTACATTTAGGAAGAGTTAAGTTAGTCCTCAGATAACTTCAATTCAGTGTTTATACTAAAACTGAACAAGCAGCTATTGCTACTGTCTGTTTTCAAAAATTTGAAACTGGGAAAGATAATCCAGAAGATTTGTTAAAAGTATTAGCAGTAAAAAGGGTAAAGAGGATAATCCAGATGATTATTGGGTAGCATCCATGTAGGCAAAAAAATTACAACTGATACATAAGCTCTTAAAGGGAATCAGTAGAACTAATATTTGTCAGTATGGGTATAGGAGAAACAGATCTGACTACAATATTATTAACACACTAACCAAGAAGTACAGTGTTTACATGACAATACTGTAATATGTAATGTTTAGATGTCTTGAAAACATTCTGACTTACTGCTGCATGACACTTTTTATATGTCATGCTAATTGGATCAATATGACCTGCTAATTTGTAGAATATTGAGTAACTGGAAGCTAAAAAAAGAGCATAGATCCTAATTGAGCAAGTATATTCATACTGGGGTTATTTTAGGAATATTTTTTGCTATGTGTTATTTAATGCTTATTTTAAATTACATTAACATTGTACAAAATTATTAATGATGACCCAAAAGATTGGAGATATAATAAACAACAAAGATAAATCATTGATACAGACCAGAGGATTTTAATAAGTTGGGGGTAAACAGACAAGTGTTTTGAGGATAACTACTAAAATAAAACATTTATGAACAGAGAAAGCAGCATATCCTTTTTACTCTTGTATTTATGACCTTTACATTTAGTCCACCCATCAAATTCTAGATCTTCAGATCAGAGAAGACACCCAAACATGGAGCCATTGAAGGCCAGTTGAACAAATTGTTCTGAAAGTTAAATTCTCTAGTAAACAGCCTTTGTTTTAGGTGAGTCTAAGCCTCCAGTTTGTTGTCCTGGGTTTCCTTGTATATTTTGGCTCTGATCATCTCCAGAGTGTTCTGTTATATTATGTACTTACACAATTTTATTTTGGCATTTCAGAGTAATGCTACAACATCCCCATGCTATAAATTGACTCTACTTTTGACATTTGAGTCAGTATTTTTATATAGGCCTTATACCTTAGATTCATCACCACTTCCGTTACCTTTTCTCTGCCTAGCTTAAGCTTTTCACATGTATTGTGAAAAAATAAAACCATGTCTGCAGACAATTCCCTTAGTCTAATCATCGTGTTGTTGCAAAGCTAGTGCTGCTGTTGCCTTCCTCAAATTCAGAAATTTGTGTTTTGCTGGACCTAAGCCAAACTGAAAATGCTGGGTTTCTTTTTTTTTTCTTTTTTTTTCTTTTTTTTTTTTTTTTTTTCCGTTCATGAGTTATTATTTGGGGATTTGGAGGAGGATTGAAGAGATGCAGAGAGATTTGTCAAGACGGGTAACAATGAATGAACTCTTAAATAGGGTGCTTTGGTCAAAACGCCTTCTGTAATTCTTGGCTATACTAAAAGAAATTCCTGGGGATTGCATAGACAATACTAGTTTTATGTTTGCACTGAACATTTTTTTTCATTTGCTTCTTGCAGTTTAGGATTTAAGAGTAGTTAGTAGAATGGAAAGGTTGAGAGAAAAGCCAGAAAAGTCATTGATTCATGTGGCATGATACAAGGAAGTTTTTCCTTTTTATCACGACAAAACCATGTATTGACTGCAGTCCAAAAGTATCTGCAATGAAATAGGAACTTGATACCTGGCTTCTCCATCCAGTTAGCAGACATAAAAGGACCTGATTGCTGAATATTGGAAGCTGAGCAAAATCAGACTGGAACTGACTGGTACAATTTTCCCTAAATACAGATCAGTTAACTATTGAAACAGTTTAAAGTAAATTATAATGGGCTTTCCATCTCTAGTTTTAACCTCAGGAGATATCTGTCTTAAAATAGGTATTGTAGCTCAACTCAGCAATAGTTCAGGACAGCACAGAGACTTCTGTGACAAAACAGATCAGCCCGGTGGATGGTCAAAGTGAATGTTCTGGCCTTATCTTTGATGGAGAGCAAAGTTGTTTTGGTTCTTCCTTCACCTCTTCTATGGTTCTACTTCATGATCCATTTTTTTGCCTGTGGAGGCTACCATTTATACTGGAACTTCAGGGCAGCTGCAGCTGTTTAAGAAAGGACATAATCATTTGTAAATGGTATAGCGTGGCAAGGGATCCAGACTGCCTAAGAATCTATTCTAAAGATATCCATGGAAAAGAGCCAGCCACACATGGAATTTTAGCACTTCTTTGTTCTGTTTATTCCAGTTTCTCAGCAATAGTCTTCTGCATTAATAGTTTATCTGGTGATTCTGCATCACTATATGTCTGTGGTCATGTACAGAAGATAGAATATCCTTCTGGATTAACAGTTTAAGATCCTTTATTAAGTCTTGTACGCCTGTATGATTTTAAATGCAACAAGGATATATCCATATTGACACTTTTTTTTAGCTCATACAAATCTTTCAAGTTGTGTTTTGCCTTTTGTTTGTAAAGCGGTATTTCATCCTTTGAATAAAAAGTGCAGAAGTAATTAGCAACATTACCTTATCATTATTTATAGCAAGTCGGTTCCCTCTTTGTGCACTGAAAACTTAAATTGTATCTTTCCTTGGCTGAAAACTTCCTTTCTGCAAGCAATAAAAGATGCAAATATCTCTTACAGTGGCTAGTTCAGCTTTCTTGCAGCTTGGGGCTAAACCACATTGGCAGAAGGACAATGTCTTGTCTCTGATGTCTGTGAAGCTTCTCTGACCTGACCTGAATCTGAACTTATACAAAAGGGACCTCTGTGCAGTAACAAGAACTTGAAAACAGGGTATAATTACATAAGAAATTTAAAATAAGTCGAGGAGAATGTTTCAATGAGATCAGCATTCCGAGTAGTCCCTAAAAATAATTGAATATTTGTTTCTCTGTTGTCGCTAATTTTTCTTTATGACTGATCATCTGAATTTTTGTGTTAAATTTTCTCCAGGCTGAAAACTTATACCTGATAGCAATTCCTGTCAACAAGCCTTTGGTATAAAGTTGGCCTTGGTATCCTACAAAAGACTCCTGACTTCTTTAACTACTTTGATTCTGGTAAAAAAGGGGTGTGTTTAAATTTTTTTTGGTTTTTTAGTTTACAAAAAGACATCACAAAGGATGTTTTCTTGTCCAATACTGAAGAAGTTAATAAAGTGCATAGTGTCAAGAAGTCAAGAGAAGGAAGAATCACAGTAGTGTCACTGGTAACACTGCCTATGCTGTAATAGGTAACACTGGTCACCTCCTCATTGCAGCATTGACCAGGAGGGAGCTGGCCTAATTGCTGCCATTGATATCACTAGCTCCAGAGCTTAGCCTCTTTTCAGATGAAGCCAATTTCTCACTAAGCTCCTAAACATTATGTTACTTTTGAAGAGATTCTTTTTTCTCTTTTAGCAGTAGTTTTTTCTAATTAGATTGCCTTGCATGTCCTTTGTAGTTTCACTAGTTGATGCTCTTTGAAAGGTACCTGTGATGTCTAACTCCTTCCTAATCATCTTCACATCAGAGTAGCTGTTTGACTGTGCTTAAACTACTCTGGGAATCCATAGTAAGTGTCGTGGTTTAACCCCAGCCAGCCACCAAGCCCCAGGCAGCTGCTCACTCACTGCTCCATTAGCAGGATCAGGGAGAGAATCAGAAGGATAAAAGAGAAAACTCATGGACTGAGGTAAAGTTTAATAGGGAAAGAAAAAGCTGCACATGCAAACAAAGCCAAACAAGGAATGAATTCACTGCTTCCCATGAGCAGGCAGGAGTTCAGACATCTCCAGGAGGGCAAGACCCAAACACACACAGCAGTGACTTGGGAAGACAAACATCATCACTCCAAATGTCCCCCCTTCCTCCTTCTTCCCCTATTTTACACATTGTGCATGATGCCACATGAATATCCCTCTGGTCAGTTGGGGTCACCTGTCCTGGCTGTATTTCCTCCCAACTTCCCAGGCACCCCCAGCTCCCTGCCAGTGTGGCAGTACAAAAAGAAGAAAAGTCCTTGGCTCTGTGCAAGCTCTGCTCAGCAATAACAAAAAACCTCTATGTTATGAACTCTGTGTTCAGCACAATTCCAAAACACAGCCCCATACCAGGCACTATGCATGAAATTAACTCTACCCCAGACAAAACCAGCACACAATAAGCAAATCATCAGACTGTTAACTATTCCTGACATCTTATGTCTGAAACTCTGGGGTGGATGGTCCTAAGTTTCCATGCCTTGGGAACTCCATTGCTGTATTGAAATGCTTTTAAGATTGAGATTCTTCCAAGAATCACCTTTAACTTTAAATCTCTGTGTGTCTCCTTCCTGGCAAAATCTCTGCCAGACAACTGTCACTGACACAGGAGGTTCCAAAATACAACATTATGAGATGTTAGGATCTCGCACCTCCAGGCTGAATTTTTCCTTCTCCTACTAGAGTCTTGCATCTCAGATGCTATTCTTTGTGTTGCAACAAGGTCACAAGGACAAACCTTGCAAAGCAGCACAGCATTTGCTGGTCTATTCACAACTGCACTTGACCACCATATCCTCCTTTTTTATGGGCATCAGAAGAAAAAATGTTTTGTATGTGATTATGGGGAAAGGAGGCAAAGCCTTTTCCATTCTCCTTTCCCCAGTTTTACTTTCTGCCTTTAGACTGAAGGAGGTTTCTCTTCTGAGAGAGCCCAAGTCTCTTTGACTTGAGATTTTCCTGGGATATACACCAGACATATCAAAATGCCATGATAACAGTTGTTTGTAGCAGAAGCCTAACTGCTCTTCCAGGCTGAAAGTATTCCTGGCTGAGGTGCTCTTGAAGCCTGTTTCTACTCCAAAGATATATTCTTGTTCCTGCTACAAAATGATGAGTCTAGTCTGCACTTTAAATTACAATTATATCATATTCACAAGTTGTCAGGCATTCCCTAGACTATCACACCTTTCTTTTAACATATGGACTGACTGACACAATCGGATCAAATGCTTTTCCAGACTTTTTGCTATATCCACTAGGCAGCATTTCTCATTTAATATTCCTGTAGTGCGTCTGTGTCTCCAATGATAATTTAGATTCTCATCTGATGTAAATTATCATAGTTCCAGTAGAGTTCAATAGATTTGATGATTTGTGCCATCTGAGGTTCTGCCTCTAAAAACTCTGTATCAAAAAGCAGTTGCTATTTTACCTAATTTGAAAAATGATAAGTAACTGTCTGAGTCCAGCTATCTTAGTACATGTTACTCAACTGCCAGCACATCCCTACATGCAGGAGATTAAAGTCTTTTGCCTTGCCTCAGAGTAAGTGGGATTATGTCCATTATTTTGACAAAAATGGAAGCTGAACAAAGACTGCCATAGTCTTTGATAGCAACTTTTTCGGGAAGACCCAAAAGCCCACATTCTATCAGCAAAGCATGAGTTTGGCTCTGCTAGAAGCTGCATGTACCTTTATACTGATCATGACCATTACATATATCACATATATGCAATTTTTAGACAGCTGAGTTTTTCACTTTAATGTCTTTTAATTTTGGTTTCTATGTTCATCTTCAAGCCATATGAACATTACTCAAAGCTTGGTATCATTTTGAACTTGTTAAAAATACGAGGCGGCATATATACAAACTATTTGCATTAAGACTATAATAACAGTTTGTAGTGTTTCATAGAAAACATGGTCTGGTTCCTATTCAGAGGAACAGATCTCTGATTTATTCAACTTAAGGAAGGTCTGCTATCCAGACAGACCTGGACAAGCTTGGAAAGTGAGCCCATGTGAACATCCTGAGGTCCAACAAGGCCAAGTAGAAGATGCTGCACCTGGGTTGGGGCAATCCCCAATATCAACAAAGGCTGGGGATAATGGGATTGAGAGCAGCCCCACTGGCAAGAACTTGGAGAGTGTCATGGATGAGAGGCTGGCCATGACCCAGCCATGGGCACTCACAGTGAAGGGCCTTGAGGAGAAGCCATATGAGGAGCAGCTGAGGTCACTTGGTCTGTTTAGCCTGGAAAAGAGAAGACTGAGGAGAGACCTCACTGCAGTTACAACTTCCTCTGTAGGGTAAGAGGAGGGGCAGGCACTGATCTCTTCTCTATGGTCACCAGTGACAGGACTGAGGGAATGGCCTGACGTTGTGTTGGGGGGGTTTAGGTTGGATATCAGGAAAATGTTCTTCACCCAAAGGGTGACTGGGCACTGGAACAGGATCCTCAGGGAAGTGGTCACAACAGCAAATCTGACAGAGCTCAAGAAGTGTTTGGACAATGCTCTCACGCATATGATGTGACTCTTGGGTTGGTGCTGTGCAGGGCCAGGAGCTGAACTCAATCTTTGTGAGTCCCTTCCAACTCAATTTAGCCTGTCATTCTGTGACCTGCAGTATTAGGTCCAGAGGAGGGCCACAAAGATGATCTGAAAGATGGAGCACCTCTCCTATGAGGAAAGGCTGAGAAAGTTGGTGTTGCTCAGCATGGAGGAGAAAAGACTCCAGAAAGACCTTATGGCACTTTCTAGTGCCCAGAGAGGGTTATAGGAGTGCCAGAGAGATTCTTTTTACAAAGACAGATAGTGATTGGGCAAGGGGGAATGGGTTTAAGCTACAATTAAAGAAGTTTTGTTGTGGTTTAACCCCAGCCAGTAACCATGCTGCTTTCTCACTGTCCCACCAGTGAGATCAGGGAGAGAATCATGAGGGTAAAAGCTGGAAAACTTGTGGGTTGAGGTTCAGACTGTTTAACAGGGCGAGTAAAAGTCACACATGCAAGCAAAGCAAATCGAAACAAGGCAAGGAATGAATTCACTGCTTTCTGTGGGCAGGCAGGAGTTCAGCCATCTCCAGGAGAGCAAGGCCCAAACACACACAGCAGTGACTTGGGAAGACAAACACCATCACTCCAAATGTCCCCCACCTTCCTCCTTCTTCCCTCCCACTTCATATGCTGACCATGATGCCACATGGTCTGGAATATCCCTCTGGTCACTTGGGGTCACTTGTCCTGGCTCTGTCACCTCTGAACCTCCCAGGCACCCCCAGCTCCCTCACTATTGTGGCAGCGCAAGAAGCCAAAAAGTCCTTGGCTCTGTGCAAGTTCTGCTCAGCAATAACAAAAAAATCTGTGTTATGAACTCTGTGTTCAGCACAATTCCAAAACACAGCCTCATACCAGCCAGTATGAAGAAAATTAACTCTACCCCGTACAAAACTGCACAGGTTTGTATTAAATGTTACAAAGAGATTCTTCACACTGGGGATGGTGAGGAATTAAAACAAGTTGCCTCACCAGCTGCTGTGAATGCATTGTTCCTGGAAGTGTTCAGGTCTGGGTTGGATGGGACTTAGAGCAACCTGATTTAGTGGACCACAGCCCTGCCCATGGCAGGGGGGTTGATACTAGATGATCTTTAATACCCCTTCCAACCCAATCCACTCTATCATTCTGTGATTCTATTCCATAAAGAGATACTGTGAATAAAGTTTGAAGAAAAGGTGTCCTTTTATTTACCTTTTCTTTTAATTGTCCCCACAGAACAAATCAACATTTTTATACCCCTAGAGTATGTTATACAGTATTGCCTATAAAGAAGTCTTTGTGCCTTAAAATATCAAATTTCTCCCCTTACTTTAAAATTTATATGCAGTTATAGTTTTTTTCTTTTAGCCGCAATAAACATGATTTTTACTGTAAATCACATTTGGTTCTGGCTCAGGTATACTCCATGACTGATACCTCAAGGGAAATGTTTACTGAACAGCAGAAGTTCCTGTCCCTGCTCTAAACAGGGATGTCCCTGCATCTGTAACAGGTCAGCAAGAAAAAAAATTATTCCAGCTTGTTCCTCAGAAATCACTTGTCTGATTCTCTTTTTGTCTTGCAAAGATTTTACATTCATCTAGACCTCAAAGTATCTTTTCCTGTTAAGCATGAGGTAGAAGCATTATGACAGACAAATGACAGAATGCTGGAATTAGGGAGATTAATCTTTTTCCTCCTACCCAAAGGTCATCTTTTATGGCTAAAGGGCTAGTTATTTCATGTTTGCTCTGCATCATCTTTGTTTAATATACTATCATATATTATGTTCTAGCCAGTACTAAAACCAAAACACTCTAATAATGGTTGTGACGCTGGGTGGAGGTCTGAAGAAGCATTTTGGCTTTTCTTCCATTCTCAAATTTTCCCAGAAATGTGTAAACAAGAACAAGTAGTTACGACCTACCAATCAAAGGAAACTAGGTGCTCGACAGATATTTTGGCAATATGTGTCAAGTTCCACTACAGTCATGGGACTTGTTAAGAGGATGCTGGTTGGTTGTTTGGAGAAGAGCTGTAGCTGCATCACCCAGCAGAACCAAATACATGTGAAAGGAATAATTCTCCCTTCAGAAGGCTTTTGGAAGAACAAACAGAAGCATGATGACAATTACCCAGCTGTGTCAAGGTGAAAAAAACACCATGAAAGTGCATCCAAAGTGTCTCTATTTTGGTGGCAAAACTTAAGTAAGGATATCTCCAAATTTCTTCTATCCTTTCCTTTCCTTTCTTGCCCTCCCCCTATTCTTACTGTCACTGCTATTTGATCATTGTCCATGTTTGAACACTCACATGTTGTCACTGTGTCTTATACAGATGGATGAGGTCCTCTGCCCTTCCCAAATTGCAGCTGTTTTCCAGCTCTGCCATCCTGTTCCCATGTGGTGGCCAAGTGTGTAAAGTAATCACCAAGGGTGAGAGAAAGTGCAACAAAGAAAAAGAAATGTATTGAGATCATCGTTTCAGTGCCCCTGCAGGAAGCCTGAGGTGTGGTTGAACTAGTCCGGTACTGTTCTGCCCTTTGGCACTATTTTATGTGTGCTTGGGGGAAATAATCAGCAGCATAGTAATTTTTTACATTAAAAGTATACAGATAATTTGTGAGTATAATAAATATTTTGTTTATGCAGCACATGTGTTGGAATATAGTTTTACCTGCTTATAAGAAATGACTATTTCACATGTGTTTCAAAATACACTGCCTTTTACAATGCTACTATGGATAGATAAATAATGTATGTTGTGTATTGAACATAAATATGGCAACACTTCGTATTGTTTTACATGATGACAAATTGATTTTATTTTCTTTGTAGCTAACCAAAGCATCATATCCAAAGCCTTTATTAAGTATGGATTTTCAGTTTTGCATTTGCTAGAACAAATAGACCACATCCTATGTCAGAGGTGAGTTTGGATGATAAAATACAGAATAAGGTGCAATACCCGAAACTCCTCCTCAAGTCTGGACAAAGGATCCCCCAGCCACAGAGTAATCAGTTGGCTCCAGAACCCACACAGCAAGGATAAACACCTTAGTAGCTGAGGAGAAAATACCTGGGCTCCAGGACGATCCTCAGAGATGAGGATGGGTGTCAGCCTCTCCCAGAGACTGTTGTCCTGCTTTTTATATAATCAATTGCTTCTTGTTTTTAATATAATCAACCCCTTCTTGTTTTGCTAGTCTCATCAACAGTCTTTTGGAAAGTTAACCAAAAACATTTCCCTAAGCTGAACTGATAGAATTTCCCTTTCAGCCATGAGACCAGGCTGCCTCTGAGGGTCTGTGGATAATTGCAGCCTATGTGAAAAGGATGGATCCCATGCCCATTTTACTACCTTTCTTCTCCTTTTCAGATTACTTTCATGTCATGTGTTTCTTCATGTAATCTGATTTACTAGATCTTGTTATTCTACCTAGAAAAATAATTTTTTGTATGAAAATTATTTGCCTCTTGGAGAATTTTTATGCTTCTATGGCAATAACACAGGGTGTACTGCATTCCAGCTGCACAGTACATGTACCTGTCTAGAATCAAACCCAGCACAGGTAAGGGCTGATAACCTCCTCTAAGTGAAATGCATTCATCAGATGTACCAGCTTTGGGACATAGTGGAACTTTGGAACTTTATTCACAGTGAGAACATCCATGGCATCCTTTATATACGGGTGTGAATACATTCATCACTCTTAAGGTTTAACCTTTGTAGAAATCATGCTAATGCTGATGCTTAAAGATGCTACCTAGAACAGAGTCTAGACAGAGTTACAGGAATAAAGCAAGTGTTTACTAAAAGGCCTTCAAAGGATACACCTTGGGCAGTACAAGAGCCTGACCGTGGCTCTACCAAAGATGGACCCAAGATGGACCCAAAATGGCCGACAGGTCATGAGTTTTCACACTTTTATAAGTTGTGGTCCATTTACAAATTGGGGTTAATTGTCCAGTTACAGCTTCAGGTTATGAAGTCCCATCCTCCCAGTTTGCTCTCCTCAATTTGCCATTGTTTATACTTTTTGGGCCTGAAGCTGCAATGGTGTCCTTGGTTCTCAGGCTGGAAAAGGATTGTTTTGGCTAACTACACTGTGAAAAGAACTTGCTAACTCTTTATATGAAGTTCAGAGTTACATACTAATGCAGTACAGAATCTGGAAAATATGAAAGTTAAAACATAAGGCATCAATGCAACACAGCTTTTTGCTCCCATTCATCTTGTGGAAGTGAACTCCAACTGTGAACACTGCGCTTTTATGTGGAAGCCATTTCCCTTGATGAGTTTTCTTATATCTCTTTGATATTCTCTTGATTTGACAAGTCTTCTCCTTCTTGTATTCTGAAATAATAAATAAAACCCGAAAGTTCCTTCTTTATGTTTTCTGCACCATACTCAAATTTATATAATCTCTCAGGTCTGTCCCCCTCCAAATGCTGAATTGCTGTCTCTTCCTACCTAGGCAATTTTTTGGTAGCTATTGGGTTTTCATTTTTTTTTTCTTTTTTAATCTTAATTGAGGGCATTCCTTGAAGAAAACAAACGTGACAATCCTCCCCATAATATCTGATCATTAGGTACTTGTAGCCCTTATCTGCATGGCTTTTTTCTAAAGATCCATCTGACTTAAAGCAGGCAGAATTAAATGCTACAGAAATCAATCTGAATTGATCTGTATATCTTTTTAAAAGCAGTTTCAAAGAAGTTGTAGTCTTCCTTGCAAACATTGAGAATTGCATATACATGCATCTGGATCAGATTAATAACTGATTTTGAAATAATAATAACAACACATTTTGAAAATGTAACAATATTTCTTTTGAATTTAAATGTCTTGTTCTAAATAAGCAGTTGTGATATGGAGCCAAAACAGTTTGCTTAACAACAAAAGGCAGTATGCTGATGAATTATGTATGTTATCTTCATTTTCTGCCTGCTGATAATTGACAGGTATCTTGGCACCTTCTACTTACTTCCTGTAATTATATGCCATATATCAAACACCGACTTGTGTGTAATGGTCCTCCCCACATACACAT
>VXBB01001143.1:54091-76650 GCA_013399915.1 Illadopsis cleaveri | reverse complement strand
CAGATTAATAACTGATTTTGAAATAATAATAACAACACATTTTGAAAATGTAACAATATTTCATTTGAATTTAAATGTCTTGTTCTAAATAAGCAGTTGTGATATGGAGCCAAAACAGTTTGCTTAACAACAAAAGGCAGTATGCTGATGAATTATGTATGTTATCTTCATTTTCTGCCTGCTGATAATTGACAGGTATCATGGCACCTTCTACTTACTTCCTGTAATTATATGCCATATATCAAACACCGACTTGTGTGTAATGGTCCTCCCCACATACACATAGACACAAAATGGTTTTATGTTTTATTTAAAGCTTACAGCATTTTTAAATTTTCTGTTTCACTCACTCTATTTAGCAAGCTGCTTTGTCACTCAGCCCATGTCAACAATGTTAAATTAATATGATTTCTTCAGTGTTAGTTTGGCAGAGTCACTCATTCAAGTGATGGCTCCATCCTTTTGTTTGTTTTGTTTTTTATATAAATTGGTTAGGCTAAGCCATACTGAAGAAAATTTACCTGCTGTTTGGACATGTGTAGTAAAACAGGTTTCTCAGTCTTTTACATAAACTTTGTGTCTTCACTAACAGATACATTTTCATCATTATGTCACAACTTTAATTATATTAGGTTAAAAAAAGTAGTGTCTTGACAGAGCTGATTCAATGGCTAGTTCCATCTTGGTAGTTTGCATTTAATTCAGACTAACTCTACCATAACAAGGATACATTAATTAAGTAGCTCTACAGCTGGGCTCATTAGATGCAATGTTTACTGATTAAATTTAACCACTACAAGGTATCTTAGCACATGATTTAGAATTTCTTTTAATTCAGTGTTTTGTTTCTTGGAAGGAAATTAAATCTGCTGAGAATTATTTTAAAAAACCTGTGATAATAAAGTAAATCGTCAATTAAAATGAAGTCTTAGTTACCTTGAAGGGCTCTTTACTTATATTGCCTTAAATGTTCAAATTAATATTTTAAGCTAAAAATCTACATGCAGTAAATTGTATGCCTGGTATATGTAAAAAAAGCACCACTAGTATATATTGTGGAACACTTTCTTGGTATCATTGCATTCTTGACAATATTCACTACAAGAGAAAGTGGACCTTAAACAAAGCCCCAGAAAGTTATTGTGCAAAAAGGAAATTAGATTATATCTCTTTTCTTCCTATTAATTTCAACTTGATTTGTCAGCTTCTTTAGAAACCTTAGTTTATATTCTTTTCCTGTATCATTGATTAATTTGGTTCAAGGCTCATATCTTAGTGAAATAAGTGATCTGATGTACNTGCTGTTGGGCTGAGTGCTAACTTCTCTATTTCTCTCTATTTCTCTCTCTATACAATAAGCTATAGGTTGAGGACCTATAGCTTCCTGTATAGTAAAAAATATTGCTTAAACTTTTTCTGAACATCCCTTTAGACAGAAAGTTATGAGGAGGTGCAACCATGATTTAAATAGAAATCATCATGCTCCCTCTGTTTTTGGTGTTTGTTTTTTTTTTTTTTTAATTTATTTTGGATTACCACCAGTGCACCTAAACTTTTGAAGAAGCTTTTGTTTTCTAGCTGATGCTTATCCAGTTTAGGCTGAAGGAGCACAGATGTCTCCAAAGGGCTGTCAGGTTCAGTGGCAGAAGCTTTCTAGATGATCTCAGATGTATCTGCACCGCAGGAGTGTCTCGGGAAAGCGAACAGACTGTGGGGCTGTGCTCCAGAGGTAGAGTGTTCCAGGGATGTAGCACTCTTCAGAAGGGAAATGGCTAACCAAAGACATTTCCATTGATTGGCTTATTATGCCTGCTAAAGTGAAGTTTAGGAAAGCATTGTATTACTTTTAACAAAAATAAAATGTCAATATCTTCCATTCTGTACCCTTGCAAAGAATAATCAAACTTTCAAAACAAAACAAACTCTGTGACCCCGTTTCATCTTATAATGATCTCCTCACTTATCAATCTCCTGCACATATTCTAATTTGCTTAGGGCTAAATAATAAATCACTTTCTTCACAAGAGTGGTATGTATTTAGCAAGTAAAGTTGTGAAGATAACAGGACTACTCCTTCAGTTAAGGTTGGGACCTTGGCAAAGGCCTTTTTTAATCTGTGAACCTTCCTATTATGAGTGCTTACATAAGGTCTCATTGTGGTAGAGCAACAGTTATTATGTTATCTAATGCTTAGTGGTCATGGGCAGCATTACTTCCTGTTGGGGCACTCACAGACTCTTACTCCACAGCTTTCATAGATCCATAGGTGTTGGAAAAGACTTCAAAGATAATTGAGTCGAACCTTTGACCAAACATCGCCCTTTCAAGTAAACCATAGCACTAAGTGGCACGTCGAGTCTTTTCTTGAACACTGCTGGGTGTGATGACTATCACTTCCCTGGGCAGCTCATGCCAGTGCTTGACAACCCCTTCCATGAAGAATTTTTTCCTGATGTCCAACCTAAATGTCCCTTGGTGCAGCTTGAGACTCTGTGCTCTTGTCTTGTCACCAGTTACCTGGGAGGAGCCTGACCCCACCTGGGCACAGCCTCCTTTCAGGCAGGTGTAGAGAGTGATAAGGTCATCTCTGAGCCTCCTTTTCTGCAGGATAAACACCCCCAGCTCCCTCAGCTGCTCCTCACAGGACTGGTGCTCCAGACCCTTTCCCAGCTCCATTGCCTTTCTCTGGACTCCCTCCAGCCCCTCAGTGTCTTTCTTGCAGTGAGGGCCCAGAACTGGACACAGCACTCGAGGTGTGGCCTCGACAGTGCCCAGCACAGGGGGACAATCCCTGCCCTGCTTCTGCTGGCCACACCATTGCTGATCCAGGCCAGGATGCCATTGGCCTTCTTGGCTATCTGGGCACACTCTGGCTCATGTTCAGTCACTGTCACCAGCCCCCTCAGATCTTTTTCCACTGGGCAGCTTTCCTGCCACTCAGCCCCAGCATCATAATGTGTTCAGAAGTGAGAGCATTACTTTTCCCACAGGACATCATGGGCATGGATAGCTGAATTCCCTAGCATCTAGTGGAGGAAGATGCTTTGCCAAAACTAAGCTTTCCCACACAGGTGAGCTGCAGCTGAAGATTATGACCGTCTGCTCCATGGATCCATGCATAGAGAATTCCCATGCTGACCTCCCAGCTGCAAGGAGCTTCTGACAAATCCTACGCCTATATGATTTTGTGACTAGGTCTTCAAAGGGTGAATTAAAAGCACATTGCTCTACACTTTCCCCTAGATAATAAGCACATAATTTCTGCTTATTTGGGCACTTAAGTCTACCAACAAAAAAGTCCTTCTGTGGCAAAATAGGCTGTCATTCCCATAGCAGGCTGACTTGATTAATATAGTTGCAAAGCTTGTTTTGCAATTCAAACCTTGTCAAACTAAATCCAAAATTATTTTCCTGGATAAATCCAATTAAAATATAAATACTGAATCAGATCACATTTTCTGTAATTATCAAGCAGTTCTGCAGAAAGGCTATTAAAGTAGAGTAAATTGCCTCTCTTATTCTGCCAGCCCTTCCTGGGGCACCTTTCTGAAGCAATGGTGTCCTTGCAAGGAGGCAGGGGCTCAGCCTGCATCTGCAGAGCTCCCCATTTTGGGCTGGTTTGAAGGCAGCCGTGCTCCACTCAGCCCTAGTACTGCTCCAAAGGGAGACAGGATTCCTGACAGAGCAGTGTCTAATGGAAATGGACGCCTCTCCTATCCTCTTTGTTCATTTGAAGTCCTCCCCTAGCTGGCTATGCTTCTGTCAGACCAGTCAAAGCATCAGCAAGCTTTGCTCTGTATTTGCACAAAGACAGCAATATTTTAAATTATGACAGTCATTTGTCATATGCTTCTATTTAAAGTTTAAAAAGAAAAATCTATAAAAATTTCCATGGGCAAGTGTTAGAAGTTTCCTGTTTCTGTAAAGCTGGAAGACATGTCATCAGCACTACTAATTCTGAGAAATCTGAAGAAAAAATGCCAAATTTTTTTAAAACTGCCTTTTTTTTTAGTTAGCTGGCCACCCTGATGTCTATAGTACCTTTGTGTTTGTAGAGTATGATTTCTGAGTGGCAGCTTGAATGTCTCAAAGAACTCAAAACAGTCCCTCTCAGATTTGTGCTACTATTTTCCCCAATTAAAATCATGGGGCATCAGGCCAGGATGAGGGTTTCACAAAAACCCACTGCTATGAAAAATGCTTCTGAAGCAACAAGGTTGTGTACAGGAGTATGTGTTCACTACAGCAGTAGACGCATTTTTGAGGAGAAGTTTTTTCCCATCTAAAAATGACAGTTGGTTTAACCGAATATTTTCCAGGAATGGCACGGTTTTGACAACAGAAACATGAACACAGACATGAAGAACCTGGGCCAGGGCAATTCCATGGGATGAGAAGGAAGTATACCCACGGTGTATACCCACACCAGTCAGATTCTTTGGCGGAAAAAGGGATTTTCCCCCTACCCTGGACAGTGTCTGACTGTGGAACTATTCTCTGTCCTCGCTTTTCTGCTGGAGATACTACACTTTAGAAAAATAATCACATGTTAAATAATCACAAGTTATCTGGGCTGGGCTGCAGAAGAGAGGCTCTGGCTGCCCCACGGTGCTGGGCTGGGCTTGCAGGCAGGTGTGGGGCCAAAGCCGTGTGGGGCAGCCGATCCAGCTTTGCTCTCATGCCTGGAAACACCAGTGCTTCTGAAGACCTGGTTATTGTGGGATCATCTCCCTATTCTTTCCTGCTTTTACTTGAAAGTGCCATTTTACTCTTAAATGTGAAATAAGCTATCTGGTGAATATAGAAATAAAAGACTTTGCGAATGTTTTCATAGATGAAATTCTTGTTTCCTAGCCAGACTCCAACATGACAAAAAATTAACAGGCTGCTGTCATGACTAAAGGTCTTTTGTAATTCTCAAAGTTGAGATCAGATCCCCACTGCATTTTTAGTACTACATTTGTTTAACCAAACAAAGAGGAAAAGAAAGAAGTTCCCTATCTCCAGTATGTTTCTACCCATTCCAATAAGCATCTTTGTACTGATGATGCTTAGACTAGGAATTTATGTATCATTATATTTCAAAGATACACTTTAAGGATTTACATGTTACAACTTCCAGAGTAATCCAGACTGTACTTGTCCAGAGCTGTTCCTACAGCACATTTTTTCAACACATGATTACTCCATACTTGCCTCAGATAACTTGTGGAAATTTTTATAAGAACTGCATTTTTAAAAGATGTTATTAGAATCAAAACAAAAATTCATTGTATAAATATACACTCTATGCCAGTTTTGCATCCTACTGCTTCTATACCATCCACAAGTTTCACACTTCTGCTTCTTCAGTTGTCTGTCTTATTAATAAAACAATAACTTTTAGACCCAGGAAATACATAGAAGTGTGGAAAGTGATGCTACAAAACCTTGTAACTTTCACATGAGAAAGAGAGAAATAAATTTTAAAAACTACCAGAAGGAGATCATCAAAAGCATGAAATCAATTACTGTATTTCCTTACTTTTGGACTACACAGTGTCCCAGTTTTCTGGTGATACGATGGAGGAAACTACTATCCTTGATGGATATATTTCAGGCTTATTGTTATTTTTAATGGGTAGAAAGGGTGAAAGGATGATGAGGTGAATCTAACAGTTATAATGATGAAAAAAATACTGCTGTTCTGGCAAGAATAATAATGATGTACTTATCAGTGAGAACCTGCAAGAGAAAACGGTCTGCTCTTGCTATTCCAGTCAGACAGAAAAAGATGGGACAGAGCCATGAATTTAGGAACAGCAGCACAGCAAGTTCAACAACATTTTAGAATTGCTTTTAGAACATGGAAAACCCAAAGCACAGTGTTAGTATTTAGAGTCTGTTCAGGTTTAGCTGGAAGAAAGCCCAGCACTAGTCAAAAGCCCAAGTATAAAAAGGCTAAACATTATTTAGAGGGAAAAATGTGAACCACAACATAACCTGTCCTTGTTCCTGCAGGAGGGTGGGCACTGGGGAGAAACAAGCTTGCAGGGAGAGAAAAGAATGAACAGGAATGCCCAGGGCAGTGCACTTTACACAAGCCATCCAGTGAAGGCAAAGACAGTCTGGATCCCACAGTCCAATTGCCTGAGATGAAACATGTTAGAACATATCATAAATATAGGACATCTACAGGATAGGATAGGAGCTGGCATTTTGCTTTTTATTTTGTGGAGTCAGTGACATTAAATTCTGATTTTGACCCACAGGTTCTGTTATAGTACAAAACACTGTAATGACATGATGGATAGAAGTTTGGCTTGTCTGGGAGCTGCAGGATGCAGCTGGTGTTCAAGTCTGGCCTTCTTACCTTTGCTGTGGTCTCTAGGTATGAAAATATCTGCAAACTGGTTCAAGATAATCAACCTCATGCAATGTAAGTATGTTTCATCTCCTTTTGTTAAGTGGTTTTTAGAACAACACTTCTCACAGAAAAAGATGGAATTATATATAGTGTGAAACTAGTGTTGTAAATAAGAAAAGTGTTTCTTTAATAGTTAAAAATAACAACAACAACAATAATAACAACAACAACAATAAAAAAAAACCCCTGGAATTTAAATTCTTCACAATTTCAGTACTCCTTGCTTTTACTAACAGGAGCATTTAATTAGGATCAGGTATGCTTGGTTTACATGTCACAAGGACCATCTTCTAACAACATTGCAAACTAATTAGAAAACCTAATATACTGTGTTTCAAGTGGAAAAAATTTTTTGCTTATATCTGCATCACTGATATATGAGACCCAGTCTAAATACTCCATTAGTAAATGTTTTAATGTAGGTATTCTGGTCTGATCACTTTCATATACAGAGATTCAGTTTTAGTGCATCATCTTACCAACATTTCAGCAGCAAGTTTTGGCCTAAATCACCAATAATTTCCATTTGTGAACCATCAACCAGTTTCATGATACTTAATGTATGGAAAATTTTCTTAAAGTTATACCCATATTGATGTAGATATATAAATATAAAGATTTTTTTCAGTGAAAGAAGGAGAGAGAGAAAAAATTCTTGATTTGGGATGGGATATGGTAAGTCCTGAGAAAAGATCCAACAGTAGATAGAATTATTCTGCTCAGGTTTGGTTTTTGTCACCTCCTTTTTCTCCTGNAAATTCTTGATTTGGGATGGGATATGGTTAGTCCTGAGAAAAGATCCAACAGTAGATAGAATTATTCTGCTCAGGTTTGGTTTTTGTCACCTCCTTTTTCTCCTGATGGGAGCAAAGAAGAGGACTCAGAATAATTCCTCTTTTCTTCCTTGTTCAACTCTAAATTTGTCGGTAAGGAAACTGGAGTTTAATAAATAAAATGAAGTAAAATAAATAAAGAAGATCCATAAGATGATTGTGCAAAAAACCTAGTTGAACTGATGTGCAAGCTGGTAGTGTTGAAAAAACTTCCAGCATCCTTGCCACCACCCATTGTCATAGAAAAGATTTCCTACTGAATAGACAGATGGTGGCTGGTTTGTGCTAGAATCCAAGCCCACTTCACCTTTGGAATATTGAAACATTGTGGATATCGAGCCATGTAGATTGCTTACCTTACAGTGTTAGAATGTCTCAGTGTCTTTTGTCTTTCTTGCCTAGATAAATGCATTTAAAAAGCAGTTATTTGCTCCTTCTTTCAAATTTGGAGATCACTGGCATCCACCAACCTGTGCAATCACTACATTAACAAGTGAGATTGATCTGTTTGGTGTAGATGTGAAACAAGTGCATATTTTATTGCCCCAAATGGAAGTATTTTAACACTACATCCCTCAAGGCACCACTTGGTGTTACCCTACCGCAGTCCTGCTTTGCCAAAACCTTGGTGAAGATTCCATGAATCATTAATTTCTCCTAAAGACCAAAAAGGCAAGCAGTTCATTGTGGAGAAACAGAAAACACCTCTGCAGCAGCAAATCACGGGACTGAGTTCACCAGCTCAGCTGGTCAGCCAGGGTGTGAAAGGTGTCAGGCTACATGCCAGCACTGTAGTCAGCACAGGAACATGAGATAGGACATCCTTCTGTATTTTGCAGGGAATTCAAATCCTGTTGTTGTATGTTTTAGGCTCCTGCAATCTGCATAATATGCAATTAGAATAAGCGGTTATATTTTTTCTTAGTGACATGTTTCTCTGCCTAAATAGATATCAGGTGCCATACATGTTGCATTACTGATCTGTATTTGTACAGTAATTGCTTAAGCTGATTACAGTGCCTGAGTAAGCAGAAGGGGAATGGAAAGAGGATTCCTCACTGGGATTGAGGAGTTACAGTTTTCTTTTTGAGGATTAAAGTTTTCTATTACCTGCATAACACATTTTTATCCCTGTGTTTGCCTTAGAGTGGATCTTGCTGACCCAAGAGCACTACATTATTTAGAGAAATCATTTTGCTGAGGAAACGACATCGCTGGCCATGTGGAAGTCAAGAAGTAGCTGACTATCTCCATGGCTGGAAGCACAAGCTCCTTCTGTTTTCACCCTCTGCATTCATAGGGTGAATTCACAGCTTTCACATCCCAGCACTTCCTAACGGGGATCACAGAGGTAAAGAAACCACTGTGATTGCAATTTTTCAAGAAAAGTTTGGAAGGTGTCTTACATAAAAATCAGATGGCCTTCTGATCACCTCTGTTATGGGGCAAAGAACAGAAGACTAGGGAAGAGAGGTTGAAGCCAGGCAGAATGCTTCAATTATTTCACTGCAACTTGGTCATTGCTGAGTTTTGTAGTGGTAACAACAGGTTGCAGGTGCATGCGTGTAATAATCCCAGAGGAAAACTACACTCAGTGTGACTTCTCTAAAAAAACTTCCCACTAATTTTAACCCCAAAATTCATGCCACTCTAAGCCATCTTGTCCAATCCAAACTTAGTGCCACCAATAATGGCATCAATGTTTATATGACAATAAAGAGGCCTTAGATGATGATTTAATATTTCCTATTATAATGTTATCAAAATTATTTACAGCAATATTTTAAGGTGTGAGTGCACAGTTTTGCATCTCTTTAGAGCTGCATCAACAAAGACATAAAGTTCTACATCTCCAAATGCCTCTCAGATATTAAAAAAACCAAACAAACCCACAAACAGTGAACTTCTTATGTTCTCTTGTCACTAGTTCACTCTCATTACAGCCAGTATTAATCTCTGGTACTCTTGACACTGTTCTGTTAGGAGGCTTAAAATGTGCTTGCTACTACGCTGTGCAAAGATAGAAGAAAAGGAGACTAAGGGGAGGAAAAAATAACTCTGTAATGAAAAAAAATCCAGCCTCTGATGCAGGCAGAGTTAGGATTAGCGGAGTCACACACTCACAGTCACACTGCAGAAGGCAGCTTATGCATCTGGGCTCACACTGAGACTTTTTGCACTAATAGCCTCAAAACATTCACAACTCTGCCTGAAGTTTTTCTCAGTTCTCTTTGCAACTTTTTTGTTGCATTCAGCAGTGAAAATTAAAGGTGGAAATGCATGACCCACAGGAGCTATGAGGTTGTCACAGGAACTGGGAAGTGACTAGGGCAGGTAGACAGGTGATGGAGGCTGGAGAGCTGTGAGAGGTAGTGGATCATCTCCAGAAGGAGGAATGAGAAAATCTCCAGCAGGGAAGCCATATCCAGGGAGATGGGTGGGAAGTAATGATGTGGAGAAGGGGGTGTAACATCAGGAAGGCAGATCTAGAAACCATTTGGTCTCAAATGTGCTCTGATACCATTGCTAAAATAAGCAGAATGTTCAGGTGGCTGACAATGCCCAGAAGCATCCAAGGTTTTCTCAGCATATGGTAGATACAGTCCCAATAAAAGCCTAGGGCAGGTTGCTATTAGCTTGCCTGCACAAAGCATACAAGACACACCCCAACAAGTTAATACTGAACCCTGAATTTGTAGAATTTTATTACTTTTCATATTTGGTCCCTTAATCCTAGTATTACTTTTAATTCATGTGCTATATGTTCAAACACAAGTAAGGAAGGTTAAGCAAAACCACTACAACTTACTGAAAAGTCATATTGTGACATGCATTTAGCATGTCATCAGAGTGCCATGCTAAATTTTTGACTTGCTTAGAAAACTAGAAATGTGTTAAAAATACA
The DNA here is from genome assembly GCA_013399915.1 of Illadopsis cleaveri. Classification (NCBI taxonomy): domain Eukaryota; kingdom Metazoa; phylum Chordata; class Aves; order Passeriformes; family Timaliidae; genus Illadopsis; species Illadopsis cleaveri. The sequence goes on along the minus strand of VXBB01001143.1, from coordinate 66,506 downwards.
TTCAAACTTGATTTAGATATGGTATTTCTTTTAAAGAACAAAGCTCAGAATGATGTGCTCACATGAAAATACAAAATGTGATCTGTTTTTAATTTTTTTTAATCATACCCTCTCAAACCTGTTTCAACTGGCATAGTTAGTAATCATTAATAGGCAATGTGCTCTGTGGTAGCTTATTTTCCTCAAACAAAACCAAAACCATCAGGACCACCTATATCTAGAAGAATTTTCTACAAAAGCCATTTTGGGGAATGAGGCTGCTCTTCCATTCTATGGTCTCCTGCACTCTCCTTGCTTTTCCTGCTGTGAGTATTTTTCCAAATAGTCAGTGTCTCTCTACTCAGTGTGTTATTTGTTATCCCATGTTTCTCCATGAATAATGGGCAACAGAGTATGAAGTTCATAGGGTGCAAAGTGACTTCCTTCCTTTATTAGTTGTAGATGCAAGCAAGGAACCCCAGAGTCTTCCATATCAAACACTTTACTTTCAACAGAGCCATTCCCACAAAACCTCCCAGTCTCAGGCAAGAAGGTCAACTGTGAACCAGAAAATATCAAAACAAAGTCTACACATGAGAGAAATTCAGTTTCCCAATCCAGCCAACTCAGCACAACTGTCTTTAGGACACATATCCACAAGCTCTGACCACCCCGCTTAGCAATCCTGAACAGATCCTGAGGTTGGAAGCCACTTTCTGCATATCTCCCCAACTATGAGGGTAAATATACTCTCCTTTTCATGAGTTTAGCAGAAAAACTCTCTAATTAGCCACTAAGGCAAGACGAGGTAGCCAGGAACAGTCTGTTTCCTTCTGCAACTGGCTAGTTACAGATACAACTCTTTGCAGAGTGAATTCCTCATGCATGGTGATAAAGCTTCTACCCAGCCACCATCCTGATGGATCCCTCCAGGTCCTGCACCATGCAACCCCAAGTTGTAGTTCCCACCAACAACCAAAGAGGGGGAAATCAGTATCTGACAGCTCGTTAAATTATGTGGTGGAGAAAAAAAAAATGCAAATAAACTTTAATCAAGTGTATAATTGCCTCTAATACATAAACTACACCTCCAAAAATTTAGTCTATTAAGTTTAATGAAATAAGAAAGAAAAACCACAGAGATTGAACTGCCTTAGCTTTGGGAACCTCTGACACCTTCAGCTGTAGTCTCTTACCTACAGGAACTCTTGTCACAGCCCCAGTTGAGCTCCTCTCTGTGAGTAGTCACAGGACTGATGTACTGGATTTGCCTTTTGGATTGTATTTGCTTTCAAGCCAGCTCAGTTGGAGTTGCACCCACAGAGTGTCTAAGCCTTCATTGTCTCCATGTGGACCTCACTAAGGAGCAGGTACACTCTCTGGGAATTATGCAGTCAATAACATGGCTGTTCCAGCTCCCAGTTTAATTGTCTGGAAACTCCATGATGGGCAGAGCATTTATAGCCCTCCCAAACAAACTTTCTATCAAGCAGTCAGCAAGAAAAAAAACAAATGAACCACAAATAAACAAAAGAACAACAACAAACCCTAAGAGAGTTCAGGCCTGAAGAAAAAATTGGGGCTTTTTGTGATCCCCAGTACCTCTGGGCAGTATTGCTTCCTCTGTGTCTGTGTTCACTCTTCTAGGATGTGGTGGAGAACTTCTTCCCCCTTAGTGGATGTTGCCATTCTCCTTCCTCTTTTAAACTTGCTCACCCATACTTGTTAGTAGCTTTCAGCTCTCATTACCCAGGCAAGAGTGCTTCACTGCCTATTCCTCTCACAGGAATATCTCAGTTTCTTGGCCTCACTTTGCTGACATTAAGTGGGCAATTCAGGTTGCACTGAAAATGATGGGGAGTTTGTAGACTGGAATGAATGCACTCTGCAGGGTTCCCTGGCTGCCCACCGCCCTGGCTCCCTTTGCAGCCTGGGTTAGAGGTGTTGCCTCACCCAACATACAGCAAAGAAAAACTGCTTGGAGAACAATCTTCTGGCAGCCAGTGTGTATCCTTTGTATCAATCACCTTTGAGAAACATGAAGCTATGTCCACATAATTAGGGAAACATGGCACATTCGGTCTTATTCTGGTCCTACATCTCATGTTTGCCTATTTTATCTCTTAAATGCAATTATAACTACACTGGCATATTTGTTTTGTTTTCTCAAACCTGTTTTTCTTGTTATAATAGCGTGTGATATATCAACTATTCATTGCAATTAAGAAAAAAACTCAGTAACACTGCAAGCAAGTAAGACTTTGCACACATTCCAAGGCTGTGATAACATCACAAGTCATGAGAGCTTTGCTTTTTGAGAGTATCATTTTGCCAGAATAACTGGGTGTGGGTGCCTTTGTGTTCACAATTAGTTTTGTAGGGTTTGTTGGGCACAACTTTTGGTTCCCTTGACCGTGTTTTTAAGATTGGAAGGATGCTTCCTAGTGCTGAATGCTGGATCTAGATGTGACTAATTACACCAGAGACAAGCAGTGCCAGTGTCGGTTGGAAGAACAGTTATGAGAATAATCATTTCCAGGATCACCTCAGCCTGCACCTTTTAGTGGTCTGATGGCGTTTAAAACTACTTATTTTAGAAACTTTCCTTCCAAGGTTTCTCATTAGGTGACTTGAAGTGATTGTGCTTCCTTTGATTAAAGATCTACTGGTTTGCTTTCCAGAACAATTCAGAGTGAGGAAATTTGATCTGCTCATGATGACCTCCAAGCTGCATCTCTCATGACTTGTAGTACTGATGGAGCTCCTAAATAACTGCATGTTCCTATCTCATTCTAAAACCTCTTGAATACCTGATTGATCATGAGATATATTTCAGTGGTTTTATCTCTGCTGAATGCATTCAGGATAGTACCTCTGTAATAATTTCAAGGTCCAGCACTTTTTTGTTTAAACTGATGAGGCCCCATTTCAAGCAACACTTCTGTGTTTTTGTCTCCCTTCCTTCTTGGCTTTTCCATGCCAGGTATTTTTGTCTTCTTTTCCTGCTGGCTATTGCATGCCAACTAACTTACTGCTATGGCACAGAATATACCCCATGTGTCAGAAGCATTTTTTAACAGAGTCTAAGCTGAATATTGAATGAAGCCATGCTTCATGTAGAGGAGTTTTAATTATTCTTCAGTCTGTGGAAGTGGAAAGTAAGGCCAGGATGAGGAGGACTGGGTTGTCAGTAAGATAGCTGCAGGGAATCAGAATATATCATTACCTAAGGGAGAGGTATCCTCAGTCTTCATCTACTTTAATTCTCTCACCAGACACATCAAATGACAGTGCTGTAGGGCTTAAAAAAATTGGGGCGAAGCTGGGGCAGCGGATGGCTTATAATGACAGCCTGTCTAAATGTCTGAGTGGCAGACAAGTGGAGAGAAAGAAGTTTGCAGCACAGGGTAGCTAAGGTGGAGTGATAATGTGTTTGGATTTAATCTGCTTTCTTTCTCTAGCTAGGTTTGACAACTGACTGAGCTGGCTAGCTCTATGTGAGCTTCACAATGCTGTCTATTAAATTACTTGCTAAGAAAATTGAAATTTGGCAATTTTCACAGTTCGCCAGAACTAATACTTCATTGAACACAGCAACTAAGGACTTGAATGACTCTTGCTTTTTTGGTAGAAGTGAGAGGCAGTCACAGCCTGATTTCTTTCCACACCTCCTGAAAGGGACCCAAGTTAGGAGTCCAGTGCAGGTGGAATTAGTGTAAAGAAGGAGCTCTCCAGGAGGTAATGTAGCTGCAGTTCTGCCAGTTCTCTCTTTCTCATGAAAAAAACATGCTTTTCCATTTCTGTGTCACTGTTCACACATGAAAATCTATTTCCTGCTCCCTAGCAAACCTGGCTTGTGCTCCCCTGGCTCATCTAGCTCTTGTGGTACCTGCATATATACTTGGCACCATAACCACAGGTAACCTGGGGCACCCCTGCTGGTCCCATCACGAGGCTGGTGAGGCCAGCAGATGCTGGGTCACCCAGCACAGCTAGGAGCCCTGGCACATCCCAGGAATTCTCATGGGAGATGAGGGGTCTCACCAGCCCAGGACTTCTCCTCCCTGCCCCGACTTGATGATTACAATAAGCTGACAAGTGAGGGACAGTATAATGCTACCCCACCACTTCAGCACAGGAGACCTGACAAGCTTTTCTGTTTCCTGTGAAAGAAAAATGGAAAAATGAGGAGTGCCCACATGGAAGGGTGGGGTTGCTCTTACTCAGCTGTGTGTGTTTAAAAGTTGGGCTTTTAGCTGGGGTAGTCACAAGCCTCCACTAATAGACTCAGGATAGAAAAAGGCACTTCCTGAGACACATTCATGCCACCTGAGACAGATATCTAAAGAGGCCAGCCCTGGCAGGTGATTCATCCATCTAGCACTTTCTCCACAGACTAGCGAGGGAAACTAAACCTTCAGGTAGCAAAAATTAAGTCAGAGGAGTTCAATATAGATAAAAAATAAACTTGGCAATACCATCCCCCAAGTGTTCTTCTGAGGTTGATTTTTTTTTTTTTCTTTTTTAATGTTTACTGTTGTCTGGAGCCAAACATTTATTCAGTAGTGAAACGGGTCAAACCAGCTATTATAGATCTCTCTCTTGATTAGCAGCAGTTTTGTTACCATGTAAGACAACTAATGCACCATTTCCACCCTGTGCCATGACAGCCTTTTAATCAAAGTCTATGCCAGATACCATAGCCCATCACATCCCAGGGGAAGACACGAAGATTTCTCTTTTCCACTCCCTGCTGTTTAAGGAGACAACAAAGAATTGCTCAGACATTAAGGTGGCTACCCACATATAAATATAGAGTATGTAGTATTATTAATCTGCAGTATGTAATATATAGATTCTTTGAACTTACACGCCACTCCAGATTTCCAGTTTACTTACCTGTGATGGTGGTCAGCAAGTGTTGCCTCACCAAGAAACTGTCTGTAAAAAGCTCACTACCAACAGTCCTAATTTCTCCTCTCCTGGTTACACATCAGCTGACACTGCATCTATTTCCTGAACAGATGCAAGAGCACACACAGAGCAAGATCTGCATTTCTTTCCTGGTTTAGGACCACAGTGAAATAATGCCATGCAAGGCAAAAAAGAAAAACCAAGAGCAGAATGACATATCCTCCCCTAAATGACCTACCGTCCCAATATTAAAAAAAAAAAAAAAAGATAAGCAGGCACAGAGGAGTACGGGAATAATGTGAGTAACAGACAAGTTATCATTCAGTACATGTTGGGCTTCAGCAGCCTGGCTAATTCAGGCATCTGCAAACATCATGGAAGAAAAGAGCTTGATGGAGACAAGCTGGCATTCTACAGGGACTTCTTGTGGGCTCCAGAGAACCAAGGCAATATGGCATTTCTCAAACCCAAGCATGAGGTTCTCTACTCCTTCACAGAAAAGATAATGCCCAGTAGAGTGATTAGAAAATGGCATCTTCTGCCCAGAGTAAACATGTCAATTCTCAGCAAAGGATGCAATTTAAAACATATCCTTATCCCCTTGGCAGCATTATTGCTCAGATTTGGCAGCTCCTCACTCAGCTGCCTTCCACAAATCCCACTCCAAGATACCAAATTTCCAGCACACCCTTGGATCAGATTTGGATGTTAGAAATATCTACTGGGTGTCTACAACTCAGGAACTATGACCTTCAGCAGTATAATGTCCAAGTGTCCTTGGATATAGACCAAAGATGATGAAAGGCCTCATAGAAAAGGAGACAGAGAGGCTGTTTACGTGTGTTTTTGCTAGCAATAGCATATCTCTTTCTAGGTTGTCAGTTTCCAAACTGCAGTGTGCTTGTTGTTTAGTACAGGTCTTTCTAAAGAAATAAAGAAGACTCCAGTTTTAGAACAATATCCATAGAGCATGTGCTACATTAAGGGCCAAAGGCACACAGAACTCAAACAAGCCAAACTGCTGGATGCAATGGGCCCTGGAGGGCTCCCTTGATCAGGACACCATTGCCTAACAGGGAGGCTTAGCCTTGTAGGGGAAAGGCACAGGAACTATCCTGGCTGTTTTTCATTGTGCCATACTTGCACGTTGGGAAGAAACTTTAGCTCATTAGCCTTCCTCATTAGCCCTACCTTTTCACCTTCTTTGCTCCATGGCCTCTTCCATGGTGGCTCAGACTGGAGGAGTGGGAGAAAGATTCAAGTGGCTCATGAAGGGCTCTTTTGCCTTTTTTAGAGACTCAGTGCAAGGGCTTATTTGCTTCATATCTTGCTTAGTATTAAATCTTCGCAGTAAACAGAGAGCATGGGAATATTTGTTAGAAGCAAACAAAAAGGCCATAAACATCTCTTTCATATTTAAACAAATATTTGTACATCTACTTATCCCTTCACTCTGTCTTTAGGTGTGTATTTCTTAGCAGTAACATTGATCTGTGTTGGATGGATTTATTTATTTACACACTTAGATTTACATCTCACAGTGGCCCAAGTTGCTCAGGTCAAGGCAAAAGCCAGGAAAAGATGAGGTTGTGATGAAAATACAACTTGCAAGTCATCCAAATAGTTTGGTATAGGCTTTGGTGACCTGTGAGTGGCTGCTGGCACTGACTATGCCTGATGGGAGTTTCATCCTTCTGTCTCAGCCTACCAGCCCATAAAGGTGGTGCTTGATCTACCATGGCCTCCACAACAGCATGATCCAGGGCCACCATTCAAGGGCAGAATATGAGGCTTCTTAACTTCAGCCTCTGAGGGACATCTACACTTCTAGTCCCTTCTGCCTTTGTCTTTGCAGTGAAATGAAACACATATTCTAATAATTGAAAAAATTGCATTCTTAGAGCATTTGTATTTTTCATTTCACATTGCAGTGCCAAAATGTTCAGAACCAGCCCAGCTGTTAAAAAAAAATATGTTCAAGACTTAGAAAAGCATAGTTATCTGAAGCCATTGACCAAAGAGCTGGTAGACCAATGACTGCAAGATGAAAACATCATCAGGGCACATGTATTAACTTATTAAGGAATCAACAGACTCTGCTGTGTCCTGTTGTTCTTTGCTTTGCATAGAATAAACCTGCCAGACTGACACACATCATACACAAAGGCTCATTTCTGGCTTAGGTATTTAGGGACTGAATTGCCTTTTTTTGGTCTTAGACCTGAAAACAAAAGATTTCGATTAGGAATATTACTCATTTTCTGAGCAGTAGTAAAACTGATCTGCACTCTAAATATGGAATTCAGCTGTGTTCCACTTCTTCTGAAGTGTAGCTACTCAGTCTTGTGCTGCCTTGTACTCTTTCCTCATTTGTGCTGCATTGGAATTTTCTGGGCTGCACTGTCAGCCAGGGCAGAGGACTGACATGGCTTAAATCCCTTTTGCTCCCATTTCTGTCAGAGCACACAGATTTAGGGATGAGCCTCTTCACTTTCTGGAGAGTTTAAATGAAAGGACAGTTCATGCACTGGCTACTGGCCCTTAGCCCTGGATTTGGTCATCCATTTGGGCCAAATTCTCCCTTTGGGCATGACCTAACGTGCTCCCACAATGCTTTCAGTGGCAATCCTGCCCACTGAACTGAGAGCACAATTTAGCTGTTAAAGATGACACAAATCCTGATGCAAAGTCTTTCCTTTGTTCTTTGTTGTCTCCAAAAGAATTTCAGTCTCCCTTACAGCTGTTATTTTTCTCTGGTTAAAACAACACTTTTGTGGTCTTTACAAAGAACTAATAACTGTCAAAAGCCTCTGCTAAAAATAGCCCTGTGGAACATTTAAAGTGTCATTTCTCTTACATTACTACTTTTAGGCATTATGCTGAACTCCATAGGATGCCTTTCTTATGTGTTGTCTCAAGGAGTTATATTTCCTGTTGCAGGGATGAAAGTAACACACACATTTTTAAAAAATTCTCTCCAACTTCTATTGGACAAAACTATTTCTATTGAATCAGAGAAAGTATCTGTGGAGTAAGGCACTATTTAGAATAGTGAAGATCTTGATATTTAACCCTTCATTACAGCAGTGTCTCTGGAACTGCTGCCATGTACCAAACCAAATACATTGCCTAGGATTGTGATTCCAAAAAAAATCTAAACAAATTAACAAAAAACCAAAATCTTCCCTCATGGGTTACCTGCATGCTCTTACATTTAAACGGACAACAAACTACATATGAATTCTTGGATTAGTATTTTCCAGAGAAAACTTCTGTTATGTCTTTATTCTATAGAAATATTTAATTAAATACTCAATATGAAATATTGTGCAGAAATGAAAATCTGTTGATATGCTCTGCACTTCCAAGATGCTTAAAATACTGTTGTGTTTAGGGGAAAATGGGTCAAGAAGTCAGGGAAATGTGACGTTTAAGCTGAGGTACAACCAGTCTCTGAAGATTACACACACACACATTTAACTCATGATAATGTAGTATGTCTTGTTCTAAGGCATCACTTTGTACACACACTCAGACACAGGGACATTTAGACTCATGATAATGTAGAATATCTTGTTCTAGGGCATCACTTTGTACGCACACACACACAAATATTTAGGCTCATGATAATGTAGCATATCTTGTTCTAGGCCACCACCACGGTTCAGATGTATTATCTGTGTCTTGTTGAAATAACAACAAGATGTTGCTGATGACCTGTGATGGCAATGAGGGGGACTGGAAGGTCGTAACCTCATGAAGTCCCAGAAACACTCTGCAGGCTGTGCAGGACTCTCAGCTCCTTGCTGTTCACTTCTTGAGGGCTTCACTGTGGCTGATTCCACACAGGAATACACAGTGTGGGCCAGGACACCTAAGTAAGAGCAGAGGGAGAGAAGTCATACAGAAAGAAAGGAAGGCAAGTGGACATTCTCACAGCATCTGCTGTTGGCATATATATCCATGAGCAGCATGGAAAAAAACCAGTCCAGTCATTGAATATATGCCTGAAATTGATAGAGAGTATCACAAGACTTTTATTCGTTTGCAATTGTATGTCTCAGGTTTTGAAGCAGAGATGTTATATAACACTAAAATCTTTTCTGCATGTAAAGTAATTCTGTAGAAAACAGATGATCAGTTCTTAAACTTCAAAAAAGCTCTAGAACTATTAAAGAGCTCTTCTTCAAGTGCAAGTCAGGTTTCTTGACCATCTTAATTGAAGGGATCAGAACTTCTAAGTGCATCCTGTATTTCCGGCAGTGGAGTCTTGCTGAAGATGAGTAGAAAGTGTGTTGTACAATGGGGATCATGGGAGTCTTTTGTTTTAGTAGTCAACCATTTGCCCTGTCTTGAAGGTGTGCTTTTCATTCAAAGATGTTTCAGGGAAAGGAAAGATATTGACTCTGTTTTTGATGTTCAGGATGGCTACGTGAGGGCTTTTTCATTCTTGGAATTAGATTAAGCTTGTTGTGCATAAGTAGAGAACATGACGTATTTCACTACAAAAGGACAGACAAAAACAGAAACACTTTTGCAAAAGTACTTCACAGACATCATAGAAAAACTGTAATTGTCGTAGGGAGTGAAAAGACAGCGATCAAATATCTTGACAATATAAAAAAGAGCACTCTATGCACACTTTTTACTTTCTAGATTTTAAATCTGCCCTGCCTCCTCTTTTTCTGCCACTTGGACTGTAACAAATTCAAGACAAGAGAAATATGTATTATGACTCAGGATGAGCTCCGTTCCTAAAAATCAACAATTAATCAGAAAGGTACTATTGAAGGAAGAGAGTTCCTTAGCAAGATTTGTCTCTAGTGGGAACAGTACATTTCTTTTCAGGAGAACTTTTGTACAGAGAAAGATAAGACTTAAGAGCCAAGGTTGGCATCTGGCACTAAATCTTCAGTGCAGAAGACAGGAAGATCTGCTGCACAGAGCTCTGTGGTGTTCAGACTGGCAGAGCAGTACTTGCTATGCAGATCAGGAAAGGAGGGCAGCAGCAGAGGCTGTATACTAATAACTCAACTTTCAGCTGAGACTCTGCTATAATACAGGCAGAAATCCCTTTGTCTTCCCTGGCTCTATAAAAACTAGGCATCCCATCCAAACTAGTCATCTTGATTCTTTCCCTCTTGTCAACAGTGAGAAACAGACACTCTGAAATGTAATTTATCCTTCCTCTTATAGGTACATGCCTTAGGATAACATCACTCATTCTGAAAGAAGTCTTGAATTGAGACAGGTTACAGTCTTAACACCTTGCCTCTTTCAGAGATTTTAGCAGCTCACAATTAAAAATGGCAGCACTGTCACAATGGTGGAAGCATCTGTGAAAATGCTGAAGGAAAACAACTTTTTTGGCTGCTGAACTTACTTCATATGAACCTACTTCAGGATGCTGCAGGTCATGGAATACAATAGACTCATAGATAATGTAATTATAATGGAATCACAGACTCATAGAATGAGGAGAGTTGGAAGGGATGCATAAGGATCATCAAGTCCATCTCCTGGCCCTGCACAGAACCAACCCAAAAATTATATTATGTGCCCGAGAGCATTGTCCAAACACTTCTTAAACATGAGGTCTCCCCTCAGTCTCCTCCAGTCTGAACAAACTGGGTGGTCTCAGCCACTCCTCACATGCCTTCCCCTCCAGATCTTTTGCGATCTCCATGGCCCTCCTTTGGATGCTCTTGAATAGCTTCACATCCTTACAATACTGTGGTATCCAAAACTGCACACAATATTCAGGGTAAGGCCACTCCAGTGCAGGGCAGAGTGGGACAATTCCCTCCCTTGCCCAGCTGGTGATGTTGTGCCTGATGCCCCCAGGACACAGCAGGGCATCCTGGCTGCCAGGGCACTGCTGACTCATGGTAGTGCAAAAGCCAGAATTTTTCAGAGCCTGATCTATACCCACATTCCCTCTATGACTAGCCAAAACGGAGCAGTGCTGGCAAGTAGGAACAGCAAGCCATTTTTGCCATGGAGCATGAAAGGGTTGGATGATACTTCTCCAGCTAGTTCCAGAAATTAACATTGTCTAGTAACAAAGTGAATGACAATACAACAGACACAGCAGATCTACCAAAAAATTTGTTATAGTGGATTACTCTGTGTGTGGATTTCACTGCCACACAGATCCTTTTGTTAGGTTTAAGCTGCACACCCCTGTATGAGAGGTGTGATCAAATGTTTAATTGTTTTAAATTTTCATCTAAGAATGAAATTGCATGCAGATGTAAATATTCCATTCTGTTTCCAAAAAATCATCTAACCTAACAGAAGAGGAATATTGCCTCCTCTGATCTCAGTGTGTAGAAGATTAATTTATAAGAGAAATTCCTGTGAGGTCCTTGTTGCATATGCCAGCCATATTCTCTTCTTAGATGTGTCTATTAATCTAGGTTTGCTCCACTGAAGTCAATGAAATAATTCCAGCTTTTTACTGATGCAGAGGAGTCTAGCACGTGCTGGCTGCAACATTAGCCTTCAGATTGCCTGTTCAAGCAAGTCCCACACCATTAACCAGGGTGGGTTCTTGTACAGAACAAACTGCAGTGCAGAGAGGGAGGAGGTGGCTATGCAGTTAAAGCTCCAGCACAGGTTTAAGGCCTCTTTGTACTATTATTTAGGAGATATAAGGGATAAACAGCTATACTAACTCTGCAGCTCTGGATGACTTGGACTGGGAGACTCAGGAGCCCAAGGGTTGGCTTTATTTGTCCCTTTTCTTATTAAGTGTGTAGGCAAGGAGGCAGCAATTCCCTGTGAGAACAGAGATCCCTCCACAATGTAACTGTTCACAAAACTCAAGAGTTGCCCTGAATGAAGAGCACAGTCAGTGTCTGGACTACAAAATCCTCTCCAGAGAGTGGAATTCTGTTCTGCTTTGCAATATAAATGCAAAGTGAGCTGTTGAGTGCAATTCTGTGTCTATATACCTGGGTATGGTTGAGTCTTAACTTGCTGCTGATATAATCACAAATAAGAAGGAAGAACTGGCGTCTGGTGACCCCATAATTTCAGTGATGCTATTGCCAGAACAAGAGAGATGATTTGGAGAGCTTCAAAGAATCTTTTCCATTTCAGAATCAGACATCTTGCTGATATCTTAATTCCTCACCCAAATAATAATGCTGAAGCTTTATTAGTTAATCAATAAGACATGATACAGGGTATGGTTTTCATAAGATAATCTTACCCTGGAGCATTTTGAGGTATGAGCCTTATGCCTCTAATCAGATTGGGTGAGATTATCTTTTGATAACCACACCCTTGGGGAATGGCTCATTTCTATTATGAGAAAATTTTATGGTTGGGGAAAATGTGCATTCCTGATATAGAAAAATAAAAATGGTACCTTAGAAGTAGCAGCTATTTCTCTGAAGCTGAAAAAAATCAGATTTACTTTTGGAATGCATCAGGGGAATTCCTCACTATCCAGGCAAAAATAACTTTGAAGCAGGTGACATGTTTGGGAGTCACTTTTAGCCTACCATATATATAT
>VXBB01001143.1:43830-53988 GCA_013399915.1 Illadopsis cleaveri | reverse complement strand
ATCCAAATTGCTGTTTGTATGCATTAGAAGCCTATATACAGTCAGCTTTTGTCTACTGTTTACTAATATGAAATTGTGATGTTGGTAATAAAGTAAAGAGCTCATTGCACTAAAGCAATGAAAAGCAGAAAAGCACTAAAGCAGAAAAGAATCTTTTTCAAATGCAATATTTAGAACTAGCAACTGCACTTGGGTGTGCACATTGAAAATATANTTATTTTTTTGGAGCTAACCTCTGTGTTCCATTCTACCCCATTCAACAGAGGTGGAAAGGAAGCCACAAAGCCATGAAATATTTAGCCACAGCTTGTCCAAAATTCTAATAACAGAGTCAAAAGCAGAATTATTGCCTAAATGCAGCGCAAATCTCTACACTATGACTTGATACGGGCCAGAGAGGGCTCAGTCACTAACCTGAGCCCATGTCAAGGGTATTTTTATGCCTGCTCAGGTGAAAGAGTTCCACTGGTGCAAATTCAAAAAATGGCCTTTCTGGTGAACCTCTGAATATGAGCCTTGCTGCAGAAAGCAGAGAGCACAGGAGGCAGTCTGTGACCTTTTAAAGAAGATCCAGCTGATTAAGCCTTCAAAGCAAAGCAACAGCTGTTTTCACAGCCTGTGTTCACAGCCTGTGCTCCTGCTGCCACCATGTTCTTCTGTGCTCACACTCATCCTCTCTCCTTGTTATCATCTTTCTAAGCTTTGTCTGCATTTTGTAGAAGTGTGTGATATTCTTCCATAAAACAGGAAGATGTTTTTAGATCAGGATCCTTCTTACCCTTCCCCTCATCACACACACCTTTTCCATTTTATTTGCTGACATTATTCTTGGTTAAACTGCAGAATAGCATGAGATTTTGCGATCCCTTTGAATAGAGAAAAAAAATACTAAAACCATTCAACTAACTCAGGACCTTTTGTTAATCTACCAGAACAACACTTTGTTCCTACATATTTCAGCGTGCACCTATTTCAATTTTTCTGGTATTTTGGTATCAGTGAACAGAAAAGGAGTCCTGGGAGATGTGACTGTAGCAGGTTCTTTGGCCACAGAGATCATGAAATGGTTGGGTTTAAAATTTTCAGAGTAATGAGAAAAAAGGACAACATAGTTGCTACCCTGGAATTTAGGAGAGCAAATTTCGAGCTATTCAGGGAGCTATTTAGCAGAGTACCTTGGGAACCTGCTCTTGAGGGCTTAGGAGTTCATGAATGCTGTTGGGTCTTTAAGAACCTTTTAGACTCAGGAGCAGGAAATTCACTGTGTGATAACTAAAGCAAGTGTGGAAGAAGACCAGCTTGGTTGAACAAGTTCTCCTGGAGCTCAAGAGGGGAAGGAAACTCTATGATCTCTGGAAGCAAGGTCAGGCCTCACAGGAAGGTCACAGGCCTGTGTTTTGTATACACAGGCAGAAGACACAAAAGCTCAGAGCTGAAACTGGCCTTTTTATACCAGGCAACAAAAAGGGTGTTCTCATGTCCATTAACAGCAAAAGGAGATATAAAGAAAACAATGGACTGATACTTGCTAAAGGTGGTCATCTGACTAAAAGGATGAAAAAAACAGCAGAGATGTTAAATGCATTTTTAAAATATTCTTAACAATACTGATTATTAATATAGTCCTTAATAATACTGACTGGGCTGAGTAATAATACAGATTGGTGCCCTGAGTCAGAGGACCAGACTGTGGGGACAGTGATTTTCTGTTTCTGGAGACTGATACTGTAAGTGACCGGCTGGATCAGCTGAAAGTTCACAGTCCATGGCACTTGAAGGCTTTGGCCCCACAGTATTGATGGAGGTACAGGATGTTATGTCAGAACTCCTCTAGACCATCTGCCAAAGATATTGGAGCTTTTGGAGGTCCCAGCTGACTGAAGGCTATCCAATGTTATTCCATTTCATAAGAAGGGTGTGAGGAAAGACCCAGGAAACTCAAATTTTGTTCATCTGAGGTCAGTATCTGGAAAAATTATAGAGAAGATAACCCTGCCTGCAGTTGAAAGACTTAAAGACACTTAAAGAATAATGCAATCATCAGGTACAGTCAACACAGTTTCACAAAAGGAAAGTCCTGTTTGACTGATTTGACATCCTTCTATAAGAAGGTCACCTGCCCAGTGGGTGAAGCAAGGAGCTGGATGTAATTTTCCTGGATTTGGGGAGGATTAAGGATTTTTAATGGATTAAACTTGGATTAAGGCTTCTGATACTGTCCCTCACAGCATCCTTCTGGACATGTGTGCAGCTGTGGGATGAGCAGGGTCACAGTGTGCTGGGTGAAGACNTCCAGAGGAGAGCAACAAAGCTGGTGAGAGGGTTGGAAGGCATGTCCTGTGAGGAACTGCTGAGGACTTTGGGTTTCTCTGCTTTGTAGAGAAGGAACTGGGGAGTGCCCTGATTCCTCTCTGCAGTTTCCTGAGGAGGGGAATTGAAGAGGCAAATGTTGCCTCTCCCTGCGATCCAGTGATAGGACACATGGGATTGGTACCATGGAGACACCCTTTCCATTGCACCCAAGAACTGTAATACCCAACAAATTACGTATTGCACTATCAATTAATAATAAACGGTCCATTGCATGTGAGAAGAGAACTGCAATGCCTGGCAAGTTAGTTAAGACATGGCAAGTCAGTTATGACACAGAAGAGGTACAACAAGAGCTCATCTCATCCTGGGGAAAGGCCATTGTTACACCATGTGAGTAGAGACAGGTAAGACCCTGCTAAGATGCTTCCCACAGCTCTGTAGCTTATACAAGGGATCAGCAAGGGATCACCCTGCACAACTGCCCACAGGCTGCTCATGGCCTCATCTCCTGAGACTGTTCTTACTTCTCCACTTCAGCATCCACTGCTTCCTGAAGCAGAAAATGTTTTAGACTTAGCCCACAGTGCCTCTGTCCTGGCAATTTTCCAGAATTGCTGTCAAACTGGCTGCTGGTGTTTTAAAGGGACAAGGGTGTAAGGCAGCCAGAATCTGAGCCATGTATTGTCCAATTAGCTAAATAAATTTGAATTTTAAAAAGCAAATATGGCAAGCAGATCTTTGACAGGAATGCTAAAGTTGCACTTGGCATTTGTTAGTCCTTGGTCTATTATTCTTTTTATTATTCTTACAAAGTGTATCTTACTGTTAGAGTATTTATTTTTAATTCCTTGTTTACAGTAACACCAGAAAAATTGAAATTAACTTGCATTTGTTTGTCATGTTGACTATTCAGACATGGGACTTTTCAATGAAATAATGGAATGCTCCTTAAAATCATTTTTTCTATTAGATACATGAGACATGGGGCAAATGTCAACATGAGCATTAAAGGCTAACATTCCTATCTAGAGTCCACAAATATCTAAAATCACTAGGAATATGGGAAGAATTAAGAAAAAATACAATCTTGCCATTTTGTCCTGGTGTCAGCTTGTATAGGATGTTTCATACTTCTCACATGAAAATTTCAGCAATAGATACCTGTCCCTCTTAAGTAAAATTATTTTTTTTCACTAACGGCCACTTGGAAAGTGAAAGCACATCCATGTCCCATGCTCAGTTAGGGTCAGCTGCAGCAGCTTGCCCAGGACTATGTCCAGCTGGATTTTGAGTATCTCCACAGATGGAAATTTCACAACATTTCTGGGAAACCTGTTTCAGTGTTTGACAGTAAAGAATGTTTTCTTGTATTCAGATAGATTTTCATGTGTTTCAATTTGTGCCCACTGCCTCTTGTGCTCTCGTTGAGCACCCAGGAATGATGTCTTTCTTCATTCCCTCCCATCACGTATTTAGGCACATTGTTGAGATACACCCTGACCTCTCTGCTCACAGGGACCTACTGGGCTATGAAGAGCATCCAGGATCAACTCCAGTAGAAAAGTACTGCATGATCTCTAACTACTGCCTGAAAAACCATTTGATTAGAAAATCGATTAATTAGAAAAATTAGAATTTCTCCCTAGCAATTCGCTGAGATTAAAGAAATACAGCTTTCCTTAGAGCTGCACTCTTCCACCAGCACTGTCCCAGATTTTTCGGTTTAGAGGGGAAAGACTAGACAATTTCACTTTGAGTATGTACTTTTCAGAATGTGTTTCTCAATGTTAAAAGCATTTTTGAAGCACAGGGGTGTGCCATAAGCTGTATGTGAAGATGAGAAGATTGGCTTGTCTCAAATCCAGTCATTCCCAGCAGCCATTCTGTATAACTGGTCAAAAAGTGGCATTGGCTTCTGACACAGAAATACAAGTGTGTTAGGAACTGGAGTAGACAAGCACTCCTTCATTAAATGGGCAAAGGCTGGGTAGAGGAGAGAATTTGTTTGTTTTCTGTTGATAGAGAAAACTGATATTAAAGAGAAGGTTCTGATCCAGATGGATTTAAATCACAGAATCACAGAATTTCTAGGTTGGAAGAGACCTTCAAGATCATCGAGTCCAACCCATGCTCCAACACCTCAACTAGATTACGGCACCAAGTGCCACATCCAGTCTCTTTTTAAACACATCCAGGGATGGTGACTCCACCACCTCCCCAGGCAAACCATTCCAGTACTTTACCACTCTTTCTGTGAAAAACTTTTACCTAATATCCAGCCTATATTTCCCTTGATGCAGCTTGAGATGTCCAAAGGGATTTAAAAATATAAAATCACAAAGACTGAAATGAGAATAGAGAATAATTGTGACAGCTAAAAACTAAGGAAGTCAAAGTAAAATAGTCAGTTCTGCTGTTTGACATCAGTGTCCCTCATACTTCATAGCACACTGGTTGGACACATCAGGTTGGCTACTGAAAACATGAAGTATCTTAGACATTTTCTATTGAAGAGGGGCTCTTTTGTGGCCTTTTTAGTGTTGTTTGGGATTTTGTTTGTTTGTGTCATTGTTTCATTTTGTTTTGGATTTTTTGTTAAATACTTTCCATGCAGGAGGGAAAATTCGAAAAAGTTAGATTCTCCAAAATAAGTAACAACTGGAATGCAGAGTAGTGGACAGTGTTGTCCCCCAGAGAGGAGATCATGAGCAATAATATTTTCTTACCTTCCTACATTTTTTAATTAAGAATTTTCATTAAGTTCAAATACCTCCCTTTTTCAGTGTTTACAAGATTTGCAAACACTTATCACAAAGTCAATCAATACTAATCCTTCTGGGTTAACATCTTGAATGAGAGAAAGCCAGGCTGAAAATTTTGCTCACAGTTCTTTCCAGTAGCCCTCCCTAGTGCATGAAAACCCAACCTGCTGCAGTGAGTGGCAAAGCTCCTCTGACTTAAATTCTCAGGATTTTGCTCAGTCACTGTTCAACACTTCATGGCAGACATCCAATATCTTACTGTAAACTCAACAAGCACACTCTACAACTTGTTAACAACTTAATGTTTTTGTTCTCAGAGGAGCATATCATTAATCATTGCCCTTGGACCAGTAAAATCCCACATTATAATAATTCATTTTAAACCTGTAAAATACAATATGCCTTTGTCCTAGTGAAATGGACACACAGTTGGTAACCCAAGAAATGCAAGGGAAAGAACGTGGTGGTTCTCCTCTCTCAGCCCTCCTTGGTCATTAATGTGTTTGCCATTACCAGGACTGGTGTAATTATTTAGGAATACAAAACAGCACTTGTTATTCTTCACTCTTCATTACAGTGTGGTGTGTATTTTCCCCAAAATTAAAAACAAAACACAAAACCAGTAAAAACTTAGGAGATAACAGTAACTCAGAATAAAGATGAGCTTCCAGTCCAGCTGTGATCAGCCAAGAATTCATGTGCATTTCCAGTTGAATCTGCAGGGTTTAGGTCAGGCATTTTCACAGAAAGGAGCTATTTCTTTGGGGGTAGGATCCAAGGTCCCACAGAGCTATTAATACACTAACTGTGGCCAACAAAATTGTGAACAGAATGAAACCCCTCATCATTTATAGTTGACAGGAAGGATCTGAATTCACTGGTTGCAGATAGAAGAGCACTAAATTTGACTTCACTTTAAAAAAATGTTGTCCTATAAAGTATAATTTAGTCAGATATGTGCATACTTTGAAGCCTCATTTAAAACCCAATCCTTTTCCCCAATGCTATTTTTAGATCACCAAACAAAGACTTCTTAGCCTATTAGTAAAAGTATGGCACTCTAGTATGTGAAATGTCACTCCAAAAACTTTCCACCTGAGGCTGGTTATTCATGTACTCCACTTGACAATGAACTGATTATTTTTAATGAAATCATATGTCATACTTTGCAACTGAAAATTTGCAGGAAAGGCAAATAGTTTCTTCTAAAATCTTATTTCCTCTCCCCTTTAAATTGTGTAATGTTGAAATGCTAGGGGTAAATTGCTAGGAATAAATTGTGTTCTGGTTGGGTGTTACCCAGAGTTTCCCCTCATTCAACCAGCTCAGTGGACAGCCTGAACCTACTGATGTTTTTATTTTTCTTTGGTGTCCTTGGGAACCAAAATCAGAAACAGTAAACATCTTAAAAGAAAAAATTAATTTGAGACTGATATAATGCATTAAATCCCTATATTAGCCAAACAGGCTGTTGAAATAACTGGGAAAACTTAAGCACTGAGACTTACATATGCAAGATTTGATGAAACAGAGTTTCCAGCAGAAGAATTTGATCCAGAGAACAGCCTGGATTCTGCCCTCATCTTTTCTGCCTCTTATCTCTTGCAGCCTTAGCTAGATGAATTTGAGCAATCAAAATGAGATACAGGCATGACTGAGGTGTTTTAAGTCTCTTTCTGTGATGCCACCCTTCATCCACACGGTGTTAATTTTACAAGTTTGTCTCACAGTCTCTGGGCTCTATAAGCACTACCTAAATCCCATCAGATCAGCCCACAATGTCACCATGAGACCTAGAAACTCCTGGAGTGACATGTAAGCCTTGCTCAGTAAATGTTCTCCAAGCACACCTAACTGAAGATGACAGAATGAGATCCTTCACTAAATGCAATTGCATTTGTTATCCTTTTCAGACTGCTCTGTTAATCCTTTTCAGATGCTGCTTCTAGTGGCACAGATAACTCACATATCCAGTCTCAGGCCTAGAGCACTTACATGAAATGAAAAAAACAAGTTCAGATACTTGTTTAACCACAGTCAGTCCAAAAATCTTCCTTCACAGAAGGCAGTACAAATGCCCAGGACACAGGTTACGAAGCAAAAAAAAGCAATTTTTACTAGACAGCAGAGTAGCAAGTACAGGACATGATTCTGCAGGGTCGCAGGTCTTCTCCTGGGAAAAAAGTCAGATTCGATCTTGTGCTTCAGCTCCAACTACAAACTCCAAACACATTTGGAGAGGAAGGAGGGAAACAAGCATACACACTTGTTAATTTGAAGGCCCACAATACTCACCATGTTCTCACTATGCTTCTTCATATATATTATGCCTTTATCACCAAAGCATCCCAAATGCCTTCTGTACCAGAGAATTCTAGCTAGCTGGCTAGTGAAGTTCTCCTTTCAGTTTCTGGGATATGGGTGACACATCCACAAACACAGCTCTGCCTAATTTCATGCCAGAAGATATACAAAACCCTTACACAGGGAATGGATTATGTTGTAGAAGGGGTAAGAGTTAAAGGAGAGCCATGGCAGCAGTAAAAATGAGGGCTGCAGATGCCTTTGTTGTTTGTTCTAGGAAAGCATATAGACACTGCCAGCTCTAAAGATATTTGCTCTGATTTAGCAACACAGAACAGAAATTTTTTAAAAAAGGGAGCATCTTTGGTGAGGAGCACAAGATGACAGTTTCATGGAAGGATGGAATTTTAGAGATGGATTTAATTGTAATAAAGAATACACCGGACATACCAAGTAGAAAACAGAGAAGAGAAAACAGAAGAGAGATGAAAGTTACATTTCCCTCTGTCATATGTGTTCATTTGAGTGTAGCTGCTGCTAACCAGAGTCAAGGGCAAATTATTCTGTAAGACTGCAGGTACTGGGGAACATAAAAAGGATAAAAGCTTGGAGATTTACAGTAAGAAAATTATTGTGGTTTAATTAACCTCTTCTGAAGGCCATATTTTTAACTATTGCACTGTTAATAAAATAACAGGTGCAAATAGTTTTACAGACAGAATGAGTCACAATGTGGGAGATGGCAGGATCTGGCATGAACATTACTGCACATGGAACGTAGCTGAGAGGCAGGAGGCAGCAGATCCATTTCAGACTCTGCCACTGGCTTGTTTCTGAGTGAATCACAAAGACTCAAATACTCAAGAGCAGCTTCTAATTCCAGATGCTTTGCTTCAGATACTGAGTCTCTTTTCAAAAGCTCTGGACACCTGCAGCTCTCCCTGTAATCAGATGGGATATTCTCTGGACAAAGTCATAAGTATCTCAAGCCAAGTTCTGAACGGCTAAGAATGAGATTTCATGTTATGGCAAAAATTATTGGCCAGCAAACTGCTGGTATAAGAGCTGCCCTGCTCCCACCTGATTCTTCCATGAGCTGCTTTTGCTTTTCTTGGGATAGGTCTGACCTCAGAGAGCCAGGGGCTAAATTGGCAGGAATAGTGACTTGTGGGTGTTTACATATCTTCTGGATTAGCTCCTTGAGTCATCCTCCTACGAGGCCTCACAAGCATTAGAGGGGTGCAGGGAAGCACAGAGGCAGTGAGGAGGAGTAAGGATTGCCTCTGAGGAAGTCACGTTTCAAGGCCAATTTGAACATATATGTCTTATCCTCACCACTCATTTCTTTCAATCTCCCCATTTGTAAAATTGAGATGGATACAGGTTATTGTAAGACCACAATAAGGGGAGTAAGAACGAGGAAGTACAAAGGCTAAGAGCAGCTCCATGTGAATACAAATCTTAAGTATAATGTCCTTATTATCATGTTTCCTCACAACTGTATCTGCTGTACTCCTTCCACAGAATCATTTAAGTTGGAAAAGAGCTCTGCCAAGTCATTCTCACCTCTCTCCTTATTAATGCTCTTAAACACACATATGTGTTTAGAATCAAATCTAATTGAAATATGCTGGCTTTATAGTAGTTTCAATCAGCCTGTATGTTGAAACTGATCCTATTCCTTTTAGTTTCACTTCATCTGTGCTGTTGTTCCTTGTACCCTGAAACGCTTTAATCAATGCCTGTTATCAGAGCCTGACAGGAGGTGCTGCTTCCAATTCATCAGCTGGGAGAAGAGGGCTTGCAGCAGGATCACCACTGGTCTGCCAATGCCTCTCCACAAGTCACCCACTGAGAGGCATTACTACTTCAAATACTCAATTAGTGAAATCTTGGCTCTGCTGGAGAAGGCAGTGGGATCTCTGCCACTTGCATGTAGTGAAGCCAAGATTTCATCTACTCTACATGCAGTTGCAGTACACTGAGGCTCAGGACGTTCAGGCTCACCCATAAAAGGTTATTCCCTGCTTGTAAGTTAACTCAGGAGTCTTTGCAGTTATGGACCACCCATTATTTCATTATGACAGCCCCCACAGAGACAAATACGTCAGCATGGCTATGAGAAAAGGAGGGTAGATGTTGAACATGAAATCATATTTAGAGCTAACAGGTGTTGAAAGGTATGATGGGAGGGTTTTCCCATAACTTTCAGAACTGAAAGAGTACCTGAAGAAGAGCACAGGAAGCACCAAACTGCATTTGTCAGCAATTAATCATAAAAAAAAATCCACATGAACTTAGTTCTTACTTTTCACATGAGCAGGTAGTCTCATTATGCAGCTCAGTGATAACAGCAATAGCAATAACCAGTTCAATCATATTCATTTTGATTCCTGTCGCAGCTATTTTATAAGATGATTTATTGACTGAAACACAAAGCAGGATCAATAATTAAATGTCAATGATATGTAATTATATTCCCATAATGTTCCTATAACCTGTTAATATGGAAAAAAATTGGTGTCTACTCCAAAACATATGCCATTATCCACAAAATTATGCTTTCCTTATAACTGATGATACATGGCTATTGATTAAGATTAATATCTAAATATTATTCTGAAGTTTGATAATGTTATGTACAACCACACTGGGGCTTCCTTAGGAGCTCTAGATGAAATCACAGCAGTTATTTGTGTGCTGAGTGCAGTACATTCAGTAAGGATGGCCTTCATCACCTGCAAGTGGCCTATAAGTGGCCTGCATCTGTAACACACAT
>VXBB01001143.1:24832-43800 GCA_013399915.1 Illadopsis cleaveri | reverse complement strand
TTACTCCTCAATAGAAATAATAATAATAATAATAATAATAATAATAATAATAATAATAATAATAATAATAAAAGGCTGAGAAATTAAATTGATAAAGTACCAGGACTGTGGGAACACAAGAAGCAATTTCCTATAAGCACAGAAATGGGGCAGCTTGAGCTGTGAAACATTATCCTACAAATAGCAGCGTAGTATTTTATAAAATAAACATAGGGGTGGGGGGAAGAAAAAACTAACAGGCTGTTTTCTTTCGTGCTCATTGTTGAATTAACAATGATATTTTTGTGCATGGAAAATACTGTAAAAAAAGTACAAACAATCTCAGTGAGTTTTTTTAATATACTTCTTGTTCAGTTTGACTTAAAAATAAAAGCCATAGAAAAAGGGTATAATACAGTATTTCTCTTAAAAACAGGGGAACAAAATTTTGCAACACTTCTGTTTGCAGCTGGTTGGTTACACTTCAGCAATGAAATAAAAACTACTTACTACCTGCAAGACACACCCTGTCTGTAGAAATTGGTATAATCCCTTTGGCTAAATTTCAAACAACTAATTTTTTAATTCCTTAGCCATTTACTCAACACTTGGAAATGTCATTCTGTGGACAAAGTAGACTGTGCTCCATGTTAGCTGCACTAAGCAAACAGCCACTGAAAGCAAATATTGACAGAACCTCACTTAATGGAGGAGAAAATGTCCATTTCCATTGCTTTATTTTCTTTAAAATGATGAAATATTACACTTGTGAAACAGGAAGACGTCTATATCCACGGATGTACCCAATCTTAAACCAGATTAGGTCCCAAAAAGGACATCCATGGTGCCAATTCATCCAGGCAGAAGTTAATATAAGTCCTTCCACTGACTTCTAAGTGCACTGAATCATGCAGTTAGTCACCATTGCAGGAGTTTAAATCTACCCATAGTTGGGTAATTTCTTATAAATATATATGCTCATATTTTAGTCACTATTGTGGAGTCCTTTTACAAATTTTTCCTTATGCGCAGTGGAAAATAGGGATTCATCTGTTTAAAGGAAACATTTTTCATGTCCAAAAATAGCTAAATTAGAAAGGTTTTTTGTATGCATATAGAAAGATGTTACTTTTAAAGGGTTTTCATATACTTATTTCGTAGTTTTCTACTTCCATATTAGGAAAGAGGACTCCAGCCAAGTGTAATGGCTGCAACACTGGTTTTATTCTGGTATAAAGAAGAGAAGGAAAGTTGATTTCTTTCTTATTTTCTTATGAATAGTAAAGTACATAGGACAGCAAAACAAAAATTGATCACTATTTACTAACAAAGGCGAGAGCTGTCCATGAAATCCAAGGGTATCACTTCCAAGGCAACATCTACTGCATTTTAAGTATTTATCCATGCAAAAACCAAATAAAGTGAAGAAAAGAATTTCTTCTACAGCCAAAAGAAAATATGTGCTTTTGTTATGCAAGCATTTTATATACTAGGAACAAGAATAACTTACAGCAACATCTCCCTGGGCTACCTCAAGGATATTCTGAGGCAGGCTGCTGACTTCCAAGAAGAAGAGGACTTAAATACCTACAGGAATACTTTAAAAGTATAACATTATTTAGAGAAATACTTTCTTCATGTGAGGCATAGCAGCTTGCATGGCCAGGTTCTGCACCTACGTGTTTTCATGGTATTGGACAGGAGGCTGAGTGAGAAGGTGCAGGGTACAAGATTTCAGAGAGATTCTTGAAAACTCTGCCAGTTTACACTCAAAGGCACTTTTAGATGGTACAGTGCTTACAGCTAGCATAAAGTTTCACAAAATCCACACACACTTTCTGTGAAATAAACACGGGGAAAGTGAGAGCAAGACTTAGCAAGATGACCCCAAGAATCCCAGTTGGCAGCAAAGGGTCAGGCAGTGCTTTTGAACTCTTCTGCTGCTCACAACATTACCCATTCCCTTCCCTAAGGAGGGAGGTTGTGAGAGGCATGAGTAACTGGTGTGGGACTTTGAAATGCATCACACTGACAGAGAAAGAACAATAACACAAGCAACTGGACAGGAACCCTGATGTTCCTCGAGCTAGTGAAGTTCTTTCCATGTGCTTTTCTTCATGGGTATGCATGAGAGCACAAAATCCCACCTCCACACTGTATGACTCCAAGGAGATCCTGTAGCAAGGGTGCTGCAGCATTTTTTTTCCCAACTATTATTGTTATTTGGGATGGTACTCACTTGAGAGACTAGACTACTCTCCTTTATGTGATGTGCAATAACTCATATTTATATAAAGATTTATACATACAATGTTGGCATTAATAAAACTGGTGTTATTATAACTANAAACAGGTTAACCAAGAATGCATGTTAAAAATTGACTCCCTAATTTCTGCCATATGATCCCAATACAAACACTTATAATTTTCAGATGCAATGAAAAGAGCTTCATGTGTATTTTTAAAGGTTCTTCTGCATATTTCTTTCTGGTTTACAAATTTTTTTCAAAGAAGTGCAGTCAATACCAAGTAGTTTATGATAAAATGAACAGAGATAAGCAGAGTATCACTCTGGAAAGAGGCAGGCAAAGAAAATATAAAAATCTATACTGAAACACAAAACATAGAAACATAAAGTTATGTTTATTTCTGGAGACTAGGAGAGAATCTTTTGTACTAAATGTTTATGCTGTGTGAGAAGCAAGCCTGCTCTAGTAATGAAAATTATATAGTGCAAATTCATTTTACATTGGAGGAAAAATGTCTAGTGAAGGTCATTCTCTTGGTTGTGAGGACTGCTATACTAGATTTTTAAGGTGTCCAGTTTGAAGAGTATGAAGCACTCACCTGAAGCACCTACGTGTTCTTCTGGACTAATGAGGGGGAATCACAAAATTTTGTGTGGGAGGACTGTTACATCACACCATGAGAAGAAGGAGGAGAGGAGCAGCACATACACTTGGGATTATCTGACTTGTAAATTCATAGTAAGTTGTTTATGAATGATCAACTCATATGACATCCCTTTAGCACTACATAAACAAGAAGGTATTTCCAGAGTTACAGTTTAGTCAAATAAATTTCACCCTTAAACCGTCATTTCTTTCTAGCAGCTACAATGAGGAATTAGGGCTCAGCTGCAGCAGGTAGGCAAGATGAATTCCTGCACCGATACTTGTTAGAGACACAGCTGAATTAGAAGCACAGAAGAAAAATTCAGCACATGGAGTAGGGGAAAAGTCATCTGTGTGAATGAGATGGGACTCAGGATGGGGATGGGATGGAACAGCATTAGGGACAGACTCTGTCTCTGGAAGGCCCAACTTTAGCTGAGGACATACAGAGCCAGCAGCTTGAGAAAGGAGTCTACACAGACAAAAGTGGTCTTGCAGAGGACAGCTGTTTTCTGGCATAGCACCAAAATGCAAGTGACTCTTCTTCAGCCTATGATGCTGTACAGAAGTAGGTCTTGTGAACTTCCACTTCAGCAGCCTTCGTTGATCTCCTCAGTATCGTTGGCAGCATCACCCATTTGCTCAGAAGAGAAGAAAATGCAGTGGGTAAATGTTACAATGCCTAGCACAGCCAATTCAAATAGGAGCCTCTAGATGCTTTTCAGGCTGGGTTACACAAAACACTTATTGGTGACATCACAACCTAGATCTGTTCTAAGGATTGGAAACTGTTGGGAGTCAGATTTTGCTGGTTTGCCCTAAAGTCTAGAGATGTCCCACGGGCCACCATCTGAAAAATCTTGGTTTACAATATAATTGATCCTTATTATTCTTGCTATTTAAGAGCCTCATATCTCATCTCCTAAAGGACCTAGATACAGAAGACCTGATGTGTTTCTGTTGTGTGACAGATTAATTCCATGGCTAGGTTACTGATAATGTAGTTTGACATTACTGCCAAACAAATTTAAACAGCCAGCTGCTACCAATGCTGGCAATTCTTCCCTCCCTCTACTTGCTGTTCATGCCCTGGCACAGGGAAAAATGTGTTGGGAAAACATCCCCGACTCAAAGAAAGGAGAAGCAGTGGTGTGTGTGCATGGGGAAATGCTAGCACAGTGGTCCTGCCCTTCACCTGGGGCAGCATTTGTCAACATAGAAGCAAAAAGGGTGAGAAAGCTACCCCGTCATAAAAAATAAGTTTATTTGAACATTTGTCAGAGGACTGAAAAGCCATGGCAGTTTCAAACTTGTTAGCATCCAACACAATGAGTTTTGTTGCCTTTAATTCACTTTGGAAGCAGAAAATGTAAAAAGAAATTTCCATAATATGATTGTCTGCAAAAAGACTAATTCTATAACGCTTATCCTGCTTTATTTTATACTAACAGTCACAAATAGATGACTTCCAAGTATCCAGTTATTTTGTTGGTAAAAATCTGGTGGCAATCTAACCTAGGAAAGGTGACCTTTAAACTTGCACCATGGACTTTACAATAAAAATACTTTGATTGTCTGTTAGTGGTTATACAGGGCCTTTCATATGGAAGAATACACTGCCAATAAAAACATAAAAAGTAAAATTCCATATGCTTCCTTAAAATTAATCGAAATAGAAACTGTCCCAAAATACACTCATCTTAATTCCTGCTTTAGGCAAAGTGTAACTGCCCTGAACTAATGTAATTGTTTGCTTCAGAGAAAGTTTCTGAAAAAAATGGAAACTCCAGGTTCTGATTATAACTCTTAGGAAAGGCTGCAAGGTGTAAGGAATTAGATATTTCAATCAAGTCCACAAAGAAGACTGTGTCTTCACAGTCTCTGCACACATCTTCAGTATTGGACCAAAGTACAGGGCAAACACTTGGCCCTTATCACTGCATCATGTGTTCCAGGAAGAAGGAATCTCAGTCAAATCACGGGAAAAATCATGGTTTCTCCCTGATGGACGCTTCATATACTTACTCCTATTTCATTAAGAATTCTCCTCTTTCAATATCTAAACAATGATATCTGTATTTAATAAGCAGGAACCATTTTATTATATATACATTCCCTGTGAAGATGTAGTTCTGTTTGAAAAGCTTTCTGGCCTTCAGAATTAGGAATGCTAAGCAGTACTGAGAAAAAGGAATTACATATCCCTTATTTCCTTCTTTATATTTCTTGTATGTTATCACTAGATATGTGTTAGATCGATGTGGCTCAAAAGCAAAGCCCCAAATCTGACACTTCTCCCAAGTAGTTTGGGAAGTGTCAGATAAGACAGTACTACTCCTCAAGTGAGGCCCTAAGTTCTGGGCTCGGATTCCCTCTTTGGTCTATTAGTCCCTGGATTTAGAAACATTCCAGGCATGCCGCACAGTTCTTCCTGTCTTGACTTTCAAAGAGGATGAGGCCTGAGAGATGGAAGGGCTGAAAACAATGAAGAATAAGCTTGGTGGGGTTTCATAATACTAGTACCCAGATTTCCTTTGTTTTTTGAATATGTCAAGAGTAGCATCAAGAATGGGAAATTCTGATGAACTGAAGATGGGCTGAAACCTCAAAAGCTTTCACCAGGCTAGATGCTGACAGATGCTGAGAGCTGTGGGTCACTGTACGTCTTTTACTTGTTCCACAATGAAAATAGTCTGAAGAAACCGCATAGTATAATTGAACAAATAAACACACTTGCTAAATAACACACAAATATGCAAGATATAGCTAGAGGCATGCTGCTGCTCTGGCTGGTTTCTGGCAGCTTCTCTAAACTATTAGCACTGTAAGCACTAAGCTGTGTAACTAAAAGGTGCACGAGTGAGTTAGAAAGACACTAGTATATCCTTACCCACTACAAAATCAAATTGGTGCTGCCGAAATCAAAGCAATAAATAAAAATGAATGTAGACTGTAAAAAGAAAGCAGCCTACTATGTTGTCCTTTTTTTTGTTTTAGTAAGAAAAAGTTACATGTTTGAGGGAATTGTGGTCAATTAGAATAACATTCTCAAATATCACAAATAATAACTGGGAAAGATTCAGACAATAATGCTAAAGTAATACTTAAGTGGTCTGGAAGCTGAAGTGGTCTGAGTTGCATCTAGTTTCAGCAGCCTGTGAGGTAATATAGTGGATTGTATTTGTATTCTAAATGTTAACCAAACAAGTAATAAACGATTATATACAGTTTTCCCCTCCAAACCAAAATCAAAACAATAAATATGTTTAACATAAGTGCAGTAGTACTAACTACAAAGACAGACATATCCACATTTTGGCTCCTTTACATAATGCAGAAAAAAATACCAGGGCATTAAAGAAAATATAAACGTAGATAGGACTAGGTCCCTCCTAAATAAGCTTTGGTCTAACTATGAATTGTGCTTATAGAATTAAATTTCCTCTTATTTTACTACTTCTGCATAGACATTAAATGAATTCCCTCTCGTGCTCACATAGGATAATTCCAAGTGCCTTTAAAATAGCAGTGGTAGACATCACTATTAACTGTTCTTTTATATTGCATGATCATACAATACACATCCCCAAATGCAGTATGATACAACACTATTCTGTTTATACATATGCTTAGAGATATATATGTGTATATTAATATGAACACATATGCATGTACTTATATATTTGCATGGCTCATTACAGACAACAGTGCAGTTCAGTTTTGACTGAGTTATACATCTTGGTATCTGAAGTTTTGGGATTATGCTATTCAATACCCTATTAGGGTGTAAAAGTGAAAAATTACAGAAGAGACATCTCTGAAAATAAGTTTGACATTTCCTACTTGAATGCTACTAAAATTAGAGCTTTTATAACATTCCAGCACATCCCATTTTGTATCATTCTCACTATAGACTTCCCCAGATAGAAAAGAAGTGGGGCCATGGGAGAAATCCTGGCTAAGATGCAGTCAAAGAAGTTTCTGTATTGAACATCAACTATATGAGAAATGCAACCAAGATCAAACTGCAACCTGCCTACCAGAAAAGGGCTCAGAGATGGTGAATGAAGGGATGCACTCTAATGCAGAAGATAAATGTCAAAACCTCATGTGCTTTTCCATACTTACTGACCACAGTACTGAACTGGCCAACTTTTCAAGAAAATGAAAGGACAGATAATAAAAAATTAATTTTAAGTGAATACTAAACTTATACCATTTCATGAAATCATTACCTTGTTACATTTGCATTTGCTATGTTGAATTCAATATATTTTTTGTTTTCAATAGATTTTTTTCAATAGACTTTTGCATAGCCTATAGTTGATTGAAAGTCATAGTCTTTTAAAAGTTGTTTCCAGTGAACATACTGGAATCAGGACTGAAAATTTCTGAAAAAAAAAATCAGAATTGATTGTATGTGGCTTATCAGCACCTCTTAAGAAGGATTGCTGATATTTAACTTACACAATTTTTTTCTACCTGTGATATATGGGACTATTAATATAGGCATTTCCTATGAAGGAATCAACAAACCCACCATTGTGGCATCCCAATCCTCAGTTCCAAGCTGTTTTATACTTCTCTGGCACCACCAAAATGTTAAAGAAAGAAGATATTATCTGAGAACATCTTCTCACTGGTCAGCCACTGCCAGCATTAAGGGATTTTATCTGAATCCTTGATACAGAGTATTGGGACACAACTATTTTCTACTTTTTGAGGAAAGTGCAGTGCAAGGAAGAAGTTCTCCTACATGTTTTACCTGTCTTGGTTATGTGCATCTGTTTTAATTTATTGTCTCCCTGAGGCACAGGCACTTTGTAAAGCACTTGCCCAATATGAAATTCAGCAATCATCTCTAAGCAATTCACACAGCCATCTCCTTTGCCTTCAACTTCTTTTTTTTTTCCTGCAGGTTGTCTAGTGGTGTAAAATGAATATGCACCTTTCAAAAAAGCCCAACAATTCAATACCTGTCACTCCAAACTGATGGAAACCATGATTTTGTGATTATATATTTTGCATCATGTTCCTCAATGTCATTTTGGTGAGTTTGACTCTTGTTCCAATCAAGTCAATAGAAAATTCAATACCAACATGGCAAGGCAGAATTGGACTAGGAGTAATGACTATCCTTCATCTGACCAAGGAGTCTGAGGGCTGCAATTTGTGGGAACCACCAGAATTCACATATCTTTCTCTTCTCTGTTCCAAAACAGAGATAGCAAAATTTCCTACAGAAATCTGAGCAATTAAATAAACACAACAAGCACAGAGAAGTTAAACTTCAGGACTGAAAATAAATATGCTTGATTGGTTCAAAATATTTTAAGAATGAAAACTAGGGGCCATGCCTCTCCCTGCATTGAAAAGGACTGTGATTAATGTGAAAAATGCTTTGAAATCAAAACAGGAAAAAATGTGCCTTCTGGTTTTTTGAACATTTCCTTGGTATTTTTGATGAAGTGAAAGCTCTCCTTGGAGAAAACACATGGCCTCCTGTAATGCATGCCTGATGGCAGCAGGGAAGAAAAGACTTCCCTTTCAGAAGCAAATTGGAAGAAAAACTATAAAATTTAAGAACAGAAATGAAGCAAAATTTTGAATGCAGAAATAGTCCTAGTCATGCAGGTGTTTCTTTGTTAATCACAGTTTACTGGCAAGTCTCAGAATCAAGGACATTGTGTCACATTAGGCTGAAGGAGTCTTGAAATGTGAGAGCAGGTAATTCATATCCACATGACATAAAAGGCTGGGCTGAATCATAGTCTTCAAACACATTATGAAACACTTCCACACAAAAAAGGATGTCATAGCCCTTGGCTTTCTCCAGCAAACATTATATAATGGGTACAACAACAGAACAATCAACTTGGAGAGGTGTAACACAGAGCATGAACACCTACCTCATCATCCAAGCTAGATGAAAGATATCATTGTTGGGAAATTAAGTGAAACAGACTCACAAAAAAATTTCTGTCTCTTAATCTGGAGGATCATTACACAATATAACATACTATTGACTAAGACTGTTTCAAAAGCAATGTGACAAAATTATGTTTTTTAATTGGAAATAAAAACTATGTATAGGTGACAAAAATTCTCTTTAGGTGTCACTATCAACAAGCATTGTTGCTACTAAGAGCATTGGTTTCAATTTAACAAAATACTCACTAAATAGGTGAAATTCCCTGTGGCCACCTACTCTACATGCTGTTTGATTCTGGCTATGAGACTTTTTTGAACCAGCTTTTAGTAGAATCATTCTTTCCCCATAAAAGGGTCCTTTTGAGATATGTAAACCTGTCCTATCCCTTAATAAATAATTGTTCACACATATTAGGCCATCAACAAGGCTCTTTACCAGATGTAAATAATAAATATTTACTAAATGTTTCAACCCATTCTGGACAAATTCTTTCATTAGAAGAAAATACAATCAAATCTCCTAGTTATCCTTAACTGTCCTGGCTATAAGCTCCTCTGCTTCCTTGTCTTACCACCTTTCTGTAATTCTTTCCTTCTGCTATAGAATAAGAATTAATGCTTAGTTTTCCCTTTCTCGATATATATTATTGCTGAAACAATGACTTTAGTTTTCTCTCTATATGGTTTTTTTTTCAGATTGCATAATTTAATTTTTGATTTTGGAACATCCAGTAAAACTTCTTTAAAAATTTCCAAAATCATTCATACTTTCTCTGTTCCTTTTAATAAGTTATTTATCTTTAAATTAGTTACAACATTTTTTAATGAGAGAAGAAGATATGAAACACAATTTAGGAAAGCTACATATTACGCAACACATTTTTTTTAAACAGAAGAAATTCTGTAAGCAAAAGAAATTGCTTATAAATGGGGGGTCATTACAGGTAAAGAAATGGTAGGTGGCAACATTTAGTAATGAAAAAGTTAAAATTTTCCTAATTGAATGGATTACCCTTGATAATCTGGTTTTTTAAAATTTCCTTTATTAATAAGTCTGGCATAAAAAGTAAAGTCTTGATGACAAAATTGGGTATCTGGGGTGTTGTGTTCAGTTCTACATTCCCTTGTCCAAGTGAGATAAGGAGATCAAAGCAAGCCCAGTGGATGTATACAAAGATCATTAAGGGCTTGGAGTATTTATCATGTGAAGCAAGTATGCACAAGCCAGCACAGATCAGCCTGGAGAGGAGAATGCTCAGAGGGATCTTACCAGCCAGGGAGGAATTCCTGACCAGGGAGGAACAGAAGGGATGAAGAGAAGATGTAGCCAGACACTTCCCACTGGTGCCCAAAGGAAGGACCAGCAGCAACGAACAGGAATCAGGAAATTCCATTCTAATGTAAGAAAACACTTTCTTATTGCGAGAGCAAACAAACACTGGAACAGATTACCCAGGGAGGTTGTGAAGTCTCCACCCTTGGAGATGCTCAAAACCCTGCTGGATATGGTCCTGAGCATCTTGCTTTAGGTGACTCTTGCTCAAGTTGGACTTAGATGATCTTGAAGTCCCTCACAACCTCAACCATTCTGTGATTCTGTGAACCTAGAGGATGATGTTGGCATAAAAACCAACCAACCAACCAACCAACCAGCCAACCTACCAACCAACTAACCCTTATAAACTAGCCATAAACACAGTAAATCAGAAATTTAAATGTTAAAAGTCTTCAAAATAAAGAAATTCCGCAGAAACAGAATTTTCCTCCTAGTTTACAGGTTGAATTTGATGAGTTATCAAAAGTATTAGAAGACAGTTTCGCACATTTGGTTGTAGTAAAACTAATCCACTCAGAAGATTTTAATTTTCAAAACTAGGATTTTTAGAGCGTGAAGACTGTACAGATACTTCATACATCCTTATCTAGCCACAGTCAGTTTGAAGTGTTTGCCTCCCCTAAAGGCCTGCCAGCACATGTAGTGCACATTAGTGCACATGTAACTTTTCCCTCATCCAGTGCTGTTAAATTATACAGTTAATCTTAAAAAGACCCTGAAGAGGTTATCTCAAGCAAGTTTCTAAACCAGATAATTTCAACAGAACTGTCAGAGAGCAATTACAACCATAAGTCCAGATGGGTGGTGGTCCCTCACATAAAAGCTTTGGTGAGTAATGCTGGGGACCAGCTTATTGACTTGTATCAGCTGTTGCAGAACAGTTCACCTTTTCATAGCCAAAACTATAGGTGTGGATCTTAATTTCTTTCTCTAGATGTCAAAGGAAGGCAACTGAGATTAAATAGAGATGCAATTGGAATACCAAGCTTTATTAGGGCCCCAAGTTCATCTCTTCTCCAGGAACTGTGGTCTCACCTCAAGTACCGTTCAAAGTTTTGCACACCTCAATATTTGAAAAACATCAAACCATTAGAGTATGCCCAGAGGAGAGTGGCCATGATGGTGAAAAATCCTGAGGATAAAACTTAGGAGAAGCAGCTAAGTTCACTTGGAGAACACAAAGGTGACCTCCTGGCAGACTACAGCTTCCTCCAGGAGAGCAGTGGAGGGCATAGTCCTGATGTCTCTCTGGTCCCAGTTATAGGACACAAGGAACTGGAACCAAGCTGCATTAAGGAGAAGTTCAGAATGGACATTAGGAAATGGTTCTCCACTGAGACGATTACCAGTCACTCCAACAAACTCCCAAGGGAAATGATCATGACAAAAAACCTAACAGAGTTCAAGCAGAACATGGATGATGCTTTTAGTCATTGTTAGGTTTAGTTTTAAGCAGAGGAGCAGAGAGTTAGGCTTGATGGTCCTGCAAACTTCCTTCCAACTGGAGATATTCTGTGTTTCTGTGATTCTATGGTTTATCTGCCTAAGGCTCACACTCACCAACTGGCTTCATACAGCTCTGTGACCTTGAGTCAGAGGTATGCCCAGAAAGAGTGGTGTGAGAAAAAGCTGTAGGTGGTGGGGTTCTGTCCACTTTTGCTGTAGAGCTGCTTCTGCTTCTAAGCTCAGGCTCTTCTAAGCTCTCAGTCACTGGCTCTTGCTCTCAGTCTCTGCTTGTTCTTGGTCTTCCGCTTTCCAACCTCTTGGCTCTGATCCTGATCTGATCACTTGATATTCTGTCTTGATCTTAGACTGTCTCATCCCTACAGGCTTGTCTGGTGGTCTTTTCTGTGAGCTGAGCCTTGATGCCACCACTAGACCTGCTCTGCTCTTCATGCTCAGGTGCTGTGGGACTGCACGTTTGCCAGGGTCCTGCCTGCCTTCACCCCTGGCTCACCTGCTCCAAAGTGGCTTGTCCTTGCTGCCTCCTACTCATTTCAGCAGGGACCTGAATTCAGTGAAACGAATGAGGGTATGAAATAAATCTCCATGCTAGTCCTGCAGGTAGAGCTCTTAAAAAGCATGAGTACAGCAAGGAATACCTCTATCTTTAGAAGCATACCTGGCATCTTACATAGAATTTCTGCTACCAAGAGAGTCAGATGAGCATTTGAATCTACTGCTCTTCTATGCCTTAGAATGGAGAAACAATTGAGGGAAAAGCACCTGATTTTGTTGCAGTGTGAAATGTCCTGACAGCAGCTTTCAGCTGTCTGAGCTTTGTAAGCTCCTCTGCCAAGCTGGTTCTAAACAAATCAGATGGATGCTATTACGTTTGGTGATAATCTAAGTTATACAAGTTTAGCTGGTTGTTTTATCTTAGTGATGTTATTCTAAAAGTATACTCCATATGTTTAAAGCTTAAGAGTGGACCTGGCATTGGCAAGGACAGACAAGCTGACACTTATCCAAACCAGTAAGAGTGTCATGAACAGTTCAATTTCAAGGACATACATTTTTATATTTGCAAAACTGACCCCCACTGTTACGATGATGGCAAATTTATGTCCATGAGATTTCTTAGCTGTGAAGGCTCTCGTAAGAACATTATTTCCTAGAATCTGAAGAAGAAATAAATGACTACAAATTTCATTGTAGTGGAATTACTTTTCTATTCTGATTATCTTTTGAGCATGCAGTACAATTCAAGCATGTGATCCTGAGGCTGAGGTACTTCAGACAACAAAATCAGCATCAAGACTGGCTGATGTTTAGGTATTCTAATTGTGGTTATGTTTCTTTATGTTTAATCATTCCTCTTCGCTAAGAATGAGCTGAAAAGCTTTTAGCTTTAGGTGTTCTAATTCTAGCATGAAAACTAAGTAAGGGAACATAATAGAATTTATTTTTGTTGTGCTAAAGACTCCTTTGCTAACAAGCAGAAGGTAAGAGGGATGTACACATAATGCTACAGATTGCTAAAGCATTCCATTTCACAGAGCTAAGAATTCATATAAGATACAGACTTCCACTTCCACTGACAACAGTTTCTTGCCATGTAAAACAGAGCAGGAAGCAGCCAACAATGCTGGCTGTCTTTCAGATCTCAGTGACTCATGCATATACTACTTTTCTAAACTAACTTAATTCTGAAATGGGCCCTCATTATCAATACTGAAGATTTATACAGTGTCATACAGCAGCAGAGAGACCACAATGCTTTATAAAAAGTGTAAATTTTATAAACACGTATAAAGAAAAATAAGATTCTGAAGATTCTGCCATGTTCAGATGGAAAATGACAGCTATAAAACACACAGGAAAAATGTACCATAAGGTCTAGTTGCCCAAAAAGTAATAAGGAATTAGAATCAGGGTGCCTTGCTGTTACAGCAGTCCTGACTCATTAAAGTATATTCTATTATGACAGTCTCCAACTTCACTTTTACCCTGGATTACATGGTGCCCTGAAAAAAGGAAATCAAAATCACTGGAGGTGTGAAAAAGAATTTCGTTGAGGAATATGTATTATTTGAACATGAATTTAGCAAAGACACCAGAAGAGCTATGAGATGTACCCTGACTATGTAATGAACACTTTAGAGTACTTAAACAATAAACAGTACAATTATTATTATTACTGAAGTATCAGGAACTCATTCTTACGAAATATGCAGATCATGATGCTTTAAGAAAATAGACTGTTGCAGACACTACCCTGGGACATCTTCTCAACTCCAGTTAGGGACAGTGTGACCTACAGAAAGCAGCTGTAACACTCAATGAAACAATATTGTTACTTCTTACTGCCCCTGGAAAGAAACTCTGAATAACAATAATTGTGCTCATCTCTCCCATGCTGAAATGTGGTAGTTAGACAGACACGTGGCTTCCTGTTCCCTAGTTCTCAGAACCTCATTCTCTAGTTCTCAGAACATACAAAGGACTTATGTACACTCTAGGTGTCTCACCTTAGAGTGTACGTCAGTCAAGTTAAAATAGGGTGTAATTTAAGACTTAAATGTCTGTTACTCTTCTCCGTTCTGTCTTGTTGGCTGAAGAAGCCACAAAAATTAACTCAGTTGTGCACAGTTTTGAGACCTCTAGCTGCACACTAGAAATACCAACATCTATGAACAGGAATAGGCTGAAACAGAAACAGAAGAAGTTTTAGAAATGAAACCCTACTCCCTGAACTT
The DNA here is from genome assembly GCA_013399915.1 of Illadopsis cleaveri. Taxonomy (NCBI): domain Eukaryota; kingdom Metazoa; phylum Chordata; class Aves; order Passeriformes; family Timaliidae; genus Illadopsis; species Illadopsis cleaveri. The sequence goes on along the minus strand of VXBB01001143.1, from coordinate 29,461 downwards.
GAAAAACTGAAGTTGTATCTAAAACCCTTACATGAACATAGCTTTAAAACAGACACAAATTGCCTGTTAAACTCAAGCTTCTACAAAGTCAAGGAAAACCTGAATTCCAGAATTTCAACTAATAGTCATGCTAACATTGCTTTATTTTATGCAAGAACCTCAAAGTATTTTAAGAAGGTGAATAAATATTAGCTCCTACTATACATGAAGTTGATTCACTGGAAGATAGGCTGTTTGGTTTACGTTCCTTGCACTTCAATTTGGCATTTCACTGAGGTGTTTAATCCTCAGTCCTTAGGGCCCTCCATGATCTGTGAGCATAAGCAGGCAGCTTCAGAGAATGATTTGCATTGTAGAGGGCCTGAATTACTGTTCAGAGGTACCAATCTTTCTCCAGTGCATTTCAACTTTGCTGAAATGGAGATGAGGCTTTTGTGGAGATGACTAAAATTTTCCGAATCAGGCCAGGCCTAATGTCACAGCTGGCATGTTGTCCTGTGATTCCTGTTTTTTGTCTGATCTGCCACACTAAACTATCTCTGGGAAATGGTCCAAGGATTTATAAAGCTGTATTGATAACCATTTTTTTCTCTCCTTCCCTTTAATACAATCCACAATTCTGGAAGTCAGTTAATACCTGTATCAGTCATGACCATAACAGAATGCACGAATGATCCAGGAGATTAAAAGGTCCCTACCATTTGATTAGCTTCTTTTTCTATCTTTTTCCTTTTTGAACTGCAATAAGACCTACAATAAGAACAAATGAAGGCCAGAGTAAGGCATGACACACTTTTGTTCTACAGATATAGTATTCATTAAACAGTAGCAAAAAAAAAAAAGCTATTACATAAATGATTCCACCCAGAGCACAAAAACATTTGACCATTCCTTCATCAAATATTAGACAAATGTACTTCTACGTTCTGTTACCTTCTTAAGATACAAAAGCATGCAGCATGTTAATATCAGCATGTTAATCTTTGGGTCATGCACTGTGTTAGCATGTCCTGTCCTTGAATATATATAGGAGTATACAGTGTACTAAATTCATTTCAAACAACCCTAATTTATAAGGATTGTTTGAAGTGAATTTAGCACAGCAGCAGCATTAATCATCATTTTCACCACTTTTGTCTTGGACACTCAGACCTAACTGTTGGGAATGATAGCCAAACTACAAATATTTGGGGTTGATCATGCAATTTACAGAATAAAGATAGACTGCAAATTCACTTCAACATAAAACACCAAAGTTCTTAAAAATCTGTAGCAGAAAAAGAATCCTTAATCCCCAGTGCTGAAAAGGAGTTTTGTTGGCTTAAGTACAATTGCAAAAAACAGAATGTTTATTGGCTGGCACATACTGTGAATGTATCATAGACGGTCAAAAAACTGTCAATAAATCTTTCACAGCTTAACTACTCAACAGGCTGGAGAAAAAAAATGAAGTCTTTTTACTGTTCAACCACATCTTTAAAACTCCTAAAAAACCCCACCATTGTGCAATGGCACAAGAATTCCACCTAGCTCTTCTAGCAACAGAGATATTCAGCAAGTGGACTACATCATACCCAGGACATTATTAAGCATACATAAGGATTACTGGAGAATTCATGCTGTATGTAGAAAAAAAATATCTTCAAGGAACTAATTTATTCTCAGATGGTACAAATGAGAGAAGGGTAGCTAGAGATTACACTGAGGGAAATATTTAGCAGCTTCCTTATACAGAAAGATTCTGGACTACTGATACATGTCAACACATCTGAGTGAAATGAACACATTTACTCAAAGCTTGTCTTCACCACACACAACCAAACACTTCACAGACCCTTCAGTCACTGTTGGTGTGAGAAAGGCTTTGCTTTCCTGCAAGTAACTCACTCATTTTCTATGCCTGTATTGCATTCCCAGCATTGTATCTTATTTTACTACTTCTGGATTTTTGGAGTGCTGTTTCCATTTCCCTGCCCACTCCCTCCTTGTGATCTTTGATCAGTGGATCCTTCCCTGACAGATACAAAATTAATGACTGTCTTAAAATACACACAGGCACATACACGACTATAAATAACAGAACAGAGTCTTAAAGGAATTCTAGATTAGATGTAAAAGAAAGTGCAGATTTGCAAAATAGCAATTCAGTGACAAAACCACGGTGAACATAAGCACGTGTTTAATGTGGTCTTTTAAAGTACTTTGATGGTGTACTAAGGGTTGTGATGCTTTGTGTAAGTTGTAGTTAATTCCAAAATTTCTGTACTCTCTGACTACCTAAAGTACAACAGCTGATAAATTCAGAAAACCAAAACAAGCATCCTGATCTGCCACAGCCTCACGGTTGAATTATTCTGAATTTGGTAAAGTGCAAGCCACAAATGAAGCCTCCCCATCTGGCAGTATTCCCATAACACCTCTTCATTCCTATTAAAGATGCACTGCAGCTTTCAGTCAAGGTAGTAGTCTGGGCCTGTCTTCTCTACCTAGCCATGTGTTTTCACAGATCATAAAAGGAGCACAATTATTATGCACAAGACTTCTACTACTTTGCCAATATATCCAGCGAATAGCTTCACTGGCTGTTAGGGGGAGAAGGACAGCAGGAGAAGTAATTATGTAAGATCTGTTTTCTAGGAAAAGTGAATTAAAAAGCCCTGCCTTTTTTTTTCTTCCCTGCCACAATGAATCAGGTACTTTTCCTCTTTAAAACAATAAGGCAGAGAAAACATTGAAAGACAAGACAGATGAGACATTTTCTATTATGTGAAAGACTGGAACTGGAAATTAATTTTGCAGTGGTTATATTAAAAAGCTTGTACAAAGCCGCTGACTAAGTCAGTGCTTATTTTGGAAGACATATCTGTATCTGTCAGATGAATCTGACATTCAGGCATCAGAAATGTAACTGTGTCCCCTCTAGCTGAATATGCAATTTTACCAGAAATAGGTTATACTTATGTAATAGCCCACCAACTTCAAACTTAGCTACACAGCAGGCAAAAACTTCTTATCATGATACCATTAGATACAGTATCTCAGAAACAGTATCTAAGAACCAGTAAATTGATATTGCTATATTTTGCCAAGATTTACAAACTGCAGACCAAACGGGGACCTATAAACCTCTAAGAGTTTTAATGCTCACATAACACAGGTAACACAGGTACAGAGATACATGTACAGATAGCTCCCAGAGATCTTGGACTGGAAGCTAGCCAACATTATTCCAATTTACAAAAAGGGCATGAGGGAAGATCCAGGAAGACCTGTTGGTAGAATCTCAGTACCTGGAAAAATTATGGTGAAGATCTGGCTGCAGTTGAAACGCACTTAAAGAATAATGCAACCACCAGGCAGAATCAACAAAGTTTCACAAAAGGAAAGTCCTGTTCGAGTGATCTGATATCCTTCTATAACAAGGTCACCTGCCTAGGGTGAACGGAAGGATGTAGTTTTCCTGGATTTAGGAAGGATTAAGGATTCTTAATGGATTACATTTGGATTAAGCTTCCTGATACTGTCCCTCACAGCATCCTTCTGGACATGCTGTCCAACAGGGGGTTTAGTGTGCTGGGTGAAGACCTATCCCATCCTATCCTATCCCATCCCATCCCATCCTATCCTATCCCATTTCATCCCGTCCCATCCTCTCCTCAAAAGATATTAGGTTGAACACAACTGACAGGTTTTTTATAAAAACATACAAATAATGCAATTTTCCATATAGCAAAAATTTGCATTCGTCATACTGAAACTAAAGCAATCTAGATTATTAGTCAGATGTCCTGTCAATAAGTATACATAAGGATTACTGAAGAATTCATTCAATTTTTTCTCTTGAGGAAAAAATATTTTTATTTGCCTGTTTTCTGCCCTTGAAATAATACAAATATTCACATAAAGAAAAGGTATGTGAAAGCAGATTGCCATGGTGCCGTTTGCTGGTATAGTACAGACAATTGATCCTGAATTGCTGAATACAATTTGAGTAATTGCAAGATTCTCTTATGTATTAACCTAATAGTTTAATCGACACTTTTCCTTGCACTGGAAGCATGACGAAGTTGTTGTTTACACCTGCGTGCCCATCTGTGCACAGGGAAAAGGCTTGGTGCAACACACAAAGGCAAAACATGTTTTGGGGTTTTTTAAATTGATTTTTCGGTATGAGCATATTAAAGGCTCAGAAAGAACAGAGATCAGCTGAGTATTTTTGCGGACACCAGCCCACTGGGGAGCAGTGCAATAGCCAGCGGCTCCTGCACGGCCATGCGGCCCCGAGAAGAGCCCACACGAGCGGGTCAGCAGTCCCAAAAGGATCAGGACATACAGGTGGCATCTTNGGTGAAACCTACAGACGCATAAACCAACCGGGCTGGCTTTCCTTCACTTTCAGAGAACCACAAACCTCTTTTTCCATTTAGCAATATATTGCTGGTAGCATTTGCAGCTGTGTTGGATTAAGTGCCTAATTATTCTGTAAGCACGGAACTTTAACGTAGGATCAGTGCTTTGTATTGTGCTTTCACATACTATGCACTGCTTTTAACTTCTAGCAAAAATGGTCTTGCCCTTTGATAGCGAACAATGACAACTTACATGAAAATGGTACTTGGTGTCACAGAA
>VXBB01001143.1:0-16633 GCA_013399915.1 Illadopsis cleaveri | reverse complement strand
TTTACTATTAATTTTGAGAAAAATGCCACATTTCTTTTCAGATGGGTTTGTATTTTGATTAAATTAGAAATAGCTTATTTATGTTGTCTTAGAAACTATTTCACTTCCCAAGTTATCATAAGTTGAAATACTCATGATTTCTCTTGACTTGAATCTGTTAGCTAGTTATTATTTGATGCCAGAACTGAGAAACAGCTGGATAGATTAATGATTTTTGAACTGTAGACAGTGCAATTCATAAAATACTTACATTTCATGTCTAGTGTGAATATTTTATGTTTAATTATGAATGAACTTGAACTCAGAACTCTGCCTGTTAAAAATGCATACCTGTAGGTTGGCAAAAAATTTAAAAAATAACAAATGGAATGAAAAATTGTTTCGGCAGGGTATTAAAAAATGATGTAAGACAATTTAACATGTCAGAATTTTCTTCATCATCAAATTAAACTGACACTCAGGCAAAATGCCAGAAGTTAAGCTGAATCACCATTTTTTAGAATATCACCAAACAATTAAACTAAACTCCATTTTCCAGTTTGACAAGTTAAATAGCCAAGATGTAATAATTGGCTATTACATCATATTACATCAAGAGTAGGAGGAAGAGAGAGAACCTCATCTTTGGGAAGCACTGAATGTTCTGATCCAGGGCAGGTCTTCATAACTCAGCAACTGAATATGAACCCATGAGTACCAGCTTGGGAATGAGAAATAATGTGGTAAATGAAAAGCTGCCACTGCATGGCAAAAACAGAGGAGCAGTTTGAAATAGAAAGGCTTATCTGGATTAGCCAAAATAGTTATTTAAATCAAATACTGACTGCTAATTTTGTAAAGAACATACACCAAATATCCTTGGTCCATCAACAAACAACGTTAATCAAATCAATGTAAGAATTTGCTTTACACAGGTTCAGTTTTTGAGCAAATCTCTGATCAGTTACAATATTTAGTTTTACAAGCAGTGCTAATACCACATTTACTACCAAGCTAAATCAGTTAAATATTAATCATAACTCACAGTAATTTTTGTTTAAATTAAATCTGCAGACAAGCAGTGCTTACTATTATTGAAGTATTATAGTGCTAGTTATGAACTACAGAATCTCTGGCATGAGTTGACATAGTTTCTAGGGCACCGGAGTGTAACACACAACAAGAAAATGTAGTGAGAGGCAAAAGGAAGAGACACCAGACTGTAAAGCATATCACCAACACGTGGAGACAGTAGGGCTTTATGCCTGAATTATTTTTACAATTCTGCACAGATATTTGTCCAAAACTACACATATATTCAAGATTACAGATGAAACTGTGTAGAAACAACACAAAACACAAACTAGCCTGGCACCACTGCACTCTGCCCTGGATAAAGGGCAATGGATAGCCCTGATCCCCACAGAGCAAACAAGGAACTGGAGCTGTGACTCAGTCACAGTTTGGTCTTTGCTTTGCCCAGTCCACATGTGATGTAATCTGTACCAGCCCTTTTCCTGGTACGCTTCACTTTGCCCTCCACCCCCGCTCAGCTGTGCTGTCAGTGAACCAGGACACAGAGCCAGTGCTCCGTGCACTCCTTCCCACAAGGACAGGAGCACAAGAGCAGCAGCTGCTATTTGCTCTGCAGCCTTGGAATCTGCAGCATGGGCAATCTGGAAGCAATGGGGCAAATTGGCCGCGGTGCTCCTCTGTGGAGGTTGACAAGCAGTTATATTTCAAACTTAAAGAGAAAGTTAAAATGAACAAGAGGAAAAAAAATCTAAAAGATGATGGCTTCTGCAAATGCTCAATTTGGTTTTTTTAATTGACTTCTATGACTACTCCCTTCTGTTAAGGTCTTCGTAGCTCAGTTTTTTATATCGTCAAATTTTACTGCCCTTTTGAATTGAATAATAATCCTCTCTGAAACCATGCACAATTTACTATGCAAAATGCTACTCAGTGCAACCTAAGTTATTGAATATGGCCCAAATCCTGATTGTGATTCTGGACAACAATGATGGGAAATATTTTGCTCAGAGACAAATTTATCCCTGTGCTTTTTAAATATTTTTTCCTTGAAATGCTAATCATACTGTGCAGTTTTTGGTGGCTTCAGGAGTAAATTACTCAAGTGCTAACCCCTAGTCTCTATGTAAGAAATACAGTCTCCATGTCCATATTCTCATTTTACAACTTCTCAACTGAAGCATCTGAAAGCAGACAGAGGCAAAACTACAACATGCAATCCCAATAGTGTCAAACAAAGCATTTTTCTAAATTACATTTCATTCTCCTTAAAGGAATGCAAATTCTGTGTAAACTGATCTACATGAATGAACCTACTTTTGATCATACCATCTCTCAAATAAGTAATACTTATGATCAAACAAATGGGAAGAGTGGATATACATCATGGGAACCAAATAGAATTTAATTTCAATGTAATTATTTGGGGGCTGAGAGGAAGAAGCCTTGTGCTTATTACAATTCACTGAAGTATGTTTTTTCCTCACTTGACAAGGAGTTTGCCAAAACAGATAATTATGACTACCCTAGAAATAGTCTAAAAGAAACAAAGCGTCATCACAGAAGGTTTTTTTAGCATTTCACCTTCTATCCAACTGTGCAATTCAGAACTCACTGAATTCTATGTGTAACAAGTACACACTGCATGACAAAAGCAATCATTTACTGTGGTTTTCAATTTCAAACCATTTTCAGGATCTTGATGCTAGTTAAAGGAACATGCAATTCTACTTTACTTCCCATGAAATGGGAAGTAAATGTGAAAAAACACACATGCCTACAGAACAACAGAGAAGTTTCAGTTCAAACTGAGATTTGTGGCTGTGCAGCCCTGTGTGTGCTACAGAGGAAGCAGCATTTGTATCAACAGGGAAGTGTTATCCAGTACAAAGATCTGTGTACACAGAGATGTGTTACTATGGGTTCACATCTACCACTTTCAGGATACCATGCTGGTGGATTCAGAGATAAACCATTTCTCTCCACACCAGTTTCTCTTGGCATTGCCATAATTGCAAGTTTCCTCATTACTTTTCTGACATCCCAGGGAAGTCTGTAAGTATTTCTGTCTCCATTCTACAGACACGGCCTTAAACAATGCCAAGTTTCTCAGATATCCTTAACCTCAGGATATTGTCAGTAGTGTGCAGCTGTAAGGTCTGTTATGGGAGAAAATAAGGGTTAGATTTCTAAATTCATTCAGATATCTTGTGTTATAGATGGTAGAATTCTTTAAAGGCATCTACAAATCTGATGCCTATGAAATAAGAAAAAAAATCAAATAGAACTTAAGACACAGAAAGGCCTAAAGAAAGGTTTCCTCCCTGTCTTCATGAGCATCTTTTCTTTCTTTTCCAAACAAGATGTGAAAAATCCAAAATATAAAGATGTCATGTTTAAAGTCAGTTGAGAAATCTTTAGCCAGAAGGAAACTGGGAGGTAGGAGCATAGGCAAGACAGCACATTTATATATACCTTAGAAATTTTTGGATGAGCTATACAGAAGGTGGACTGTGACTCAGAGAATGGAAGGCAATAGCCTTTTAGAGAAATAATTTGCATGGATGGAACAGCCTTTCTATAAAACAACTGCTATATATCAAGACAACTTTTCTCAGTAAATTTTGATAGCATTAAAGCTTAGCAGTGAACTAATATGCATGTAAAGTGATAAATTATTGAATCTGCTTCCACAATATAGCATTTGATTAAAATTATTTTAATATTTGTAGTCTTTAAAGCATTTTCATTAATTTCAAATTGTAAGGTCACTAGACAATGACATATTTCCTATTTGCAAAAACACTTTTTGCTACATACATCTAGTTTCCTATATACATAATAAAGAAATATATTAGTCAACTTAGTTATTAATCCTTAGTTAAACTGGTTAAAATGTAATTTAGAGCTGCACGGGAATAAAGGTAATGATTTTCTTCAGCCAACCATATATGATCATACTCAACATACATATAAAGGAACAGATTATAGAATGCTACAGTACTGCAAAAATATACCTATTCCAGCTCAGATTCTCATTGTTATTAAGGAGTATATGTACTGTACATATTGTACACATGCTCAGACAGGGCAAAGGCATGATCCAGAACTCTATATGAAGATAGATTCCCTGATTACCATAGGAACAGAGTATGTTTAAGAAGAACATAAGAAACAATGGGATCTGCACTAATTTGTCAAGTTATCACCCTTATCATAACTGAGTTGAGATTTTGCATATTTCAAGCTGTAAAAAAATCAAAAGGCAACCACCTGTTACCAGTATCCCAGAAAATTATTTTTACTTCATTTATATCTCAAGGCTTCCAGCATTAACATTCCCTATGTAACTTGCCAGGTTAGAAATAACCAAAGTGATGAGCAACATTCTTGAGTTATGTCTAGCCAGACACAAAAGGCACAAGCTGACTTGGAGTATTCTTCCATTAAAAAAAAAAAAAAAAGACAGAGAAACTCAAGAAAGAGAGGTAAAGCAACTTCTTCTGAGTGAAAGTGAAAGCTTTATAATGGCAACAAGCAAACAAATAAAAAAAGATCAGTTAGGTGTTTGTGGAAGAAAGAATGGCCAGAATACAAAACAGGATCAAGTCTAAAGAAAATCATCAACAGAGTTAGCTTGATGTCATGACCCAACTACTCTCACCACTGTCAGGGCAGAACAACTCATATTTGTTCTCACTTAAATGATTGACATGTCCTGATAATTATGAATGACATTTTGTTAGCCTATAGTATTTACCAAACTATAGGTTTCCAACCTGTGGTCAGCAGTGTGACCAGTAAGATCCAACTGCTTTGTGAAGCTGTAACTCTGCAATATTTTCCATTAAAAATTCGTCATAGACCTCATCATGAAACCTGGTAACCTAAGCACTTGGGCAACCTCTATCATAAATAGCCAAGAGTTAATAAAAAATAAGGTAGACAAATATAAAAACCCCCATATACTAGATTCAAAAGGGGGATGGTAGGCTTACAGAAGTGGAACAGAAATTGTAATAAAGTTTAACATATGTCATTTGATATTAGAAAGAAAAAAAATGAAGGGCAAAGTAGAGGAAAGAGAGGAAAACCATCCAAAAAAGTACTTTTACAGATTATAGTGGTAGGAACATAGTCATAACTCCAGAAACTTATGCTTTAGGAACTTTAGGGTTGCTACCATAAGATGTTGACAGCAAAATGTCATTAAAGCAAAAATGCAGAATTTGTGAACTTTACATCCTTTTTCAGAAATAGTCTGCTCTCATGAGAAATACACAAAAGAACAAGGAGATTTGTTATACAGGGTTTCAACACAGAATATGCCACAAATATTCCCTTGTTTCATAAATGTTGAACAGCAGGTTACCATACCATCTTTACTATGAAAAGGGGAATATAATATGGAATAGCAGTCAGTAAAGCCAGCAGTTTAAAGCACTAAAGCAAATTGGCCCTACAAATAGGGACCAAACAATATGCTATGTACTTCACTACTATATTTATTATGATATTGTGATGTAAGGGTTTGTGCCAGTTTCAAATAAGGAGAAAAGTAGATCATATGTAGTGCCCCCAACTATTTTCTCTAATACAGAGAAAAAGATTAGGCTTTACTATCACATACTAAAAAATAAGACTGGAGCATTGTTTTCAAAATATTAGCAAGAATTTTTTACACATATTTGAACTACTTTTTTTTACACAGGAAAAAAACTATTTAGAGATTACTTGAAAAGGCAGCTATTCTCAAATTCCTAGTTTATCATTTCTGCTCTGTGATACGGTCAATGGACACTTACCCTGCAGGTAAAGTACCTAGCTGCTAAATTATTTCTCAGATCTATTACCTCATGAAACTAAACATATAAGAAGTCCTGTAACTCTGAATGCACCATTAGTCACAGTAATCTTTCACTCTCCAGGAGTTTCTTTTTCTGGAAGGTAAAATATTTAGAACACTATTGTTCCACAGTTCTCTCACCTGTGGAGACTTCTTGCTCCCTATTTCAAAAATGAACCAACACCTCTAGTACCAGAAGGAGTTTTATTGCACCAATTCCAGACCCAAGGCTGCCTGCCTTGGAGCAGGTTTACCTCAGAGCAACTATCACAGCAGTCTGGCTCACAAAAATGATAGAACAAAAGACACAACAGCTCCCATCTTAAAGTATCACATTAAGTGATAATTTCAACAATAAAAGTTGTTTGCATACAGTTGGTATGACCCAGAAGTAATTAAAATTAGGTCAGTCCAAACTTAGATGGAACAACTGTTGTAGTATCAGTTCCATGGCTCTACATAAGTAACTAGATTGGAGAGGGAAGGGAAAAAATTTAAAAACTAAAAAAAACCAAACCCACACTTACTATCTGGGTTTACATACATACTTCTCTGAATAGGTTTAAGGATAAATTTAACTTAAACTTCTTTCATTCATGGGTGCATTATAGCCCTTACTGTCTCTATAGTCTCAGTGGCAAGTGTGAAAGAGGGGCAGAGACTATTAGCTGAAAAGCTGTATGTTGTGTAGGAGCTTGTTTCAATGACTCACAGGTTGTCAGCATCAGCTGACAAGTTTCCCCAGATCATCTCAACACACAAGGTGGTCAGCACAACTTTTCACAGGCCAGGATGTTCCAGAAGACCTCAGTGACCAAACGGCTGGAGATACCAATGTATCTTCAGGGATCTGAACTTGACTGAGTTACTTCTGATGCAAGTCAAGTATCTGTCTCCATGGGTGTAATTTTGAATCTTCTGCAAGGTCTTCTCTCTCATTTCTAGCTGGTGCTTAGAAACTTGTAACAGAAATGCTGGCAGGTCATGTATGTGTGTGCATGCATCTGCATATACAGATCAGCAGTCAAACTTGTTTCTAAACTCTTTACAAACTCCTCAGCATGAAATGCACTGTGGGATATTTCTCTGCTTTCTCTTACAGAAATAGACATAGCTGCAACTCCCTGTACCATTAGCACTGTAAAATGATACTGCAATTGGTTTTCCTGTTTTGATGAATCCACTGGCAGCTGGATTTGAAACTCATATTTTAATATCAACTACCATGAAAAAAACTTTACATTAATTAAAAAGCCGTAGCAGAATTTAAGAATCTGTTTAATTGAAGAGACTCTTTCATGGTTATGGGCATCTTAAAGAACCTATGTATATCATCTTAAAAGAATTCACACAGAGAATGACCAAAGAATTATGGAGTTTCTATTTCCACTGATTTTACTTTTTTCTAAGCATTAAATGTCTAGTCAGTGTGCATTTTCATCAGTTAGGCAAGGAACACATTAAATTCTCCCCCACAAATGACAGATTACTGCACAGATGAGTCCACTATAAATTAATTATGGTAGTTTCATTACAACAATTGAAAATTTAAAGACATTTCATCTCACCTCAATGGTGGGTGGATCTTCTCTCTTTTTTCTTATCCAAGCTGAAAAAAAAATAAAAATCACATGGATTATTTCAAAGATCATGAACAGTATTAAAACTCAAAACTATTATGAATATGTTACAGAAAGCAGGTATTTAAGACAAAAATACAACAGAATTCACCACAACCTGGCAAACCTGTCATTTCCCAAAATGTAGGCACAAGATGTTGTTTCCTGTTTCAAAACTCAAGTCCTCAGAGAAGGGAGGGGTGGGGGATGGTGTCACCTCTGTGTGGAGACCTTGGTCACAGTTTATGTTTCTCCCTGGCTGTTAAAACAGGGCTTAAAAAGCTGGGCTTATGGCACAGGCTTAGTGTTGAGCTTGCAATAGAGTTAAGGTACATCCTAAGAAAATGACAAGCTGACTGATGGAAAGTAAGAACAGCCTTAGACCCTCTGGAGAAAAAGGATTCCTGTACATGCTTGAGACATTCTTAAAGCTGAAAGCCTTTTTATGTTACTACCAGGTAGAATTCCTTTACAGGTATGAAAGGTACAGTCCCAGACCTGCCTGAGGGACTGCAGAGCCTGGCAGAAGCACATTGTGTGGCTCTGTGGGATTTTACCCACTTCCAGGAGGGGCAGGTACTGTGACTGGGGGAAGGATCCCTCCATCTCAGTCAATTCATGCTGGAATGGACAGCACAAGAATGGAGGAATAAAAGCAGTGGTGATGATAGCTGTCCTGCAGCTCAGGTTTTTGAGCATGATCCACAGACATTTGCCCACTCCCATCACTAACACTGCTGTTAGCTGGGATGTCAGGGGGCAACAATCCAGACACCCCATTGCAGAGGCTGACAGGTCTCACTTTGTACAGTTGATGAATTAAGAGAAAAAGCTTCAACTATTACATACATTATTTAGAGGAATGACCTGACACCACTTTTTAGAAATACCACTACTGTAGCATTTTTTTCACGCCTTTTTAATCCACACAATTGGTAGGTTCTTGGTTGGACACTTCAAAGACATTTGTCTTTTCTGCCCATATTTTTCAAATTAATTAGTAGCAGAATACAAGTAGCCAGTAATGAACAGAATGATAAACATAAGGAAAGCCACTTTCAAGTGCTGAGACACAGCAAAATGTTATTTCATATGTTTGTTTTGATAATTAAGATTTTTTGTTACTATGCTTGAAAATTAGAGCAAAAATAACATTTTGCTATAATCCACTCAAATTCCTGGCCTCACCTGTTGCCACCTATAAAGCTTCAGAAATGCTTTAAGAAGTAACTATTCCATATTTTAATTTTCTAATACCATCTGTGCTGCATTTTGGGGGGAACCAGGGAATGATTTAGACAAGCCTACGACACTAAAACCTGCAAAGAGTCATAACATCATCTCACTTCTAAAAATGGAATTACATAGAAGGTGAAACACTAACACCATGGCTTCAGCAGCAGTATGTAACTGGTTTTAGGGAGAATAGCTTCCAAATAACATATGAACAAAGGGAGACTACATGGTAGAACAGCTTGGAATTTAGTCAGGATGGCAAGGCCAATAGCCTTGGTTACTAGTAAAGTTTAATGGTAAAATACCTGTAAAGATATGAAGCAAGGTAATACTTTTGGTTCTTGTCTATCAGATATCACTGCCTGAAGATATGTACTTCTAAATGTCTTTCTCAAACTACTTTTCTTAAAAGCAGTCCCTGTCATGTCTTCTCAGCGGTCCTAACACAAAATAGATTCAAATCTGTCATTGTGGAGAAGTGACAGAGCTGTGAACAGTCAACATCACCCTTTCTGCTAGTTTTATGTCAGTGGAAAGAAAAATAGCCCATTAAGGTAATTCAAAATACAACTAAGTGACTTTCTATTAAATCTATAGAACTACAGAACTTTTTGCATGTACCTGTAGCACTTACAAACATTTAAATTTCACAAGGATTTCAAACTGCAAAATCTGGCAGAATGAGAGACTAAACAGAGACTATCACTTCTCAGCTGGCAGCTTTTCATACACGCTGTAAAAAAACCAACCATGCTATTGAAGAAAATCTTACCACATAGGTCTTTCCTCCTGACAGAAGTTACCTTTGTCCATACTTAGCAACAGTTTCAGAATACTGAAATAGTTAGCAACAGCATTCAAAAAACCCCAAAAAGTAGTAGAGATTTCAGATATAGCAAAGAGTGTACACTAGACATTAATCAATAAAAGATACAGCTGGAGAAAAAAAAAAGGAAAAAATACTAGTTTAAAACATCTCATAAAAAGTAAAGCCTTAAACCATCAAAATTTAACAAATGACTTGCAACAAAATATCATCTTCTATCTTGCCATGCCTTGCTTCTGACCGATGGAAGGATAGTACCACTGTTTCCAATCCCACAGCTCTCAGCATGTAAAAATTGATATACTTCCTTTGAAATTGCCAGTATTTTCTTAAAACATCAGCTGTGTTTTAATTTCAGATGATTATAATAACTGATACCCTAAAGAAAAAAATTTAAATACTCCAAAAATTAAGCTGCAGTTAGAAAGTACTGCTGAAATACAAACATTACAGTAGTTTTTCTTACAAGACACCTGTGACTTTTAGCAGTTATTTGACTAATGATTTTCAGATGAATGGAATACTTCTAGTAAACAATTTTATCATTTAATTATCTACCTTGTTTGAAAAGCTGCAAACAAAACAGTGAAGAGCAACACAATCACATACATCCTGTGAACAGAGGCTGTGAAGTAAGGACCACTACACAAATACATTTTCATTCATTAACCGAACTCACTACCAACACTCGAAAGCAAAGAAACAAACCTTTATTTAGGAGATTTTTAGTATCAAACGTTCTGTAACAGAACTGTATCCATTTAAATACATAAACAATGCACACAGTTTTAACACTGTGATCTTTTTCTTTCCAGCTATAAGAACACTTGAATACATGGCTTTACTAGAGCTATTAACCTCTGTTTTTTCTAATAAATGTCTCGAGTATAAATCTTTTTCAGCTTAACAGTACATAAACCATATTGGCACAATTATCAATACTATTTTCTGAATTACTACAAATAAATTAATTTTAATATCTCTCATGAACTGCATAAAGAAGTCATTACTTTATAAAAGATTTCTTCACTGCCATGTAGCTGAGGGAGGAATATAGTACGAAAATTTACCAAAAACTTTTTACGTCCATAAGATGAAGTTAGTTAAACATTATCATATTCTTCTGTGCAAATACACTTCTCAAATATTCTTCATAAAGCTCAAGATGCAATACAAGTTTAAAAGCAAAGAAAACATCATCTGATTCCAGTATATTTTAGCACATTGGAATTTAGCATCTAATAGTTTTATCAGTCTTTCGAAAGAAATACATTTTACTAATAATTCACCTGAAGATTCCTTAATCTTTGGGGATAAGAATGGGAGGACTCTAATATATTTAATTCTCACCAGTTTTTATGTTGTTCTCTTTGAGATAGGAAGATTTTTAAAAGCCTTTCAAATCTTTCATTTTTAAGTTATCAATAAAGTTTTGAGCACCCAGCACATTGTTCAAAAAAACACCTCATAACTCAAGTGTAAGAGAAATTAATGGTAGCAAAGGAAGAATGAAGGTGTACAAAAATATAACCAATTTTCTACTGAGCTTGCACTAGGTTTAACAAAATTCAAGTAAATAATATGTTGAAATTTATATATTTTACATTCTCTTTAGAAAATATATCTGTGTATACAATTGGATAAAGAAAAAGCTCTTGCACCTTTCTTTATGATCTGCATTACACCTTTGGTGAATGCATTTTTCAATTACTGAACAGCTTTGTACCATAGTCGAATATTTGTTGATGGAAACAAGGTAGATAGGTGCTTTATTACGTTTTATTTGAACAACATAGGTACACATGCATACACTTAATTAGAAGTCGACTGTAGCAATGTACAGTTGGTTTACAGCTGGACATAATGAGTCTGATCACAACAGACATGATTTGCCTGACCTGGGTTGTTCTAGAAGTACCATGGGGAACAAAGACCTCAGCCAATCCCATTAAGCCCTGAATGCAGATACATCACTGGCCAGAGATCTGAGCGCTGCAGAGATTCCAAACCAATAGGCTTCCCAAGCCCAGGAAATTCCAACTGGCTATAAAAGGAAGCTTGGAACATTAAAGTGGTTAGATGTTGCTCAGAACTCAGGAGTTACTGTGTCATGCTTCTATCTCCAACCCACCACCCTGGTGTTACACTCAACAGCCACCTCTGGGTAACAGCAGGGGAGACGAGAAAGCAGTGTGGGAGCTGGAAAATGCAAAAAGCTACAGAAAACAGCAGCAGAGCTGTTTTGTGGTGGGAAACCACTCAAACTCAGAATTCTTCTGCACCTACCCCTGAACAGAGAAGAAAACAACCGTTGGAGCCATGGGGGGGATGGATCTCCACACAGGAATATCAAACCCTAAAGGCATGGTCTGCTCTTTCAGAAGAAAGGGAGNTGGACATAATGAGTCTGATCACAACAGACATGATTTGCCTGACCTGGGTTGTTCTAGAAGTACCATGGGGAACAAAGACCTCAGCCAATCCCATTAAGCCCTGAATGCAGATACATCACTGGCCAGAGATCTGAGCGCTGCAGAGATTCCAAACCAATAGGCTTCCCAAGCCCAGGAAATTCCAACTGGCTATAAAAGGAAGCTTGGAACATTAAAGTGGTTAGANACTGGGCAATTCATAATTAAAGCCACCTCTAGAGGCAATCAAGAAGCAATCAAAATTATTAAGCCCTGGAAACTTATTTTAGACTTGATGAGACTGTTAAAAAATTATGAAAATGCAGAAAAATGGACACCTGAAGATATAGCAGGGGGGTTAGGGACCCTACTGAGCTGGCAGAGGGGGCAGCTGGACAAAATCACTTCCCCACATGGCTGTGCTGCCCTGAATGCACCCTCCCCGCCACATCCTTTCCCTGGAAAGCTGTTTTTCACACCTCCCCCACATGGCTGGACTCTAGCAGGCAGACAAACCACGAGACAATGAGGCAGATTACACAATCCACCCATGTGGCTGGAGCCCACATGAAGGATTCCATGTGGCAGGATGGAGGGAGGCAGCAGGACCATGGCACCAAGTGGAGCCACGGCAAGAGGCAAACATGCGCCTGTACCTGCGTGCTGGACAGAGCCAGGATACCCTGTGCCTGCCCCAAGAGAGTATTGTGTTGTGCCACCAAGAAGCCCCATCCTGGTGCCATGAAGAAGCCCCATCCCTGTGCCATGAAGGTGTTGTGAAGTGCCAAAATGCCCTGTGCCTGTGCTGCAGGGCTGCCACGTCGGACTGGCTCACTCCTGGGCTGCTTTGATTTATAACTGCTAGTGAACTAATCCCCTGTGACATAAAGTAAATTGCCAGTTTACTCTGCAGTACAGTGCAATATGCGATGTTTGAATTGACATGGAAATCCTATGCAGAGCACCAGGGACTGGAAAATTCAAGGGCCCCACAACAAGATCCATGTTTTGGGGCATTTCCCAACGTATAGGACTGCCCCCCATAGAAGACCCAAAAACTCAAGCATGCCTGAATCCCTCAATCCTAGCCCAGGCAAAAGACTTAGCAATGCAGGCTCTAACAAAAGTTATAAATACCTCTGTGCCCACCAAAAGTTATTCATGCATAAAACAAAACCCTGACTAAATACATGCAATTTGTAGAATGTTTACAAGATGTCAGGGAAAAAAGATAGCAAACAGTGATGCAAGGAGCCAGTTAATTCTATAATTAACACAAGATAATGCAAACCAGGACTGTAGAAAAATTATAGATGCATTACCTAAAGAGAATCCATCACTGGAGGATATGATAAATGCATATGCTAAGGTTGGGACTGGATCTCACAACATGGATATGTTAGCTAATACTATTACAGATGCTGTTAAACAAAAACCCCAATGCTTCAAATGTGGACAACAAGGTCCTATAAAGGCAAACTGTAAACACCAGCCTATACCACAGGGAACACTTCAAGAGCAGAGGGCTGTGAATAAAAGCTGCAGCTGATGTGGGAGATTCAGACATGCGACCAAGGCATGCAGGTCCAAATTTCATATTAAAGGACAATCTCTCCAGAACCAGGGAAACGGGAAACTGAGAGCAAGAGAAAAACGCGTGACAACACAAGTATTTTCCCTCCCTCCAGTACAAGCCTGCATGACCAACTCACAGCCAGGACAAGAGGATCAGCTAGCATGGATGTATCCACCTCAATCCCAACAACCATAAACTCATTACAGGCACATAAAGGCCCTCTTGAGGCCCAGGGGCCCATAGGGGAAGGACTGAGTGCACTGCTTCTGGGAAGATCCAGTGCCACACTGCAAGGTGTTTTTGTGCACCCTGGTGTCATAGTTGCAGACTTTACAGGACAGATACATGCTATCATATTGACCCCTATTCCACCTGTGACTATCCCTGCTAATACCAGAATTTCTCAACTTACTCCTTTTAAGTCTTCTGTCCCTAAAACAGATTCCAGGCAGCGAGGAGACCAAGGTTTCAGATTGACAGGACTGCTCCAGGTTTGCTGCCCTCAGGTTGTAAACGAGCAAAGACCTAATATGGTTTGTACTGTTACGATCTCCCAAGCTGAGCCTTCACAGATAAATGCCAATGGCTTAACTAACACAGCAGCAGATGTCACCATCATCTCTGCCCACACTTGGCCTCCGTCATGGCCTGCCAAGCCTGCAGGATCTACTGTTGCTGGCCTTGGAGCGATCACACAAAGCTGTTTAAGCAGCAAGCCTGTTTTGGTAAAATATCCTGAAGGACAAACAGCTACAATTTGGCCATACACTGTGGAGGCCCAGGGGCTTATCCCCAAGGTAGCTATGCCTCAACCCTCCTAGGTCATGGTGAGGATAACCTCCCTCCCACGGGCCTTTGCAGCCACATGTTAATATTTCTTGGGTTTCATTGTTTCATTGGTTTGTTAAGTTTATGTCACCCTGTTCAGCCCCGTTAACCGTATACGCATACCTCCCAGACTGTTCTTCCTTCCCTTGGACCCCAGAGGGTTATTTTTGATGCAGTACCACACCCCCATAATCCTATTAGTCCCTGGTTTCTAGCCTCCCCTCCACACCACCTTTCCCCATCCCTATTGGACCCTGACCCTCAAATTCTGGTATATAACCCTGGATCCTTGGCCCCATTTTTGACTCTTATCCCTGGATTTTATTTGAGGCTGTTCCATCCCTGAAACCCTGTTCCTTGTCCCTGAACTCCTTCACTGTTCTTGCCGGTGTTCCTGAATAAACAGCTTTTGCGTCTTCAAACGCCCATCCTTCCACTTAGTCATGGGATATATTGTAGCAGCTCAGAGCCTTTTCTCTCTAGGACCCAGGCCTTGATCCAATGCTGCTACAATATATCACTGCAGCCCCACTTAATCTCTGGAAGAGGGATGTTCTATTTGCAGGGAGAGTTCGGATGGGAGTGGATTTTTGACAGGGGCCGCTGTATTAGAGGCTGCAAATTATCCCACATTAGCCCTGAAACAGCTCACTACTCAGGCTGTGTTGGTACCACAGTGGTCCCTTGAAAAGGAGAAACTAGGCGCCCTAAAACCCCTGGTACAAGAACAACTGGTTCAAGGACTCATAGAGCCATCTATGAACTCTTGCAACACACCAGTATTTGTTACAAAAAAGACATCTGGTAAGTGGAGGTTACTCCATGACCTGAAAAAGATCAATTCCGTTATGGAGAGCATGGGGGCTCTCCAGCCTGGTAAGCCACTCCCTACCATGATACCTGCCTCCTGGGACATTCTGATTGTGGACTTAAAGGACTGTTTTTTCACTATTCCATTGCATCCAGATGAGATCCAAAAGTTTGCTCTTAACATGCCTGCTATTAATAATGCTCCACCAGGAGAGTGTTATCAAAGGTGGGTTCTACCCCAAGATATGCAAAACAGCCCCACAATTTGTGAGTGTTATGCTGCTCAGGCACTCTCATCAGTGAGAACAATTTCTAGGGGCATACTGTTACCATGACATGGATAACATTTTAACTGCAACCCAAAACAAAAAAGAACTCTCAGTGATACAACCAAGCCCGATGCAAGCATTAAAAACATTTGGGCTACAGGTAGCACCAGAGAAAGTACGGCAGCAACCACTCTGGAAATTTTGTGGACTCAAAATAATGAATCAGACTATACAGTCACAAACAATTGAGTTTTCAACCAAAATTCTAACCCTAAATGATGCACGAAACCTTTGGGTACCATCAACTGGGCCAGATCTTACCTAGGACTCACCGATTCTCAATTAGCACCTTTATTTGACCTCCTAATGGGTGACCCTCAATTAACTTCCCCCAGAAAATTAACCCCAGAGGCAAAAGCTACTCTTGAAACAGTAGAGCAAGCCATCACAGATAGTCCACTGGACACACCCAGTGTGTATCACTGTGTTTATTCTCATTGTTAATTTTCATCCTACTGGTATTATTGGACAGTGGGATACACACTGGCCTGATCCTTTTCACATTCTAGAGTGGGTGTTTCTACCTCACCAACCAAAAAAGACGGCACCCACCATCTCTGAACTACTCACACAGTTAATTACCAAATGTTGTTGCAAGTGTTTACAACTAAATGCTAGAGATCCTTCAAAAATTATTACTCCTGTGACACAAGAGCAATTCGAATGGTATTTTGCTAACAATACAGCCTTGCAAAGTGCTTTGCAAAATTTTTCAGGACAAAGCACTTACCATTTACCAAGCCATAGACTGCTGAAATTGAGTGAAGCAACTGTATTCTTTCTAAAACCTCTAAACAGCTGAACACCATTAAAAGCTGTTACAGAGTTCACTGATGGTTCTGGGAAAATGGGAAAGGCCATTATAAGACAGAAAGAGGAAGGTGAGTGGCAAATGTTGGAGGGTTATGAAAATGGATCAATGTAAGTTAGTAGAACTGTGTGCTATGGCTGTGGCTTTCCAACGTTTTCCCCACCCTTCTCTAAATGTTCTGACTGACTCTGCCTATGTTGCTGATACCACACAAAAATTAGATCAAGCACTGCTAAAGGCAATTGATAACGCACAACTATTTGATTTACTAAAAACACCATGCCACGCTATCCAAGCCAGAACTTGCCCCTATTACATATTACACATCAG
>VXBB01001142.1:0-22243 GCA_013399915.1 Illadopsis cleaveri | reverse complement strand
GAGTGCTGGGGACAGTTTTGGGTGCCACAATATAAGAAAGATAAAAAGCTATTAGAGAATGTCCAAAGGAAGGCAACTAAAATGGTGAGTGGCCTTGAGGGGAAGCTGTATGAGCAGCAGCCGAGGTCACTTGGTCTGCTCAGCCTGGAGAAAAAGAGACAATTACAATTTCCTTCTTTGGGGAAGAGGATGTGCCAGGACTGATCTTTTCTCTCTGGTGACCAGTGACAGGACTTGAGGGAATGGCCTGAACTTATGTCAGGGAAGGTTTAGGTTGGATATTAGAAAAAGGTTCTTCACCCAGGGGGTAGTTGGGCACTGGAACAGGCTCCCCAGGGAAGTAGTCACAGCACCAGCCTGAACAGAGTTCAGGAAGCATTTGGACAAGCTGTCAGGTATGTGGTGTGACTTGAGTATGGTTCTGTACAGGGCCAGGACTTGGACTTGATGATCCTTATATGTCCCTTTCAACTCAGCTTATTCTGTGATTCTCTGATTGTGTAATGTTTGCAGTATCAAACCAGGGTGAATGTCTGTCCTTCTATGTTAAACAGAAAAATTACCAAATGTATAAAAAATGCTTACTACAAAAAACCAGGGGAGATTGAATCCATTGCTATTTTCCATCTCTAAGATAAAGGAATATTCAAATAAGTTAATGTGGAAAAGAAATGTGGGCCCTAAATTGGTCTGGTTGCTAATAGAACCTATTAGACTGGGAGCAGGAAAACTGTATATGACATAAACTGGTCTCATGTTTAGTGACTGATATGTTTGGTACTTAAACAGTTGCATGAGTTGCAAGATGAGTTGCTTGTTCGTGGAAGTGTATGGAGTCTTTGAAATGTGAATATGAAATTTGTACTTCTGAGATCTAGCATATTTAAAAAAAAATCATGAAGTAATTCAATATCAAAACCAGCAACTTACTACTGAGTATCCAAATAAACAGCCTAGGATTTTGCTAGAAATTTTAAGGGGGCAGGGCAGGAGGAATAGAGATTCATTTATATTGATAAAAATACTCATCATATATGAAAATCATAAAGTGAGATGAGGGTACATTTTTGGAGGGGGATTCTGGCAGTACTAGAAACTTGACCAATCTTTTGGCTGGTCTTGAGGATCATAAACTTTCCTGGTGACGCTGCTCAGCCTATGGAGTCTGTGTTGCCAGTAAACATTGTTGATACAACAGATAGCCTGGTAAAATTGCTGTCTGCTTATTTCACTGAGTAATTTCAGAGGATGGTTTTGAGTTCCCCTCTTCCCCAGAGGGCAGCTCAGACATCAGGTGTGTCACCTTTTGTGTCTTGCATCTGTGCAGAGATCCAGGGGCTCTTCTGATGTGGCTGAGGGACAGCACTTTCAGAGGCGGCAGTCCAGTCAGATGGAGCCTTTGTCAAAGTACATTAATCTGAAATGCCCATATCTATTATTATGACCCAGTTTCTCCTAATAATAATTCACATAATTGTCATCATTCACAATGAAGTTGTCTAGTAATGTCATTGTTTAGTTATTAAATGAACTTAACAGAATAGTCGAATATTCTTAGAAGAGGAGAATAAAGAAGAAATAAGTAGAACAAGTGAGATGCATGAATCAGATGTGCTCATCATGAAATATGAAAGTGGAGAGAACATTGTCATGTAGGCTATATTGATGTCTACCTGGCAAGTCATATGTGACATTAATCCCTTGTCTAAAACAGAACATCCATGGGATGGAAGATACTCTACTTTTAAAAAAAAAAAGTTAAATGGTGAGAACATAGTCATTTGAGAACGTATTAATCTGTAGTTGTCCCATGAGCTGGTCATCTCTTTTGCTAAAACACTTTGCTGCTTGAAGGTAAGTATGCTTCTGCTTCCTGCCAGTTGCAGGAGTTTGCATCATTTTCCAGATCATGCTAAGAGATAGAAAAATATTCATAAACATAATTACACAAAAACTTTTTCTGCTGTGATTGTATTAGGATTAGGTATTGTATAATTTAGGGAATATTATCTTTCTTTGCCAAATTCTGGCAGAAATGCTGCAGAGCAGTACTGCAAAGCAGAAGTGCATCCATTGCTTCATGGATTTAGCTAATATGCCTGTGGGAGAATAGGCTCCTCTCTCACCTCTTTTATGCCCTCAAAATGCTTTAAAAGTTGCACAGCTCTTTTCATGTTTTTTTCCAAGCAACTATTCCAGAGAAGCTGTCTAAAATGTTATATTCAAACTACTTCTTAAATACTTTTGTTTACCAAGACTGGCTTATTGGAGAATATTCTAGAATTGATTTCCTGTCAGGGAACCCTTCTGCTATTTTAAAAATAAATCTTCTTCATGTTTAAATTCTTCACATTCCTATTTATTTTTGCTCCAATTTTTTCTCCAAATTTAATTTTACTTCAAGTTACTAAAAATAATCATCATGGCTTGTGCATGATTTTTTTGAAAGAGAACAGATTGCAAGTACACTCCCAAAATGGGTAGTTTTGGTTATGAGGGTGGAAGGCTGGTCCTGAATCATGTATCTTGCTGCACATATCCTGGTGCTTCACCACTTCAGGTGCTGCACCACTGTGTCTGTCATCTTCCTCATTACTGACAGTTTGGGAACAGGTAAGA
Organism: Illadopsis cleaveri; assembly: GCA_013399915.1. Classification (NCBI taxonomy): domain Eukaryota; kingdom Metazoa; phylum Chordata; class Aves; order Passeriformes; family Timaliidae; genus Illadopsis; species Illadopsis cleaveri. Next base: position 19,624 of record VXBB01001142.1, on the reverse strand, counting down.
GCAAACTGAATGAATGTTTTCTTACTGGAGGATATTCATGAAGTGTATGGTTGACCTGAGAACTCCTGATGTAGTACATTATACCGCTCCTCATATCATCTTCCACAATGTTCTGAAACAGTCACTCTTTCAGAGAACATATTTTACTGCATTACACAGAGCATCTGGTTGATAGGTGCTCTCTGAATCACAGTGTTACACTATTTGCTGGATCATTCTTCTTCACCTGTTGTGAGAAATAAATGAGAAAAGCTTAGGGCGCTAATACGATAAGCTGCATATGTAAAGGTAATGCAGGACCTCCCAATGTGATCTTTCTAAACAGAAAGAGAGTTGAACATGATGGCCTAAAAATTAGTGCAAGCCAAAATGAAATTTTTAAACTTTGCTAAGAAGTGCAGGAGATGAAGCCTGTCTGATTTTGCCTCATCCCCATTGCCATCTGGGAGGGGTTGGAATTTCCTGTCTAGCTGAAGCTGCAAATTTTTCTGTTCTTTGTATGTATCTGGAGGTTTTAAGTGAAAAAGAAGTTGAGTTCTGAATTACATTTTCAAATGCATCCATCTGACTTTGTTCTGTTGCTTCCATTTTCTGTGTTCCTCTTTGCTGCAATGGAACAACTTTGGCCAATTAGCAAAGTGTTATTCTTGTCCTTTGTTGTCCCTTGGTGAGTCCTCCTGAAGCAAGCATTTTGTTTCCAAGAACTTTGTGTAGGTGTGTGGAAATTTGTTTGATTCCAGGTATTTCACAATTGTGACCATCATGATTTAAATGTTTCTCTTTAAATACAAGATTTATAATTCTTTAGATAGAAGAAATGCTTTAATTTTCATTTTAGTGTTTAATGTTTAAGATACCAGTGTTGAAACAAAATAGATGGGCTAGTTGAGTTCTAAGCCAGATACTGAAAAAATTGAGTTTCTTTTATTGCTGTCCTGTCAGTATTTTTTATCCTCACTGACTTGAACTTGCCTCTCTGTATGAATCAATTTTTATTCTAACTTGTCCTGTTATGCTGAGTACAGACTGTGCCAAATTGTCAGTTTTATAAGTGATTCCCTAATGGGTATGAAACTGTACCTACTCTGCCATGTGAACTTGATGGATTAGCAATATAATTTACAAGGTAAGGTGGTTTCTGTAGAAATTATACAGGTTTCTATACAGAATAAATGGGCTATGGAGACTTCATGTTTTCAGTACTAGCATAATTCAATTTGTATTTCTGTAATAGTCACCAGTGAATACAAGAGATTTTTCAGACAGTCTTCCTTAAATAATACTCTCTGCCTTTTACAGCCTAGTGAAATTAGATTTTTTTTATAAGAACCATATTTTTAAAAAACACCTTTTTTAAAAAAATGTTTATAGCATGCCATTTTAAACTTTTTATTGTTTAAGTGATGATTGAAGTAGTTGTTGAAGTTGTCTGGAAGAGTATGGGCAATGAAGTCAGAGAAGAAATAAATATTAGAGAAAATTACTTACTGTTGTTTTTCATTAGGACTTGAAATAAAGACTAAAATCTAATGGCCTATTTTTTCAGTTTCTTTTTCAGCTACCTGTATCTTTCCAAAGTCAAAAAGCTCTGTTTTCTGCAGTGTTCTTTTAATCAAAAGTCATGAAGTCACACTAGGGTGAAAAAATTAATTTAAGAACCTTATACTTAAAAAGCTTCTTTTTTCCATTAAATGGAGCTATAATCTCTGCACAGTTTAACTGAGCTGCAAAGTTAGTCCATGTAAAAATTAAATAGCAAGATCACATTCTGAAGTTACTGATGGTGTTATTTTAATTTTTGAATCATGAATATTCTAGTTGCTTGATCATACTTTTGACAGATTCAGTCTCCCACAATGGTTTTTAATCTCACTGATTGGTTTGTGTTAAATTAATTTATTTTGCCTGATCCAAATTTTAGGATCACTGTTACTGTTAGTACCATGATTAAATGCCAGAGAGCATATGTTGCCAGTATCAGCAGCAATTCATTAAGTTCAGTGATCTGATTTTTTATATTATTTTTTTAAATTGGACCTCCTGCAATACCTTGAATAGAGGGATATTGAATGTAATTCTCATATGAGTAATTTATATTTATAGTGGCAGCTAATTAAGTAAGATATGTGAAAAGCTGAGCCTTGATGCTTCAGTGAGTAATTGCCTCCTCTTCATACTTACATTATTTTAAATTTGGCTTGTAAAATGTGTAATTTGTGGATTTTAGCACAAGTCCAATCCAACCAGGATAAAGAGATGGATGAATTACTGTATAAGCAGCTGGAGGATGTTTCAAGATCACCAGCCCTTGTTCTTGCAGGAGATTTAACCTGCCAGATATCTCCTGGACCCTCAATACAGTGCAAAAGAGTCAGTCTAGGAGGTTCTTGGAGTTTATGGAGGAGAGCTTCTTGTCACAGGTGGTGAGCGAGCCTGCCAGGGGTGGGGCTCTGCTGGACCTGCTGTTTGCAGACAGAGAGGAGCTGGTGGGAGATGTGGTGGTCAGAGGCTGGCTGGGGCACAGTGACCATGAAATAACAGAGTTCTTAATATTTGGTGAAACAAGAAGGAGCATCAACAAAAGTTCCACTCTGGACTCCTGAAGTGCAGACTTCAGTCTTTTCAAAAGAATGATTCAGAGAGTACCTTGGGAAACAGCCCTGATAGACAGAGGGGTCAAGGAAGAATGGACATACTTCAAGAAAGAAATCTTGAAGGCACTGGAGCAGGCTATCCCTATGTGCTGAAAGATGACCTGACAGGGGGGATGACTGGTCTGATAATCTTTTGAAAGAATTAAGGGAGAAAAGGAGGGTGTATCACCTTTGGAAAGAGGGGCGGACAATTCAGGGAATATTTAAGGATGTTGCTAGGCCATGTAGGAAGAAAATTAGAGAGATAAAAGCCCAACTAGAACCTAATTTTGGCACTTTTTTGAAGGATAATAAAAAATGTTTTTATAAATACATAAATGGCAAAAGGAGGGGCAAGGACAACCACCATTCTTTATTGGCCATGCGGTGGAATATAGAGACAGTGACTCCACCACCTTCCTAGGCAGCTCATGCCAAGAGGGTGCCCCTGACTGTCAAGAGCATGGACTGCTCCCTGCTATTACTTTTTTATGTGGGTGCAAATGATGCTGCAAGCCAAAAATAGGTAGGTTTAAGGAAGACTATAAAGCTCTGGTGAGGCAAGTGAAAAATACTGGTCTGTAAGTCATGTCTNTCAAGAAAGAAATCTTGAAGGCACTGGAGCAGGCTATCCCTATGTGCTGAAAGATGACCTGACAGGGGGGATGACTGGTCTGATAATCTTTTGAAAGAATTAAGGGAGAAAAGGAGGGTGTATCACCTTTGGAAAGAGGGGCGGACAATTCAGGGAATATTTAAGGATGTTGCTAGGCCATGTAGGAAGAAAATTAGAGAGATAAAAGCCCAACTAGAACCTAATTTTGGCACTTTTTTGAAGGATAATAAAAAATGTTTTTATAAATACATAAATGGCAAAAGGAGGGGCAAGGACAACCACCATTCTTTATTGGCCATGCGGTGGAATATAGAGACAGTGACTCCACCACCTTCCTAGGCAGCTCATGCCAAGAGGGTGCCCCTGACTGTCAAGAGCATGGACTGCTCCCTGCTATTACTTTTTTATGTGGGTGCAAATGATGCTGCAAGCCAAAAATAGGTAGGTTTAAGGAAGACTATAAAGCTCTGGTGAGGCAAGTGAAAAATACTGGTCTGTAAGTCATGTCTTCATCTATCCTACTGGTTAGAGAAATAGAGACAGCCAGAAATAGATAAATGATGCAGATCATCATCTCGTTTCTTGGCTGGCGCCATGTAGAAGGTTTTGGCTTTTATGACAGTGAGTTGTGCTTTAATGATTTGTGGCCTGTTAGGGAGGTGTAGGATCCACCTGTCTAAAAAGGGCAAGGGAATCTTTGGCAGCAGGTTGACCAGTTTGGTGAGATGGGCTTTAAACTAAAGGTCTTGGGAGGTGAGGTCCAAAGTGGTACTGTTCATGCCCTTGCTTTCTCTTGGGGAATAGATCATACAAACCAGGGCAGCAACAAATGTTTCTTGACTGCCTCTCAAGATGAGGATCACAGGGCTAAACATATCAAGGATGTTTATGGTGAATCCTCTTACAAACCTTCTAGAGACCCTGGCTGCATGGTTACCTCTCTGAAGTGCCTGTATACAAATGCACATACCATGGGCAATAAACAAGAACTAGAAATCTGTGTGTGGTTGGAAGGCCGGNGTGACTCCACCACCTTCCTAGGCAGCTCATGCCAAGAGGGTGCCCCTGACTGTCAAGAGCATGGACTGCTCCCTGCTATTACTTTTTTATGTGGATGCAAATGATGCTGCAAGCCAAAAATAGGTAGGTTTAAGGAAGACTATAAAGCTCTGGTGACGCAAGTGAAAAATACTGGTCTGTAAGTCATGTCTTCATCTATCCTACTGGTTAGAGAAATAGAGACAGCCAGAAATAGATAAATGATGCAGATCATCATCTCGTTTCTTGGCTGGCGCCATGTAGAAGGTTTTGGCTTTTATGACAGTGAGTTGTGCTTTAATGATTTGTGGCCTGTTAGGGAGGTGTAGGATCCACCTGTCTAAAAAGGGCAAGGGAATCTTTGGCAGCAGGTTGACCAGTTTGGTGAGATGGGCTTTAAACTAAAGGTCTTGGGAGGTGAGGTCCAAAGTGGTACTGTTCATGCCCTTGCTTTCTCTTGGGGAATAGATCATACAAACCAGGGCAGCAACAAATGTTTCTTGACTGCCTCTCAAGATGAGGATCACAGGGCTAAACATATCAAGGATGTTTATGGTGAATCCTCTTACAAACCTTCTAGAGACCCTGGCTGCATGGTTACCTCTCTGAAGTGCCTGTATACAAATGCACATACCATGGGCAATAAACAAGAACTAGAAATCTGTGTGTGGTTGGAAGGCCGGGATCTCATTGCAGTTACTGAGACATGGTTGGATAGCTCACGTGGCTGAAATATTGTCATGGAAGCTATGTACTTTTAGAAAGGATTGGTCAGATAGGTGAAGTGGTGGATTTGCTCTTTAGGTGAGAGAGCAACTAGAACACATTGAGCTCTACCCAGGGACAAATGAATGATCTGAGAGTTTATGGTAAGAGTTAAGGTCAGGCTAATATGGGTGACACTGTTGTGGGTGGGATCAAGAGGAGGAAGTTGATGGTTTTCTATGAGCGGCTGGCAGTAACAGTGGTCATGGGCCCTGTTTCTCCTGGGGAACTTCAACCACCCTGACATTTGCTGGAGGGACAATATGGCCTGGAACATACAGTCCAGGAAGTTACTGCAGATCATTGAAGTAACCTTTTGGTGCAAGGTGGAGGAGCCAGAGAGGAGAGGTGTGTTGCTGGACCTTGTATTAACAAACTAGAAGGAACTGGTTGAGAATCTAAAGATTAGCCTTGTCTATAAGTAACCATGAGATGTTGGATCTCAAGGTCCTGCATGGAGGAAGCAAAGGGACTAGGACCCTTCAGAGGTCCAAATTTGGCCTCTTCAAAGACCTGCTTAGAGGAATCCCATGTGATAGAGGTCTAGGAGAGAAGGGAGTCCAAAAGAGCTGATAAGTATTTGTACATCACTTCCTCCAGGTTCAAGATCAGTGTATCCTTTTGATCAAACAATCAGTCAAAGGTGGCAAGATACCTGCATAGATCAGGAAGCTCCTAGTAAATTACAAATGCAAGAAATGAATTTATGGGATGTAGAAAAGGGAACAGACCATGGGGGAAGACTACAGGAATATTGGCAGAGCATGCAGGGGTGTAAGGAAGAAGGCCAAGACCCACCTGGAATTGAGTCTACCTTGGCAGAGGGGTTGTACTACGTGGTCCCCAGAGGTCTCTTCCAAACCTAACAATTCTGTCATCCTGTGAAAACATCCCATAAACAACATTCATCTGGAAACTGACATATTCACAGTGTAGAGATATCTTAAAGATAATTTCCACTCTAAACAATGATTTTGTGAATGTAACTGGGAAAGAGGAACTTGAATACTTTGCACGTGATTGCTCCAAAACACTTGAATAAAATATTCAAGTAATTTGTAGTTGGAGAGTATTTCTCAGAGTTTGTGTAGGCATCTGTGGCTTACAAGGACAGTACTATTTTAGAACATTTGAAAACAAGTTCTGCAGGTTTGGAAGCATCCCCTGTCAGCATTATTCATGGCACTTCCTGTACCTGGCAGCAAATCAAAATGCTATGAAGTTCTACTTTTCTTCCAAGACAGAAACATGGCAGATTGAAACCACCATGTCAGCTACTTACTGAGTTAGTGTTACTAGCATTTTGTAGTTTGCAGTCTACTTTTTCTTTTTATTTAGATAGAGACTGCCAACTCCAGAGTAGTGACTGAGGTTTTTGGTTTGACAAGGGAAAATACTCTCCTTTCCTCTCTTCAGAATTAAACTGGAGGTGCACAAGGGATTGGGAGGGAAACAGGTGGGACAACTGACCCCAACTGACACAAATGGTATTTTAGACCATATGACTTCATGCTCAGTATTTAAAGCTGGAAGAAGAAGATGAAAGTGGAGGACATTCAGAGTGATGGTGTTTGTCTTCCAAAGTCACTTTGAGGCATGATAGAATCCTGCTTTCCTGGACATGGAGAATAACAGCCAGTCCTTGGGAAGTGGTAAATGAATTCCTTGTTTTGCTTTGCCCATGCATTGTTGTTTCTCTACCTGTTAAAAGGCAGAATTAACATTCTTGCAGGATTTCTAATATGACCTTTTTTTGGCATGGTCTTCTATGGGCCTTTTTGGACCTGATATATAGTCAGTTCTCCATGAAGAAAACCTGAGTAATAGGAATTGCAGGATGTAAATTAAGTTATATTGAGTGTATGTTTTGACACTATTTCTTAAACTGAGAATATACTTAAGCTGTAAATAGTATTGGACCACTCTAGGTGTCTTGCCCAAAAGCTCAAAGGCTAGCCTTTGCTGGAGCATCTCAGATCAGAACATTGACTCTGAAGTTGGTCCCAAGATGAGTGGAGGAAGTATAGTGTGGATACTGTGAGTAGGTAAAGCAAAGCAGCAATTGTGAAATCTGGTGATCTTTCCTCATGATTTTTCATGCAGACTTTAAATAACTTTATTAAATGCAGTGTGGGTAGAAAGAGAATCATAGTAATGATTTAATAGTTGCCTCGTGAGATTTTCTCCTGTTAACAAGTTGGAAGAGTATTCTCAGCATTGGGTGCATGTTGAGTTAGCATTTGCTATCCAGTATGAGAAACCTACGTAATTTTTTTCCTCAGAGATTTTAATTTATCACATCTTATATGGGTATATAGGAAAATTATGGAGAAAAATAATGGAATTTATGGAAAACCATTGCTAAGAGAGATCTTTTTGTTTGTTTCCTGGAATATCTTTATTGTAGGACACTGCTTGGATATTTACTACTCTGAAATAACGGACTGATTTAAAGACAAGTTCTGTTTAAGTTATCTTTTTTCTGTATTTGAAATGGCTTGCAGACTTTTATACAGAAGGAAAAAAAAAATTTAAAGCAATTATTAAAATAAGTACCATTACCTTATAATTTCTTTCTTCTTTTAATCTGCTGCTAGGATTCAAAAATAACCTTAAAAATGATGCACTTTTTTTCACTTTCATTCAATAAACCTCTCTAAAACTCAAAAAAGTGTCAATAGGAGCAATGCAGGAGAAGAACATGAAAAAATGAAGCCATTGCAGAAAAATTTTGACTGTTACTCATCTTCAATTTTAGTTGCAGCTAGAAACTTGGTTAGAAAACATTTATTTGGCCAGGATCTGAGATAATTAATGACGTTCCGATCTATGCACAGTAAAGATGAGAATCCAGAAGGTTATAGAGGCTTAGGAGGTGATATTATAGAGCTGATAGATTACAGATGTGAATGATTTAATATGAGCAACTACTGAGATAATACTGAATTAATGTTGACCGGGAAAAAAAACGAACAGAAATACAGTCTTCCCACTGTGTATAGCTCTATAGTTTGGTGATAAAAATGGAACACATTGGGGTGTAGCTTCCTGATGATTCTATTTCTATTAGGCAAGATATAATGGAAGAAATTGACCAATCTATTGCAATGATAGTGTTGATTTGTTGGGCACCAAGGTCAATAACTGTATGGTACTACTTAATGAGTATAATATCATGTAAGTATGTGTATATGTATATATGCAATGAAAAATTTCTGTGTGTAAGTTAAATTTACACTTCAGTTTTTCTCAGATTTTTTAGACTACTGTAATAAATTTTTGGTGTACAGGCTTATGGTTTTATTTATGTGTTCTTGTTCTAGTAAAATGATCTCCAAAATACAGATGTAAGCTGACATACTTTTTACATTAACCTTTTTCATTCTTAACTTTAACTGCACATGAAGAAAGGACCCCTGAATAGCAAATTAAAAAGTTTAACAGCCATTCTGCATACTTTTTAAAAAAATCATTGTATTTGAGTATTGTTTGTTTGACAAAAAATGCTGATGATTTAAGTTACATGGCAATAGCATTTCAGTGATTCACTTCACTTTTTACAGATACAACTTTAATTTAGGCATGAGGTTTTTGAGGCCTATTAGAAGGCAGTCCTCCTTTGATGGATCTTATTTTTTCATTTTTCATTTCAGATGATTGTTTTCAGATAATTTGTTCTCCATTTCCTAATACATAGGGAAAAAAGATTAGACTTTTAAAGGAGGGAATAGAAATAAGCATTAAGAATGTGAAAGGAAAAAATGCTTACAATATTTTCCAAACTCTGTAACACATTTTCTCATTAGTATGAAAAGTATCATAAAAGTTTAGTATAAAGTTTAGTTTATGACTTTTTTTTTTTTTTTGCTAGACATCTGAGATTCTTTTTGGATAATACTCTTAAATATAAATCATCTCAGTGATAGCTTTGGTAATGACTTTAATTTCCTAAGAGGAGGTCACTGCCATGTAAAAAATTAAGATTTCACTAATGCATAATAGCAGTGAGGATGTTCACCTCTAATTGCTGAGATGACTGCCGTTTCTTAGTGCTCTGCAGAAAGAAATCCTCGTGGCGAATATCTAGGCTATGGTCTATCATTTCACACAAGATTTAGTCAAGTAGACTCTTTTTCCCCACATGTAGACTGAGGCATCCAGTTATGTAACTTTCTGCAGAGCTGGGCATTTGTTTAAAAGGAACGAAAAATATCTGCGGTGGGCTAAGATTCCCCATAACCTCAATATTCTAGGAAGCCAGTTGATTTTTATTCATATGTTACCTGCTTTCATCCATACAAAATAAAATTGTGGAGTCATTCAATGTGCTTTATTTGACTACTATGTGTACTTTCCGTCTGGAAGTGTTAAGCTTCTGTTACTGTAAATCTAAGGGACAATGATTGTCCAAATCGTCTTTTTCCCTTCTTAGAAATGTTGGAATTTTTTTAAAATCAAAATTAAATGACTACACAGGGGGTATTGTGACACACACTAATATCAAGGCCCAAAGCTAGCATGGTTTACCATGTACGTAATAATAGGAAGCCGGAAAAATATATCAGCTTTTCTGGAAATGTGTTACACTGCATTAACTCTGTGAGTGCACATAAGAATGAGTTTGTTTGAAATAAGAAATCTGAACAAAGTATTACTGTTAAAATAAAAGTGCCAAAATAGTAGTAGTATAATCCTTACAAAGAATTACTCTATGCTTTAGTTTTTCCCTGCATGATGCTATTTCAATACTTATATTTGAAAATGAAGTCGAAATTCAATCTTTGGCTGATAGATCTCATAGACTCCAGCCTACATTTTTTAAGTGATCTTCATGTTGTGAGCTACAAAATCAGACTAAAATGTTTCCCTTCAACAGCTCCTATTGATCATTAATTGTATTCCAAATGAAAGAATAGAAAATAGAAGCAGTTTATTGAGTATCATTTGGGAAATCAATGGATGTCTTGCCTTTTAGCATTACAATCTAAGATTCCAGTTTCTCGTAACAGGCTCCTATGAATTTTCTGGATTTTGGCAGTACCTTTCCTGCCATTCCTCTCCTGTACTATAAGTAGCCTTAATACAGACAATTCAGATTGGTTCTATGAGGCTTGTTCACCTTTGAGAACTATTTTGGTCAGGACGTGATGCAAACATATTGGCTGATTGTCACTGGAAATAGATGCATCTCTTAAACTGTATTTCTGAAGCATATTATATATACACAGTCTTTTGCTTAGTCACTTAGGATATAAATGTCTTACCACTTTCATGAAAAGTACAAAAAGTTATGAACAAATTCTTGCAATGTGTATTAAAATCTTTAATGAATAGTGCAAAATTTTGGTTTGCTGCTATGAAAAAACACTAATTTCTGGATGTCCAGAAAATGTTCAGAGTAAAAAAAACCACCAAAGCCAAACTGAAAAACTAGTACAAACTTTCATAACCATTCTACATTTATACCATAATTTTGAAAGTTCTGTCAAGTATGCATAGGCATTTTGCAAATACAAAAAACCCACAGGAACTTTTTTGCCAGTCTGAGTGATAATAGATGCTATGAATTGTCCTTTTTTTCTTCTTTAGCTCAGTTTCATGCTATAAAATGTAAGCCTTGTGAGTGACAGCCTGAAAAGCTTGGAGTGGAGCAACAATTAGTGAAAGGATGTTGAAAACATAACAGAAGAAAATGTAGACCAAATGCCAAACTATCCATTTTTTAATGAAAGGCTGGAATGAGCCATTAAGGTTGCATATTGTTGTTGTCATCTGTCCATCAAAACATTTTCTTCTCTTTCCTTCCCATCACCACAATTTTGGAAAAAACTCAGTTTTCCCATCCAAGAAAATACCAATGTTATCTGGAATATAGACAAAGTATCTCCTCCTTGATTTTTCTTTTTAGTCTCACTAATGCCTGTATCAAGATGTCTAGGATTGTGTATTCTTTGGGAAGCATTTAGAGAACTGTTGTCTCTGTTTTACAGGGTGCTTCTTATATTGACTGCAAGGTACATATATTGGTTTTGACTGCCAGGACTGTTAGTGTGTGCTTTTCCTTGTGTATTTCAACATCTATTGGTCATACTAAGACAGGTGATTTTTGTATGACTGGCCAGTATAAGCTTTAGGTAAAATAAGAATTTAAGTTTCACTTGAACTTATCTCATGTTTTTTCTTCAGATACTTGAGAATAACTCTTCAAAGAAATTACTTTTTGTATGAAAATAAAGAGGAAAAGGAAAATAATTTTGATTTTTAAGGAATAGAAAAATTCTAGGAAATCAAATGTGCCTCTTTTATGCCTTTAGAAATAGGAAAATGGTAGTACTGCAATGGGTTTGGTCAAATTAACATTGGTGGAGCATTAGTAACTGACTGTTGCTGTGAGTTAGTATAGCTTATATGAAATATTACTAGTTCCAGTATATGTTTAGTATAAGATTTATTTATCAAAAAAATCAAATAGAATCACAATTTAAGAAACACATTACAATTTTTATTGAATTCTTTTTTTACAATAAAATATGTACACAGCATGCATTATTGAATTTGGCCAAAGAAGTCACAATTCTTTAAAGTGCTTCTGGCATCTAGTGATTTCTAGTTCTGTATTCTTTGAAGAAAAAACCCAGTAATTTTCTCATATTTCTCAGCAGTGTCAGTTTCCATGTGGGGGCAAGTGGTTTCTGTGAGAAAGCTAAATGCAATTAGGACATGACTGATTCAGTCACGTTCTTGACTTCACGTTCTTGGTCCTGCTCCATCATTCTATGAAGGTCTATCGCATGAAGACAGGCACATTTAGGTACTGAAAAATACTGTTAGAGAGCTTTTAAGGAGGGCATGAAGTGATAGAACAAGGGTTTTAAAGTGACAAAGGGTACATTTATATTAGATACTAGGAACAAGTTCTTGACTGGAGGTGGTAAGGCACTGGAAGAGGCCCAGAGAAATTGTGGTTGCTCCATCCCTCTGAGTAACTGGGTCTAGTGAGAGTGTCTCTGTCTTTATATATAGAAGAACTCTATCTATCTATCTATCTGTCTATCTGTCAATCTGTCAGTCTATCTATCTACCCTATAATATCATTCTCTGTCTTGTGCCAGTTTAAATCAAATCAATCTTATTTTGTACAGAGCAGGCTTAAGGTTGGGGAGAAAAATAGTGCAAGTGGGAAAGTATGATGCTGTTACTCACTGACTGGGTGGCCTGCCCTTCGGAAGATAGTCCTGACTTCCAATCTTCTCTCCAAGAACAGAAATTTAAAGTAAGCTGGAGGAGACAGTTAAAAACAGAGAGAAGGGGCCAGGCTGGCGGCAACTGTTTTCCTTCCCCCAAACAGCTTCTGCAAAAGGAGCTGGCACTAGTGGTCCTCTTGGCTGGTCCTTGGGGCAGGATCTGTAGGGTACAGCTCTGGAACTGGAGTCCCTTGTGCAGACCCTGTGAATAAGCCAAGGTGTCTCTCTTTGTGGGTGAAGGTGTTATGAAAGGCAGTTCCTGTGATCACAGCCACATGGCGAACTTTTCAAAGGATTCTGTGAAAGCCAAACGCTCAGTGAGTTCTGACACTGTCAGGTGTGTTGGGTAGGGATGCAGCCGTGTTTGGGTTGCAGAGGCAGGACATAGTCTTCAGGGCAAGTGAGAAGGTCTGTGCTTTTATCTTTGGAAGAACAGCAGTAGCAAGAACTGAGAGCAGGTGCTGTCCAGGGTAGATAGCAGATCTGGAGGATTTGGAGAGCCCCTCATGAGGCTGCAATGCACTTTAGCGTGCAAGGTCTAAATTCAGCCTTTGTGCCAAAGGAAATTCCTATGTGATGTAGGTAACTTAAGTCTTATTTTGTCTAGCAATTGCTGCTAATTGTAGCAAGAATTCTGCTGAGTTTCATCTATTTCTTGAGAAAGATCTTCTGTTTGCAAGTGCAAATTTAAGCTTGCAGTGTGACCACAAAGTAAACTATGTGTGCTGGCCATTTGATATATTCTAAGTCTTTTTTGCTAAATGAAAGAGCGTGAAGAGGGATGAAGGCTGGGGAGGAAAACTTTCTTTCTAAGTAAAACCTGTGATCTCATAAAGAAAAATGCAAATACATGCAGTTACTTGTTTAAAAGATTTTTTAAAAATTATTACTAGTGCGATGAGCTTTGGACCCATTTAAGCAAAAAGCTGTCTTCTTCCTGAGACTTAAGTGTTTGTACAAATTATATGCCGTCATACCTAAAAGAACAAGTTAAAATGGGCTCCTAAAATGCAGCATGTTAAAATTACCCTTTTCCAAGGTGCTTTATATCACTAGAGGAGATGAAGAGAATTTGCAATCTCTCTTATCTTCCTGGAAGGTCTGTGGTGTTCTAGTGAATGAAAGCATGCTGTACTTTGCAATTACTGTGCTTTGAAAAACACTGAAGCAACTATTTGATATGGTTGATATTTGCTGTCTCCAACAGTCTGCCTTCCATATTTGTATTTATAAAGATGTGCTAAATTCAGCAGAGATTTGTGAGGAAGCCTGTGGAAAGCTTCTTCATAAATACATTTTTACATGAATAAAAAAAGGAGCTCCTTTTCAGGTTTCCAGACTGCAAAATGGCTATTGTAGCAAATCAAAGCTTTGCTTAGTCTGTGGAATTATTGAAACCTCTTGGGTCTAGTCTTTCTCCAGTGCTCAGAATAAATTCAGCACTCTGACTATTTAAAAGAAATTATTATGGAAATTAATATCTCCCACCAGAATCCCTCCTCCACCAAAATAACCCCTACAAAAAAATCCTCCAAACAACATACATACAAAACCCTCTACACCAAAAAAAACCAAACCAAACCAAACCAAAAAAACCCCCAAACAAATAAACAAAGAAAACCACAACAGGCAATCATAGAGAAATTCTTCGAAAATAAATTTTGTGCAAGCTACTAAAATGAGAAAATGTCCATTCCCTTCTTTAGGAATAAGACTTAGTATAGAAAATAGATTTTAATGGTGGATTAGTTTTATGTTTTTGCACATACATTGTTCCTGTTGTCCCTGAGACTTGAAATGTGATAGATGAAAGATTAACAATTCTGATTCTAGAGCTTTTAAAAACTATTAAAATTGTTTTAAAAACAATTTAACAATGCACATAGACTTCAAAAGTCACTGTAGCACTTAAAGACTCCTGAGAATGTTTGCAGCAAATTCCAGAAATACCTGCCTGATATCATAGGAAACAGTCCTGTGTGGCACATTTTGGCATAATACATAACACCTGTATAACACAGGTGATTGTAGCAAGACAATAATTAGTATTAACCTATTTTTTCCTATTAGCATGTCATTGTTAATATCTTCCTCAAGAGAAAATTAACATCGTGCACCTCTGGAGGCAAAAGAGCTGAATGTCAGACAGGAGTCCTTAGAATTTACAAACTCATGCTGTGTCTGAAGTGGGCACCTCTTGTACTTCTTTCAAAAGAGACACATTACCACATCCTAAGGAAGAGCCTCACCTGTCTCCTTCCTTACCTGTTTGTATCGATACTGTGCTATCTATAATGACCTTCCGTGGTCAAAATTGCACTTAAAAGTATACAGAATGTTGCGCTTCAATACAAAGATTAAGATCTGGTATCAGATTGATTTAGAGGAATTATCTTCATGAATTTTGTATTACTTCTAACGATTTTTTTGTCCCTTTTTGTTTAGTGCTGTGTCCCTGCTTTCATCCTCTTTATTGTGATTATTATGAAAGGTGAGTCATGAAGGTTAACTGAAATATTTTCATGGTGGTCATGTCTTTAATGTAGTGAAGAAGACAGCTTTAGAATAAGGGTCAAAGTATAACCCTCTTTCATAAAGTCAAGGGATGCAAAGGCACACTTTAAGTGAATGAGATATTTCTGTTGTGTGAGATGTTGGTTAAAACAACGGTGTTTCCAGAACTGGTTAAAGTTTATAAACTGTCTTGTGGTGGACATGATGTAATCTACAAGACAGTGTACACAATTCTATAAACCTACTCAAACTCCTCTACTTTTAGGTGCTTTGGTATTCATTCCAGTTATTTCAGTTTAGTACTGACTTCTCTTTTTTCAGCATGGCATGTTTTGTAGAAGTGTCACCTGTTATGCCACTTTCTGGACCTCCTTCCTCTCTTAATTTAGGGTTCTGTTATAGCCAAAAATCTGTAGTAACACTTTTAATTGGCATATGAAATGTACCCTCAGCCATAATATTTGTTAATAGTGTTTTTAAATAGTGGAAAAGAGACACAGAAACTGCATGTTGTGTCTGTGAAGGTAGTACACTATACATTTTTGGTAGTTAAAATAAGAGATGTGAACCAGTCTGAGTTCTCAGGAGTCTCCTTACACCAAATTCGTGTTGTCAGTACTGCAAATGTAAACCAAGGTAGTTCTGTTCTTCAGAGAGCTTTTGGTTAAACTCCACTTGCACTTAGTAAGATGACAGCTATTAAGGAAACTTCCCACTCTGACCATTCACAAGACTCTCTGGCAGTCACACTCCCAGTGCTGGAGATTTCAGCTGCTGGGACCGAGGCCCCTTTCACAGTGGGCTGCTCCGGTGAGTGACTGGCACCCTGCTTGGCTCCCCCATACACCCCACTCTCATGCAGTCACACCAGGTTTCCTTGATGATTTGACCCCAGGTTTCCCATAGGAGATGTTCATATCTCTAGTTCTATAAAGCCATTTATTGACAGTCACACAGAATCAGCTGGAGCTGCCTCTTGGAGAAGTGTGAACAGAGGAATCTCTGGGCTTTTATGCACTCACGGTCCAAGTGCCTGTGAGTTTTCAGCTTCTGCTGTGTCTCTGTGTCCATTCACCTGGCCACCAGCTTTTGGGCCCTTTGTTATGCAGAGGGTTGGCAGTTCATGGCTTCTTGTTTCTCTGGACTCCCATCCAGAGCTCAACCTGCCTCTCAGTCTGTAGCTTGAAATTGCAGCTTGCAAAAAGCTACAATTTCAAAAGCTGCATCAGATGTATTCCCTAACAGTAGCTCCCTTAGTACCTATATATGTAACTGTGAGTGGATAGTTTCTCATTTACATACTTATTTCAAAAACCTTAATTGTTTTTCAAATCAGGTAAAATGTAAGACCTTGTACAACATTCTCTCCTGTGATATCTTTAATGGGTCCTTAGTTAACAAAGACTGACTATTAGAAAGAAGAAATCATCGGAAGTGCAAGTGTGTATTTATATTTTACAGAGGTTTACATCCTCTGATTTTCTGCACCGACTTGAACCCCGTCTTCATGCTTCAGATACTGAGATCTGCAGTAGAGACACAAAGTATTTATTGATACATTTCAAAATTGTGAGTTTTGAAAAGGAGAATCAATGATGTTCAAGATTGTGTTTATAGAACTAGAATTTCTAGTAAGATAGTTTCTTATTTGGGGGAAAATAATAAAATCAAATTCTATATAATGCTTGGATTAGAGTTTATTCTTCACCAGGAATACCGTTTCCATAAGCATTTCAACAGCTCTTTATTGTGTCATCTCTAGGTATTTTACTCAGCTGGGCTAAGAGATATATGTTGTAGGTGACAGGCACAAAGATAGAGATTTCAAACAAAGTATGTGCTTTTTATTATGGAAAGAATAAGTACTTAATCTGAGTTTGTGTTGTTGAATGTTAGGTGTTGTTTCCACTTGTGTTACTAAAGGGCAGACTGACTTTTTCAGGTCTTCAGGGCAAAATCCTGTGACTTGTGCTGCCAGGGGAAAATGTATGGGTCTGACCATCAAATCCACCTGCAAAAAGTTAGCTCCTCAATTGCAGGAAGAAAGCTGTAATTTCCATGCAATAGCTGAACTAAGTCTAAAGAGCTGTGGTAGCATGTCTGTCAAGCTGCTACCAAAATAGACTTCTTCTGCCAAGAATTTTTATGACATGAGAGATGTTAGAGTAGGGAGAAGAAATACACAGAAGAGATCTGGCCAAAGGAAATTACAAGAAAAACAGTATGTTGTAAGTATTCCAAGCTGGAGGGCAGGAAGAAAAAACCCCAAGGAAATGGGATGTGAATTCTGCCAGAAATGTTGCCAGATCTTTCAGATAATGAGATTGTCATTATCTGAAAGATAATGTGTAAGATGTGAAAAAAAAAAAAAGTATTAACCAAGTTTGCATGATGACTGTGAGTCCCAAGAATGTCTTCATGGGGCATGTATGAAAAAAATGCCAGTATTGTCCTGAATTAGCTCCTCCTATTTACATGTTATGGTAGAGTTTTTAGAGGTCATCAAAGAGCCATGTTAAAAAAAAAAAAAATCATTTTAGGCCTGAGGAGCTTTTATATGTGTTTAGCATGAGTTGTTAATCTGTGCTGAGTTCTGAGTTCCTGATTTTGGAACCAGGATGTACATGGCTGGTTAGGGGTATTGCACTGGCTGTAGGCATACTGAGCAGGTTGCCTGGTTTATACAGCAAGGTAGTAGTGCAACCAAAATCACTGAAAGATCTATTTGGTTGTCTCATAGACATGAATGGAACTGATTTTGTAATGAATGTCTAGAATGAGTTTAAATGTATGTAATTCATGAGGGGCTGGAGGAATAATTCCAGGAGTTGAGAATAAATACTGTATCATCTCCCACTATGCATGAGCAATGAAACTAAATTCCTAATTGAGGGTAAGTAAATGTAGTCTTAAAAAGATAATAAATAAGTAGCACTCCATTAACTTTTATCCCTGCCCTGTTTAGACTGAAGTTTTAAATGCATCAAAAATGCATTTTGTATTTGCATAATTCAGCAGTGCCTTAAAGGAACAGGTGCTCTTTTTTTGGTGAAAAAAATGTTTCAATATGCTTTCATTTTGAGATACCTGGGACATGGTGACTCTTTCTAGAGTGCATCTGCTTGCAATGAGAATTTTGGTGTCAGATACATAATTTTGAATGTGAGCAAACATTAATTTTGTCTTCAGGAGGAACGTGCCATTGCGTCACCCCCTTGCCTCTTTTGTAAACTGCTTATACATGAAGTTATGTGAAGCTATGAAAAGATTATGTCTGGTGGAAATGACTACATTTCCGTCTGAATGAAGGCAGAAATTTGCTGTGGAGACAGCTTTTTCTATAGGTTCTGTTTATCTGCTCCCTTTCTGCAAGCAGTGGAGGCATACAATTGCTGTTATCTTCACTTTCTCATAGTGTGGCAAATGTCAGGTGTGATTCCAGGATGACTCTTCAGGGTTTAGTACATCTATACTCATCATGGGAAAAATTGTATAGAATTAAAAATAGGACAGGGTGATTTCAGTTTATTAAGTTTTGAAATTGTTCCACCAGTATTGAATTGCCATATTTTTGCTAAATTAAAAAACAAACAAACATTTTCATGTAAGTTGATGTTTCAAGTTGACAAAACTTAATTTATTAAATACTACATACCAGTTCTCCTCAAAAGTTTAAAGCACTCTGTCTTAAAATTAGTAGTGGAGTCTTAAACACAATACACTCTAAACCAAATAGCAAACAGGCCAGTATCAAAATCAGTCACCTTTATTGAACAGCCAAGGTCAGTTTTTGCATTAAAACTCTTTATATGAGAATGAGGTATGCTGTCGTTAGGTAAGAACCAGAGACATTCATCAAGATAGAGGGAAATTTGTTTTAGTAAATTAACTCATCTCAATTATTCACAAGATATGTCATAGTTTTGGTGCCATTATTTCTAGTTAACTCTTGTCACTAATGGTTTTTCTTGCCAGTCTGTCTGTTGGCAATGAAATGAAGGAAGAGAAGGAGAATTGGTCTGATGGCATTTTCTACCTGCATTGGTGCAGCCTGAAAAATTGCTCTGCTGCACACAGAACAGCCCTAGTGCTGCTAAATTTGCCTGTGATGAGAAGAAGAGTTCACTAGCAGTGACGGTCTCTGCATTCTGTGAAATTAAAAAAGAAGAAAAGATGTCCCATTAAACAGAGTTCTTGAGTTGAAAGAAAAACAGTATATATCTTTTTAATATTTAATGCAGTATGCTTGTATCCTCCTAATCAAACATTGTAGTGTTAAAATTGGTTTATTTTCATCAATTAAAAATTATTTTTCCCTTATCTTACCAATGCTAATAAGACCTATCTCATTAATTCCATATTAATTTAGAATATTAAATCAGGAAGTAGCATTACAAAACTCTTGTAGGTGGTGTTCTTAGTTTGAATGGTGCAGCAAACTCTAGGAAACTGAATGCTACTCATGAGGATAGTTTTCTGAAGAAAAATAGCAGCACTGGTGTGTAAGTGGAACAACTGAAATAAATTGTTCCAATCTTTCAGGTGAATATACAATTGTCCTGGGGTGACATGATGTTTGTATTCCCAATTGTCTGTCGGGTTTGGCACAGAAGCACAACTCCTGTCACCCCAACTACCAGTGCTGGGGTGGATGTTCAAAGGAAAGGTCCCCACCACCCACCATGCCGCCGATGCTACATGGAGCAAGTGGATTGCTCTAATTACACAGNCCGATGCTACATGGAGCAAGTGGATTGCTCTAATTACACAGTGCACCTGTATGGGTAAATAGAATCGCCCTGGGATTTTGGAAA